>VXAA01003879.1:37876-121079 GCA_013399115.1 Anseranas semipalmata | reverse complement strand
ATTCTGTGATTCTGTGATTGCATTCCATTATTTTTATGGGGAAAAAAAAGGAAATAGAAAATAAATTACTGCTTTGGTGTTCAGACAATCTCGCAAGTGATATAAGAAAATTGAAGCTAAAACTATAAAATGTACCAACAGCCCTGCCTGCACATGATTTTACTATTAGTCAGTGCTCTTGGACTTCAGTGAGACCCCAGAACAACCAAGTACCTTGAAGGTAAAATTTATGCCGTTTATCCCGAAGAATTTCTGTGTTAAAAGTGAAAGTGAAGCCAGTTAAGTCTGCAGTGATGGTACTTACAGATGCTGCCTGCTTGCGGGCTTGGCTGATGAGCTCTTTAATTTCAGACAAATTTCTGCTCAGGTTCTCTTCTAGCATTTTCAGAGGTTTCAGCTTATTAAGTAAAAGACTTGCTTGTGCTTCGACCTCTTTAACTTGTTTTTCAGCTGTGATTGCTGCCAAAACATAAATGAAATGTTGAGGCAGGTTTAAAAAGAAATGCTAAAATACGTAATTACGAAAATACTGTCAGAGGTGGTCTGTTTCTGATCATTTTGTTTTCAGCAATGTCAAACATCAGTAGGGAATGTGCATACTTAAGGGCATCCAATGAGACTCCTCCAGAGGTCTTTTAAAAAGTTAGCCCGTTTTTATTGAATTAGGAAGAAACTTTCAGTCCATCAGACTTATACTTAATGCCTATTAAACTTGAATATTAGTACTGGTTCTGCAAGCAGTGACATTTCTAAAGAGCAATGAAGCTGCAAACTTGCCAGCTTTTGATGAATCAGTTATAAGTTCACTAGTTTTCCTCAACGTGTCATTAACTCGGGACAATGTCGAAGAAGTATTCAGCAGCTTTTGACTGAAGTCCCCAAAGTGGCTTAAACCCATCACAGTGCTGGTGTTTGCAGACACAGCTAGCTCTTTCACCTCGAGCATGTATTTCCTTGTATCTGAAACACAGTGAGAGTTCACAGATTAAAAAAAAAAAATCACAGCTTTCATAAATACTTGAGAGTAATAAATGCCTGGCTTGCTTCATAACAACACAGTTACAGCCATAATCAAAACACTAGAAATGCTGTCAGTTACACTCCTCTCATACTAAGAGTTATATTTTCATCTCTTTGTATACTTCAGTCTGTGAGTCCAAACCAAGACCTACTGATATCTAATTTTGCATAGCTCTTGAATGCCCCATGGCTTACAGAGTGGGAACTTTACCTTCTGTGAAACTGGAGTGCCAGGGTAGGCTGGTGCAACTCCTCTTGCCAAGTTACTAAGTTGGAAAATGGCCATGGCTATGGCACTGAACTAAAAACATAGTAAATGCTCCCAAGTTGGTGATACAGATATGGATATAGGTATACTTGTAAATACGCTTATTCATACACACACACATATAGGAATATATTACTCATATATATATAATAGAATATACAGTAATTTCAATTAAGGCCAGACAGTTTAGATTTTCAAGTCTTTTGATAAAAAGACGTGATTAAACCAAGTTTTGAATTCTGGGGAAAATGTTTGTTTTTTTTTTGTGACCAGCTCTGAAAACAACAGACACAGAATGCAGTGATGGGGAACTTTATTCTATCTATCCCAACAGGGAGGTTATCTGAATACATCAGGCTCCCAGCTTTTAAGTTCCCTGAATGAGTGCTGGCACGCCAAGTCACTAGTCTGAGATTCACTTTTTGAATCCTACAGAAAGCTGGAGAGGCAGAAGGCCTATTACACCCTTTGCTTTGGGATACAAGCACTTATACAGTGAGCACACTGCTCGCATTCTCAGCCTGCCCCTTACAGTCCCTGTGCCAGGAATAGTGGGAAGATACTGCAACTGGCACAAAAGGCCTGATTTAGTTCTGCAGGGATCCTTCTTCATCACCACTACCCTAGGCAGAGGGCAACACCACCATTAATCTCTGTCCAGATAAAAAATAGAAAACTTCAAGAAATATAACAACAAATTGAAATCAAACAATGTTAATCTATGAATTAAGGAGGGCTGTCTTATGATTTTAATGATACCTTCATTTTCTATGTGTAGCTTTATGCCAGATAGCATCCTGCAATTAATATCCAGTGTAACTTTGTCACTAATATCACCCTTTACTGTGAGTTAAGAGCCTGAGCTGTAAAACGGGTATTTTAAAGCTCTGGACTTAATGTTCTAATCTGGAGATACAGTAAAACCCAACAACCTATGCAGGAGGCCTTTAGGAGTGTTCTTTTATCTTAAAATAAAAATAAAAATAAAAAAGGTTGGTAAAGTATTTCAGATGCTCCTCTTCACAACATGAGATACCTTTTCTGTATTAGCTTCCGTGAACTCTAGGTCTTTCCTTTACCAAAAATAGTGACATTTTTTTAAAGAGATTTTTTTTGTTGTTTTGGAAAAATACAGAACGAACATTTAATCAGCTAAATGAAGTCAGCATTTACAACAAGAAAACATTTAGATGCATATGATAAGACTCACAGCACAGTATAAACGATTTTGAAACAAGCTATCAAAAGAAAGCAAAACCTCACAGTTTCATATAAAAGTTTCTCTCTGTGTGGGATTAAATATTCTAGAACTTCATTCTCTTCTCATACCAGTGTAATTCCATTGCTTTCAGATCCCCTCCTGATTTACAGCAGTGTGAAATGGGAATCAGACTACAGACCTTGTATCATAACCAAGATATGTTTTATGGGGTTACTAAAAATGGAAAATATTCCTTGTAAGGCCAAATGAGTCTCCAGTCTAGGTTATTGCTAGGTCTCTCCCACCAGACGATGAACTGGATTTTATTATGATTGTACTAGACCGCTCTGCAATAAGGAGAATGTCAATACCGATTTCACTTACCATTAGGCAATGCTCTTAGTGTCAACAGGGAATCATTAAGCTGGTTGACGATTTTAATAGTGCTTTCCTGAATCTTTTCTACCTTTTTGCTCAACCCATTCAATTCAAATACAAGGCCTGTTGGAAGAAATAACTGTGATTTTTTTGTGCATAAAAGAATACCATACAGTCCACACAAACCCTACGTACAAGGATAATAATCATTCACTTATTTAATCAAATAGAACTTTGTTTTCTTCAACAGAAAGAGTGTTTTAAAAACATGAATGTAAAACGAATGCAGTATGCACAGGAAAAGTCCTGTGGGCACTGTTCCATGTAAAGTTATCCTTTTTGGACAATTCCATCAGACTGAAATGGTAGAAACATAGTCAAGAAAAGAGCTATAAATTAAAATAATTCCAAGATGGCGAACCTTTGTAATTTTTATGATGTTCTTGACTTTTTTTGAAATATGACAGTAGCAATTGAAAGGAGGAGTGTTTTTCTTTTAATTATTTGTGAGCTGTTTGCGGAATCCTCTGACTAAAAATAAAAATATGTAGAACAGAATGAACAAAAAGGTATGTATTTTGTCCACCTGAATTACATAAAAAGTATACATTTTTGTAAAGCCATTGATATTAAAAGCAAACACCATTTTACAGTTACTGTTTATCTCTGTGAAACATTCATATTCTGTCCAATTTTGTCCAAAACTTCCCGTAGGGCCAGACTCTGCTCCTAAACAAAGTCTGTGTTCAAAATGCTTTTGAACTTCCCTGGTGTAGACTGAAAAGCTTTGCTGATCTTTTTGGAGTAATAACAAACAAAAAGAATCTTGGAATTTATAGCGGGACTCTGAGCCAAAAGGCAGTTTTTACAAACAGACAGGAAAACTTCAGCTTGTTATTGTATTTCAGCTGTGTGGAAGAAACAAGAAAAAAATATTATTTAGATATATCATCCTACATACCTGTGTAATCCATGATTTATTAGATCAAATTGGATGAATGTATTTGTTAAGAATTACTTTTGTCCTTCATCTACCGTGCAGTCCCTAATGACTTAATTCATAGCATTTGGAAAAACAGTGATTTAAAGAAAGCACTACTTGGAGAGAAATGAGGTACAGTAAAAGTCAATTTTTTAAATATTTACAGAGGAAAATTATATTCTTACTAAAAGAGTAAAACAATACTTGACTCCTAAATATGACATTAATCTCCATTGCAAAAAAATACATGTATATTCATATGCAATATTGTAACTTAGCTTATGCTCATTTAAAAAAAAAAAATCTATCATAAGCCAGGATATGGAAAAAGAAATAGAAGCAGAAATATGAACTCTAAAGAACTGACCATTACTTTTTTTCTTCAGATTTTTAGCTTCATTCTGAAACTTGGAGCTAAGCAGTAGAGTTTCTTTTCCAAGAAGACTGAGAGACTCCTCTGGCTGAAGAAAAAAGAAGAAAAAGACAGAAATCAGTTGCCAGAAGTCCAACTGAAAACATTTAAGTATCTGTGGAAGCCTACTGCAAGTTACTGAACATTCTCATTATTTACGTGATATTCTATTTACTACCTTATAAAGCATAAATTAAAAAGTCCAAGTTGCAACCTTTTGTTCAAAAGTGTGACGCTGAATCTCTTTTTGAGTCAATTAAAAAAAAAAAAAAGACAAACAAAATCTACCAAATTCTAGTTTGAACAGTGCTACTGATTCACTGTTGCCTTTTGGACCATCACTAATTTTAGTTCCAGTTCTATCTAAAAATTCTCAGCACTGAGCCCTTTTAAGTGAGATATTTGAAAATTCCAGTCTTTTAAGTATTCTTTTAATCAATTCCTCCATGTAGAAAAACTGGAACAGTACCTTGAAGGACTCATGCTGTACAAAGCTTTAATAAGGCAGAGTGCTATAAAATAACACACAAGCTCACAAAATAATTCTGACTATTTTGATCACTATCACATAAATGCATTATAACGTATTTGTTTGTCCAGAAATAATGTGCATGACGCATGTAAAACATAGCTGATTCTTTCCTTGGGTTTACACTCATGAAAAATACTAAGAGATAAAAGGGGGGAAACAGAACAATATGAAAGTAATAGTAAATGGTCAGGTAACTAATGGGTCAGGTCTTTTTAGTCTACTGTTTTAATAACAACCTGATACTTTTGCAAGGCAGAGGAATGGCAGAGGAGGCAAAAATACATTTTGTTACGAAATGTCCTCAACTAGGCAAAACAGTTGTAGTTGGGAATACCTAGATAGAAGTGGAATAGGGACAGGTCAAATAAGGAGATGGCTAAATAATTCTGAAGGTGGCAGGGAGCACCAGAGGAATGGGAACTTAAGTCCTACAGGAATGCACATCAGATGACTGATGATAAACACACAGAGTAAAAAGGGTATTGTGGCAGAGAGGAAAGCAAGGTAAACTGAACATGAAATCTGGTACGGCCTTGGGGTACGGATTCAGGATACAGAATGGCAGAAAAAGCTGTCTCCATCAAGAAGACCCAGATTTCAGCAAGTGTACAAACCATAAGAACCAATATTCCAAAATGAGAAAGGTAAGGCAGTTAGTTAAGATACTAATATCAATACTTACTAAATCCAAGGGGCCATTCACAGCTCTAGATGCATCATCTGCCAAACTCTCTGTTCTTTCAATCACACTTTTAACACTGGAGTGTGTGTAGACAGCAGCAGTTGCATTCAGAGTCACATTCCTTACTTTAGAGAGGCCACTAAGTAGGGAATTAATTCTTTTCATGAATCAGGCAACATAAACAACAAGTTCTATGTCTTCAGTTGCAACATGCACATCTTTCTAGAATACATGGTGCACTCTGAAAAGATGAACGTACCTTGCCCAAGGGTTGCATCAAGGGCTTTCAGTTCATTATTTTGAAACAAAAAATCAGTTCCAAATCACCTGAAAACCTAAAGTAATTTATTTATTTTCTATTTTATTCCTTTTTGTTTATGGCCAGTTTTTCAATTTGTAAAGCCACTTAGCCACAGACAACATTTTGCATGAAGAACAAACAGAACAGAACAGAAACACGTTCCTAGCTGGAGCTCAATAGCAACAAAGAGAAATACAGAATCAAGGAGAAAATATGAGCATCTGAAAGCTATTCCATATAAAATTTTGCTTTATTGAATTTGTCTGGCTGCAGCAAAATCAGCAGAGTTGCTCAGTGTTACTCAAAGCAAAATTTTCTGTTTCAAACTTAAAATATGTGTCAGTTTTCCAATCTTATATGATTTAATTTTTAACACACATCTGTGTGTCTGTAAGACAAAACAGCAGGAGTCCTAGAAGCATTCCTGGGACAGAGTATTTCCATTGAAATAACGCAAATGACTTCCCAACTTGAAAATTCTTAGAGTGCATTTGAGTGCATTTGGGATTGCAACCCACTCATTTCTGCAAGATGCTTTGATAGCAACAATAATGGAGGCATAGCAAGAATAGCTTCTTGATGAGATTCAGTGATATATTGTCAAAGAAGTATTCATACACAGACCACAGCTTTTCAAGTCATACCATGATATACTCACTGGGCACTTAACTCACTAGTTACTGTGTAAGTCAGCCACATGAAATTCAAGACTCATCAACCCCCTCTGTATCATTTAATAAAGATACCGTACACTACATTAAAGGAAAAAAGAAACTGAAATGAAATAGGGGATAAAAACTGATTGTGTTCCCTTAGTTGATTAAGCTACTATTACCTATTAAATTAAATCTGACAATATTGTAAATAAAGCCTCTCCCAGTTTCATCTTTCTCAAGTTTCTTACCTCTCTAGTGCATCTGCAAGTCTTTGGAACTGGGCAGCATGATCCTCAGCTCTGTATACCAGGTCAAGCACTCCTCTCACAGACATCTGCATCACCAGCTTGTCCACATGGTGTCGCAAGTTGGTACTCCATAGAACCAGCCCATCCTGGTGGACCTGCAGGTTCTGCACAACAAAATGGTTTCCTCTTGTTTTTTTTTTTTATTTTTTCAATAACAAAATCTACTCGATAGTGTCAAAGAGGATGTTAAAACTTAAGAACTTACAGATGTAGAATTCTTTACATCTTGGGCAAGAGCAGCAGCAACATTCACTAGGACCTTTCCTTCTTTAATGAGCATGGTTGAGACTTCTTTACCTTCCTTTATATTCAGCTTTTTTTCCTATAGCATAAATCAATTGTTTTATAGTAGTTTGTAAATTAACTAGTGCAGAAAAGTTCATGTATTATATAATCATTTTGTTGTTGTTGTTTTCAAACAAGGGTCTGGTTTGCTTTAAGTTTTTAAGATCTTACATATATTAACATGTTTAAATGTGTACAGTTCTATGAAAGTCTAAAAAGCAACTTATAAACACAATTTCATATTTGATATTTCTTACATAGCAACACAGATTGTCCAGTCTTACATTTAACTCTCCCAGGTTGCTAGAGATAAGAGGAAACAAGCGATTGGTCTCATTGATGTTAGCAAGCGCCTCATTCACCAGATCCTGGGCATCTTGCAGTCTGCTGTTGTGCTTTGATAAGAGCTGGCTTGCAGCCTTTTGCAGCTCAGCAAGCTCCTGCTGGGGTCTAAGATACTCTTTTTGAACCCGGAGCAACAAATTTTCTGCAGCTCTGGCAAAGAGAGGAAGTGAAAAATAAATACATGGGAAAGGAGAGATTTAGGCATGGCTTTCTTCAGGACAAAATGGGGACATCCAAAATTAATGTAAATGTACCTTCTTACAAAATTCTGCAATTTTTCCTGTAACAGCACACATACAAACACTAGCTTAATCACTTGTCTTAGCACATAAAAAGACGACTGTTTGGTGGAGAAGGAGAGGGATACAGTTCATCAACTTCCTATGTGGTGATTAGAGGAGAAAGGGGTTAGTACAAATCACGTTTGCTTGGACTTATCTGGGACGTCCCTCACATCAAAACCTCTGTGAAGCATCCCTCTGGGACTGTCCTATGTCTTAGTTGTGAATGTAGGATCAAAACATCAATTATGAGCACTGACACTGGAAAGAAGCAAGTAGCCAGAACTGAAAGATACATATGCAAGAATCCTGATAAGTTTAAATATCAAATAAAAATAAATGGCATCATTAAAATGACCCCTAAAATGAGCAACCTCTGTACTTATCCTTTGAAATCAGTAGGAGATATCATCTGCGTAATACAAAGTCCCTCCAAATTTAGTCTGTTGTTAATTGCTTCAGCTGGTCTATTTGGGAATATCTGCATGTCCATTTGAACACTTTCTAGTACTGAAGAAATTGAACAGAAAATAATCCTGAAAGACTTTTCCTTTGTTTCTCTTTGTTTCAGCACATATACTGCACACAGCATCTCCTGTAAATGACACTTTTTTTTTTATTTTTTTATTTTTTTTTTTACTTTTTCCCTTTTAATCTGGTTTCAAATCAGATAGATCTTTAGCCAAAGCAGAAGAAACGTAGTTGGTATCACAATGATATATTCTATCTTTCATATTGAATAGTAGATGTGCTTTTGTAGCTATTTCTTAAAACTAATAATTCAGAGTCCTTACACTCGGAAGCCATAAACTTTAAAAATGTTACAAGAATGAAAGTATTTTACAAGACAGTAATGGCTTCTATTTCAGTATACAATAAAAAGGTTATATTCCAAGTGGCTTGGGAACTCTGCCGTACATGGCAAATGTGGGGAGACTTCAGGTATGAATGTTACTTAACAGTATGTCGCCACCAAGTTCGATCCACTATAAGCCATGTGGTAACTTCTGCGTCCTGAAAAATGCACAGTCAAACTGCTTATTTAAATCACTTTTGAACTTACAGCTGCACTGCACGATATATTCTGCAGAGCAAACTATCTAGTATGTCTTATTAACTCTCTCCTTCATTCTGTCAAAGGACTTATCAGAGAACTTCCAGGAATTTTGAGAGTCTGTAATTGAAAAACTTAATTTACAAATGCCTTGTGTAACAGCTCAAGCTGATGCTGAAAATCAGAACGTTCTCTTAATATACAACAGGACATTTTGAGACATATTTATAAGAGCAAAAAAACTACTTGAAGTTCCTAATAAATATAAGAATAAACAGTACATTTCTACACCATTTCATGTCCATTTAGCTTCTATACAATTGAATATTCAGTACAAAGCAAACCACAGGAGTCTGTCAAACAAAATCAGATATCCTTCCAACAAAAACATTCTGTTCTGCCTAATCTAAAGCATTTAATAAAGAAAAGTCAAATTTTCAGAAATATTCCTGGTCTAAATCTTTGTCCCTTGAAGCCAATACCAACATTCTTACAGCTGTCAGTAGAAGCTAGCCTAGGGCAATATTTCATATTTTTGAAGTTGAAACAAAAATTTTGCTAACTGTTGGAATAGCCAGTGTTTTATACTGCCAAATCTGGCAATAAAAAGCAATATATACTGAATTCAAAAGCCATTTTAAAATAGCATTTAATGGCAGGCAAATCAAGATAACAAATACGAATTCTAAACAATGGCTCAGAGCACCAAGGTTTGGTTTGGTTTGGTTTCATTTCATTTGCAAATCTAGTTGATACATATTCCATTGACAATATATTATCATTTCCTTCAGCAGATCTGACAGCTCTTGGGTTTGCAACTGACTGAGGCTGTTCTACCATGTCTCCTAGCCACAAGGAGATATGTTTTAGGGCCAGATCTGAATCAAGCTCAGACCTGAAGCAAACTGAAATTAGTGAGTCTTTTAACTTAGTGCAATGCATCTTTAAATTACATCCAAATGAACAGGCTTTGGCTGTATCTCATGTGAGATGCCCAAATATCTTCAAATAATGTAACTCCAAATTCAGAGTTCATATAGCACCAGCTGGGCTAGTTATCATAGTTATCATGTTGTGCCCATGGCACAACATTTCTCCAGATCTCTCTCAAAGAAGCAGTATTGCATAGTACAGACATACATGAAACAAAGTTTCTGGTAGAGTAAGCTTACTTTAGGACACTTGTAGCGTTATAGTGCTGTTGAACAAAATCTTTCTTGCGCAAGGTATCCAGTAGGGCAGAAATATCATCCTGTAGGCTCTGAGATGTAGCATTTGGCAGTGGGAGATCCAGGCCCAATGTTTCATTTAGAGACATTGCAACCTCTGCAAGTACTAAATAGGAGAGTAAATGATTTAGTTGTATCACTAATAAAAGAATACATGAACCTCCTGCACAAATTGCAGCATTTCTGTGTAAATAGTTCATAAAAATGTTACAAAGGAAATACCCTTGTAAATTGTGTAAAGAAATGATTATATCTTAAAAGCAGGATACCTTTGATGGCTGTGTGTACTGTGTCAATAAATCCACTCAGTTCTTTACTTTTATTCCTGGTTTCCTGAGTCATTGTGTTAAGCTGCCAAGCTTTTTTCAAAATTCTAGATGACTGGAATAAAATCAGAGATAATCTTTGACAGTTCTGTTAAAACACTGATCAATTAATGACAACTGTTTACAGTTTTTACATTTTTTTCCAGTATTGAGAATACTTTGCTAGAGGAAACAATATTTTTTAATAAGGCACACCTAGCTGAGTCAAAAACCTGACACTTCCATGCTTGCAGATGCCTGCAACTTAATTATTTCAAAAGTTCCAGCTTCTGATATCAGGGAAGAATTGTTTTATCAATTGCTTTCATAATTAACAAGACCATAATTACCAAAGCTATTTCTTTTAACATAGTAAACACCACATACTTTTAAACAGTTCTTATACCTTAAGACATTCACTCTTAGCAATAACAACACTACTAGTGCAAGCACCTAGTTAAATTAGTCACACATGCTCAGTGAATGATAGGTACACATGGTCAGCAAAAGAGAACTAATGGATGAAGGACTATTGACAATTTTCCATCTACAGTTTTTCTGGTGTTAAAACTGAATAAAGAACATAAATGTTGGATTTTCAGCAGATTTACTTCTGCTGAAATTATTTTAAACACAATGCTATAAATACGAAAGACATTTTGGTGAATATTCAGCAGTGACATAATTTTAAATAAGCTCCACATGCTAGAACCAGTGAGAAGAAAAGTTCTTCAGTTTTAGGGCCTTAAATGAACACAGTACAAAAAGCTACTGAACTTCAACAGAAACCATGTAAATCTCCTGTACAGTATCATAAAACACTGTAGTTTGCTGAAGAATTCCATAGGCCAGTTAACTCCTTTCCCCAGAAAGACTACAGAATGGACAGAATTCTTTCACTGAACTCTACAGATTTAAAAAAAAAATAAAATCTAAGCAACACTTTGGCATTTACTTACAATGCTATGAAATCTCAAAAGATTTCTCAACAAAGGCTAAGAATAAAAAAGCCAGCACCTACCTCTTCAGGCAACGGATCAACACCTCCCAATAAACTCAGAAGACTTTCTTTTGCTGTAGCTAATGAGAAAGATGGATCTTCTCTAGGAACTACAGACCCCTATAAGAAACAACACACTGTAATTTAAAGACTTTGTTGTGTCTGGAAAATTTCTGGGATGAAAATAACTATGCACACTATTTAGGCTATTTATATTCTTTAAATGACTGATTTGCAAGACACATGAGACAACATAAAGTAGTTACATACATATAGTTGATGCAACAAAGCATGCCATTTCTTTAGATAAGGAAACAAATCTCTGGATCCAGCTGTCGCACTTTCAATCGAGTCATAAGAGGGAAGCATAATGTTCTTAATTTCACGATTCTTAATTTCACCACAGTTTGAGCTGTCCAAATAAGCTACTTTCAGAAGTTCAAAGGCCCATCAAATTAAATGTTTCCATCCAGTCCCACAGCTGCTACAGTTTCAGCAGCTGGTCTTGTTAAAACAGCTGTATCTACTGTACATCTGTGAGGATGGCCCTGGAGCTATGTTTCAATGTCAAACCCAGTGCATGGCACTCAGGAGTTCATAATTTTTGGCACTCCAATAACACAAGCAGCCCTGCCCTGAGGATCCTCCCATCAATAATAGTCTGTATTTGGCCTCAAGGCCACCTCAAAACTGCTCTATATGGCAATAAATAGGCCATTGTACCCAATTTTATCATATTTGATACAGTCAAGGCCTGCAACAGAATACCACTTCTCTACAGATGCAAAGCAATGTAAGGAATCTCTTACAAGGAAGGAAAGTATGGGAAAAAGTCGGGTTTAGATTTCAGATCTTTCAGAGCCAACCATTGTAAATATCATAACAAGTATCATTTTGCCTAACTTTTTAAAGAAGTAATATGCAGAATTACCAAACAGCCTTGTGTCAAATGGAAATTTCAGAGTCTCTTTCTCAGGGTGAGGAAAAAAACAAGTGAGACAAATAGAAGCAGAAGCTGAAGTTCTTGAGCCTCCCGGGATAGAGCACGGCAAGATTTTTTTAACAGCTGAGTTCAAAAACCCAGAATTGGACAGCATATATGCCTAGGCATGTCAGGAGAAGTAAAGCAGGAGGCTTTAACTAGAAAAACAGAATTACTGAAGTCCTCAGATGGATTGGAGGTGCAGATGCAATAAGGAGTAGACAGTCTGATAACTTTCTCATTATTGAAAGACCCACACCTAATGCATAGAAAAGAAGGAATACATGAGTCCCTGAGCAACCTGCATGAAGCAAAGATGCAACACAATAGAGGGGACAGCCCTTCACACAATACCTATAATTCACATAAATAAACCTAGGGATTTTCCAGCTTCCAGCTACAGTCACTTCTGTACAAGGCAAAAGAGAAGGAAATCTTTCACTAGCCAGAAAGATGGGAATACTTGCTTCCAAACAGAGAAAAATTATGAGACTACCAACTTACCCTCAAGACTAAGTTGTTCAAAGAACATTTTGTCCTCACATAAACAGAATGGACATCATAGTCACAAGAAGTTTATTATCAATTTTAGATCTCTTAAAGAGTGCATTTCTGAGAGAATGACAGCCGGTTTTAATTTGATTTTAACACAAAAAGGTATATATTAAAAGGGAAACTTGCACTGCTTTCATTTTTACAAAAGATTTGACTTTGTTTTATGATTAAAGTGCTAAATAGATGTTACATATTGAATAATGTTTATGCTCCCAGAAGATGATGCTCCTACACAAATACAAAACAATTACAGAAAGCAAATCAATTGTATCCTTAAAGTATTACAATAATTTGGTATGTTGATGCCTTCATGGCATAAAGGAAGCGAGGCATAACTGAATCTTTATGACTAAAATGTTAACAACTAAAACTAAAGGCTAAGACCACTTCTGCTGAAGCATAAACATGTAATTTAACCCAGTTTGCCTTCAGATATTGTAATTATTAAAATGTTGAAGTACATTGATTGGAATTCAGCCTGCCTCTTATTTTAAATAGATGAAATTAGTTCAAACTCTTCATTTGCAGAATCCATCAGCACAAGAAGGCTTACATTATTCTGATTTTGTTGTGATACGGTGGAATACAAAAAGGGTCTTTTTTTTCCTGACTTAGAGTTTCTCTTGCTTGAGTTACTGCTCAGCAGACCCTTATCAATAAATATGCTTATTTCAGTAGTCATGAAGTAGGGAGTAGTTCTGTTTATCTCTGCTTAGTGCAGAGACCACATTAACCTGCAACAATAACTGACCCTCTAGGACGATAAAATGTGGTATTTCATGTTTTGTTTAAGGCAGCAGAGGAGCTGGGAGGAAAGCTTGCCACAAGCAGTCTGAAAGTGTCCATATGTAAATATTCTACCTGGCTTTTGTCTCCTGAGATGGAGTACAGAGGAAGGCACTTGCACTGCCACATAACTGTAAGGAAAGCAAATGGCTGCATCCAACAAGCCCTGTGTAATGGGGAAGCAGCCTGCCAGAAACTTTCTTCCCCAGGCCTCTGGGTGAACAGCCTGGGAAGCTCTTTAGCAAAGGGAGCAAAAAGGGACCTGGCCTGATGTTTCTATTTCATTGCTGAAACTTATGCCCCTTACTTTCAATAGATCTGGGCCAATCCTAAGGATCCACATAATCCAGGTGAAACATGCACATATAACACATTCAATAATCACAGAGCTGATTGAAAATTATATTCAGGCATTTATTTAAATGCTAGTAGAACAAATGAAAGGAAAGAAATACAGGGAACTAAAGGGCTTAAGATGTATTTTTATTACAAATGCTTTACATTTGTAATAGAATATATTAAAGGCATGAACTTCAGGAGGACTTCATTTAAATTACTGACACACGAGTGGCTGCAAGTTTAGCTTTAAAGGTGTGGCTAAATAATTCTACTATTTGCGTGTTTGCATTACCTCCAGACGTTTTGTTGCATTCTCCAGCTCTGACAATATCCCATAGGGCACACGGACAATACCAGTGAGGTTCACTAAAAGTATGGCTTTGTTGAGATTATCCAAATTGTTTAGCAAAACTCCTGTGCAGTTGTCATCACAAGCTAAAGAAACCATTTCAAAAAGGGGAAGCAATATTAGTTAAGGGTCTAAGAAGCAACCAACTATTGGTGTTTTGTTGTTTTTGTTATTGTTGTTGTTGTTGTTGTTGTTTACACAGTATGTGACTTCGCTTTTTGTGTTAAGACTGATAGAATAAAACAATTTTGAATATACAGGTTTGTAGTATTGCCCTTCTATGCCTGTCCCAGAAGGGGACCTATGCCAAACATACTCTCCTTAGGTTAGCACACATTCAAGCTATATCGATCCTGCTGGCTACTGAGCTGTTTGTTATACTATACCTATATTGCACCTATTTAGCTGTATTGCTGTAAATCCAGGGTGATGCCATTAACATTCACCAAAAAGGTTATGAAGACATGGAATCCAAGCCCATACTGGTGTAATTACATTTATTCCCTGTTTCTTTTTCACTCGTATAAAGCAAAACCTGAGTCCGTACTCCCAGTTTATTATAAAAGCAGATTTCCATACTTGCTGGGTCTTTCTGCTATCCACCGTCTCATACGGAACTACACTCAAATTTGCCTGTAGTACTATATCAGCCAACTTAAGCATTAACTGCTTGTCAGATATCATGGTTTGTGCTGCAGTTCCCTCTGTGTTCACACAATCATGGAATCACAGAATGGTTGAGGTTGGAAGGGGCCTCTAGATATTGTCTAGTTCAACCCCCCTGCTTTACAGAGATGCTAGGTTCTTAATATTCCTTTTCTTTCACAGAAAGAATAGGACTCGACATAAAAACACTCAAGGAATGATCATGTGTGCATAAGTATCACTGGAATGGATCAAAGCCCATTGGGAAAGTAAACAATTTCAAAACCACCTACAAACACACTCTTCTTCCAGAAGAAGATGTCTTGGTTCACATTCCTCACAGAGCTGTCCTGTCACGCCCTGCTTACAGAGGCACTTGCCAGTTTCACGATCACAATTAACATGAACAGAGCCACTTGGATTGCATCGACATGGATGGCAGCTGCCTCCAGGAAGCTGAGGGTCACCATAATAGCCAAGGGAGCACCTACAGTGGAAGGAATAGGACACTGAACATCAGGGGATATTCATCATAAAATCAGATGTTATATTTATATTTTTATTTTTATATTTGAGAGTCACTGACAGATTTTTAACTAACGGTTTCTTAACAGTAACTAACAAGTCACTCTTAAGTCCTTGAGCACACATTCATATATTTATTTATGAGCACTGAGTAATCTATTCCAAGTATTAATACGGCTTGTATTAATCAAAACTGTCCTTGGAGTTTGTGGATAAATGGGAACATTGTGTACAGCTCACTTTTCGCAGTATTGTCCTTCATATCCTGGGAGACAAGCATCACAGTGGTAATCCCGGACACCTTTCAGAACACAAGTGGGACTAAAACTGGAGGAAGAGAAAACAAATACCTGCTAGCACATAAATGGAAAAAAAACATACAATGACAGAGAACTCTTTCAGCCACGGGTCAAATTTTGTAAGCAACAGCATCCTTTGCTCAATCTGATGCAATGGGCTACAATAAGTACTTTAAGTTATATGTTTCTTAAGAAGTTTGCTTTCCTGATGCAACTCCATTACTCTATAACATGCTAAAGCATCTTATGACCTTCAGTTTGAAAGACAAGACAATGAAAAATAGATGCTGCATAAACAAATTGAAAGAGCTCTTTCATGAGTCATTTAATACTAGTGTCCTCTCCCACTTCCCACTCCCCAGAGCAGCTGAGAAGTTAGGTCTTTTGTGTGCCAGAATGGAAGCTGTCAGCCACCTCCTGTTCCAGCAGGAGAGTTCTAGTGACCATCACCACCTTAAGGATGCACCCAATTTCAGGCAAACCTTGACTGTCTGAGCCATTTCCTAGCTCTGTTCAGCCCTCTGCATGGCCACTGATAAGCACCCTGAACATATAGGAGGTTTCAGATTTTCTATACTAATAGAGCCCTCTGCCAAAAATACTCCAAAGAAATCAGCACATTGATTTGTATCCATTGTTTCACCACCATTTTACAGATGAGAAAAGGTAAGGGAGCTGAATGATATGGCTATAGTATGTATCTGAGACTTGCATGAGAACATTAGAGTTGCCCCACTCATGCTCTGATTAAATTACCCAAAAGTAAAAGTGCTTTTCAAGCTTCTAGATAAAAAGCAGCCTGTACAACATTTTGATTTTAAAAATAAGTTTAACCGTTTGTCTACCAAACAGATATATACATTTCAAAAAACTCTTCAAAAGAGTACCTGTTTTTCCCCTAGGACCCATCTCATGAAAAGTTTCTGAATTGACTGGAGATGGCCTGAATCTTTGTAAATACAGAAGCATTGTTTTTAGAAAGATAAAAGGGAAACACACTTGAAACTAAAATATGTCAGAGCAACTTACTCCGTTATCCATAAAATCTTGTACGTGACTGGTCTATTCTTAGAGGAAAAAAAATGACATATCCATTAGTTAATCTTTTTATTTCAAAACCTCACAAAACTATCACTAGATGTGAACAACTCTGAACGTAAGATCTATTTACTAAAATGGGTAGCTTTCAGATGACTGAAGATTAAGGACATGTAACAATAACTATCTCCTGTTGTCGTAGAGTGGGGAGAGTGGGAGATAGGGCATACAGCACAAGGCATCTGGAATGCTAAAATATACATTGGAGTTAATAAGTTCTGGTTACCTAACAGGGTTGGCTCTGGGACAGGCACAAAGAGAGCAGTCGTTGACAGATCCAATTACTTTCCCATAGTATCCTGGGGCACAAGCATTGCAGTAATCACCCACTGTGTTATCTCTGCAGTTCTGATACACAAAAAGGAATTTAGACAGTTTAAAACAACAACAAACAACAAGAGGAATTTTATCTTCTCCCCAGCCCATAAATGTATAAGGTCTTTGATAATCACCTCTAAATGTTACTATCCATTGGTCAGCATTCTCTGGGTGGAGGGACTTTTTATGCAAAAATAAGCAGAATGCCAGCTTATTTTCCATTATGTGAATGCCCTATCAGGCAGGCTGACCTAATATCTGTTCTGAACTTCTATTAAGGTTTATATATTTCTGCTTCTATTAATCCAATTCAGGCCAGGAAATCACAGTACAAAGCAAAAAATCCCCCCAAAAAGCAACTGATGGAAAAATTAAACAGGATTCGTGGACCAAAATGACAAATTTCAATGTTTCAGCAAATGCATTTGACAGCTATAAACCAAAGAACAATCACAGTTAGGACTCACAGACTCTATATTTAATTTGCAAAGAGTACTGATCAGTAGCCAGTGTTATTAATATTAAAACACTAAATCAGTATATAAACATAATTTAACTGACTAGTCCCCTGAGTGAATAAAATTCAGTTTCTTCTTTTTTCTTTTTTCCTTTTTTTCTATGATTCTTATTCTTGTGAGTGTGTGCATTTTAGAGGTTAGCTGAGTATAGTAAGCAGTAACAATGCAGCCTATTATTGTATCGGAACAGAAGTCAGAGGTGAAAACCATTTCTTTTGCCTACACTACTCAGATGGAAATTGCTAAGTAGCAATCTTAACATGGGGGTGACTTGCTACCCCTGCAACGAGAAGCTGAGAGGCTGAATGACTATTATTCTTTAGTGTGAAAGACCTATGTGTTTTGGCCTCATAGACAATGAGAACCATCGTTCTTACTCGTGAGTTTCATATTTTATGCGAAAGAATGGTTTACAAAAAGCCTGAGGGACTGAGGAAACTTACTTTAAAAAATTACTTCAAAAATGAATTCAGCAGAAGTTGACTTTGAACTAACCAACTTACCACTGGAAAAGCAAAACAACTGAAAAAACTTTAGGAAAGAATATCTGGTCATTGAACAGTACCAGAGAATGGACTTCATGCGTCTTATTTGGTTAGCTGGCAATTTGCTTTCCACAGGGCTGTCACCCCACAAGACAAGAGGCAATGTGTTAGTCATATGTGGTCCCTCTTTGCAACCTTTGGGACAAAATGAGGGAAGTGAAAATATTAACTTAGCTGAAGTATATCCTTAGATAACTTCATTCTTTGGAAGTCAAAAAAAAAAAAAAAAAGCTTCATTTAAAGCAGCTCAAAATATATTCTCTTCAAGAGAGACAAAGAATTTACCTTTGACCTAGCCTGTGGTGTGGTGTGGCTTACTGCTTCCTTTACTTCTCCCTTTTTTTGTGATTAAGCAGACCTTGGCCAGACCAAGGAATAGAGGACCAAAAAGTATCACAGCAAAACAGATAAACAGAATTGATACACAGAAGTTACTTTTAAAATACAATTAAACCTAAAATAATTAATGATTTTGAAGATGTTGGTGCCCAAAAAGCTTGATAATTTTACAGAATGGACCCTAAGGGAAACAGAACTCAGATTTTACATTTTCTTTCAGAGATGGAGGGAAAATTATACTTCTTCCAAATAGTACACATACTTCTCCAAGAAACTCCTTTCATAGGTTACTGCCATTGTATGCTTAGGTGAAACCAACACGAAAACACATAAATTGTACATACCAAGCACTTTCCAGTCTCAGGATCACAGGTTTCACTGTGATTGTTGCACTGACATGGCAAACAAGGTGCTATCATAGTACGAGTCTCTCTTACACCGAGTTCTGTAGGCTTCTCCCTGTAGTATCCTGGAGCACAGTTCTGTGTGTAAGGAGAATAAAAAAAAAAAAAAAAGGCTGTCAACAGTTATGAACAAAAGCCATTTATGTAACTTTTTTATTATCTGACCATTAGACACACAGAAAGGATTTGAGGATTTAGTACCTGACAGGAGAATCCAGTATAACCAGCAGGACATCTACATTGCTCTATAAGATGAGCTCTAGATCTGCCTTGATGCATCTCTTCAAACTTCACTGCAATTTCCATTGAGATATTTGCAATTCTACAAGATACATGCAGAAGACAGCGTGAACATCTAGGGAAGACCTAGCACCAAAACTAATATCCAAACATTTTTATATTTCAAGGTGAGGGCTACCATACATAGACTCCCATGATCCCCTTTTCCACTTGGAAGATATCCCTGCCCATGGCAGGGGGTTGATTTCTAATGTCCTTTCCAACCCAAACCATTCTGTGAGTCTATGGAAACATTTCAATAAGATCTGAAGATTTTTTTTACATATGCATGGGATTTCAGGACCTACAGCAAACAAATCAGAAGTACTTCAGAGTAATATAGGTTGATTCCCATTGGTCTGCAAAACCTGACAAATCCACCATGCAAGAGTATGCACTTCAGCCTCAGAAATACTAAATGGAAATACAACAGCTCTGTTCCACAAATGTTTTGACAGAGCTAGCAAAAAGATAGTTGACAGCCTATGAATCAAATATAATCCCAAGTCTGGAGGTGGAACCACTCTACTTCACAGCTGTAAAGATGTAAGGATATTGGGTTTTCATCGGATGCATCCCTGCTTGTCTTGTTTGTTTCTAAATGGACAGATGAGATAATCATATACCATCTCCTCCCTTTCATTAGTAACCTAGTTCTGTTCAAAATGGCTGTAAAAATTACAGTTCTGAGGTGGGAATATTTTGCTACCCCTGCCCATAGCACAGAAAGCTATAGGAAGAACTCAGAAGATCAGGTGTTTCAATTCTTCCACTGGAAGAATGAAATGAAAAACAAAGAAAAATTTCAATACCTATAAAAATAAGATGGGGAAGAAATAATTTAGAAAACATCTAGCTATATCACACAACCTGCAGAACACTGCATCAGCCTGTAAGGCTTTCTGCTTCTTTATGGGTTTTTCTATCAAAATAAGCAGCACAGACATTAAGTGTTTTACAGAAAGAATTAAAGAGTGATTCTGCTTCAAATTAAAGGTAATAAATGTTTTTTTAATCAGATGAAGAAGAATAAAAGCCATAAATAGGAAATTGGAAATTTGTCTAATTTGAGTTAAATCTTTACTGTATAGCTCAGCTGGGACTATTTCTAAGTTACATTATAGTGAATGCAATAAAATAAGTAAATGCAGTCAGAGATGGCTTTACCTGCTTTGCTGTAATCCTTGGCCATAGGCTGCCTTGATAAGGATGTATTCAATATTGCTTAGCACAGACATGAAGTCAGAACGTGAGACAGGCTGGTCAGACACAGAATTAAAATATTTCCAAGAATCCTAGGGGAACATAACACACATTATTAAAACCATGAGTATTTAAGCTCACTTAAAGGTAATGGTCTCTCCTTCCTTACACTTTCTGTCAGAAATACAGTCAGTGACTGTGTCTATACTCCTGCTCTCAGAAAATCTAACAACTTGCTCCATGTTAGAACAAGACATAGTTTTATATTAATTCTCCTCTCCTTTCCTTCCCTGCACCCAACTTCCATGCCCAGTTTCTACAGGACAGCAACCCAGACCTGCATGGCACTACTTTTTTTTTGGCTAGATCTGGAGAACCCAGGCAGTCAAAGAACCAGGACTTCACGGCACTCTTCCTACATGCAGTTAAAAACACATCTGCTTTAACTGTGTCCTGCCTCCTTGTCAAGGAGACTAGCTCGCCTTGGTCCCTGGCAGCAGAGAGTCTTAGGGACCAAATAAGGTCATTGTTATCTCTTCTGAAATTGTCCTGTGAGCACTACTGCAACTTACTGTTCCCGCTAGGCTAAGATTCAAGTCCCATGTGATAATCCTGGGCTGTGAGTGTAACAGACAGGCTACAGAATTGTGAGACTGGCTGACAGTGACAATACCTGGCACTACGTCATGTACGATTGAAATCTGAGTCTGTGTTTGAAAAGGTTCCCACAGCACTACCTTCAGCACTTCCAAAAGAGAAAACGATGTCAAAATGTTATCTGCTTCTATAATGTGATTTTTCCAGACATTTTTATTATAAAATAGATGCATTTTAATCCAAGTGCTCTATTTACTCAGCCTATTTGAAATCAGGTATGCATTCTTCAAAGTATTTACTTAAATATATGGGACTTCTCTGTAAAAGCTCAGAGAAGATATACAGTCCCATTTCCACATCAATGTTTTAGCTTACCTCTTTCATTTCTACTTCCTTGTCACTTCTTACTCCATTTTCTGGAGAAGGGATATCTACGTAAATGACCAATTTGCTGATACGACCACCTTTCATTAGAATCTGTGGCTCAAAATTTGAGGTTCCAAAGCCATCCAATGAGTAAAAAGCAACAGTGTATTTCAGCTTGCCCCCATATGCCATGAGCTGTTTGGATATAAAATTATTACTTTTATTTATTCCAAGGTTATAGCTCCTAGTTGAAAATATTTAAATGTCATCAGAAGATTTGAAAACTGACAGTTCTTTGATGAATTGGCAATAAAACATAAAATTGACTTAAACTCAGCAGTTTTTGCACCAAAGTTAAACGTGTATTTCTAAAAAGCAGGCACAGTTTCTTCTTTTAGGCCCTTTCAAGCTGTGCACTCAATTTTCACTTAATTCCTAGGCAGTAGAGATTCCATGATCTGTATATTGAATCTACTGTCAAGGTCGAAAGCTCTTTCAGGTTTCCAAACTAAAATTGAATATAACACTCTTTTCCCACCATACAATCTCTGAAGAGTGACACAGTAATTAAATATGGGTGTTACCCATTTGCAGGGTAAAGAAAAATCTCATTAGAAAAGGGTAAACATATTGTTTGTGCTTGCTATAAACAAGTTAATTTACAAAGTGACTATTATACAATAAAGGAGTGATATTTATACAATAAAGGAAAGACCTACAAAGCATTCTAATTATTTAATTGTCTTACCTGGTCTCCCTGAAACTGCTCTGGTAACCTCCAGTAAAATGTTTCTGTATTCAAGTATTTTCTGACAATGGTAGCATCCAGTAAAACATCGGAAAATTGTGAAAATACTCCTTCCACTGTTCCTGTCAGGTTACTTTGAGCTACTACATGCAGAATGGACTGGTCTGGAGTTAAGGTTATCTACAACATGAAGAGCAATAGATTCATTCAACAAAAATATTCTCTCTCAGTGTAATGTAATGTTAACAGTTTTAGCTTCTTTGAGATAGTCAGCAGTCCATTTTATAGTAATAACAGCCCAAGCCAAAAAATTGTGAAACATTTTTAATATCTATTTAAAAGAAAAAATATGAAGAGTGAAACACATGGTTTCAGAAACAAGACTTTGCTTTCTTTTTTATTCTGCCATAATCCACTGTCCCTGTGAGCAATCCTATTGCATTCAGCCTGATTCATGAAATGTGTGCAACCTTCGGCACACCAGCATGATACCATGAGTATAACACCAAACTGCATCCATACATTTATGTCACTTTACTTACAGGAATTCTCACGTGATCTTCTACTTCCAAACAAAATGTGGACATGCCAAAACAGAAACACGGAGTACAACCTAGTGCATTGTTAGCAGACAGAGCAAAAGTTCCAGGTTTACACTCACTGCACTGTAGTCCAAACACATTTTCCTGAAGGAAAAAAAAAAAGCACAGGAGCACACTCATGTTACTCTGCTACCTGAATGAAAGATGGCTCTTATTGGAAGAAAAAATAGTGGCTATATAAACTACATAACAGCTAGTCATTTATTGTATCTATTCAGTTTTACTATGAAATAGATTTTATTATTATTATTACTACATAACACAGTTTTATTAAAAACATGGAACATTCAAACCATGTATTCAAATTCCTAACTGAAATTAGCAACTATATATTTCCATTAAAGACAGAAAAATCCCCACCCCATCTGAAAAACTGGCTCTCAAAGACAAAGAAGCTCTTCATTATGAATAGAAATCAGGGGACCTAGTCCCAAGGGCTTCTTTGTGCACTCAGTTCTCCACTTGTACTTGAAGAAGCACTAGAAAAACTAGAGTCGGTGTTGATCCCATTCTTAATAAGATTGGAGAGGAGAGTGAGGGCATACATTTGTTGTATTGCAGTAAGTTTTCTATCACTGAGTCTTTCAAGAACAGATTCTCACCATCTCAAAAAAAAAATGTACTATTAAATTTCTGCACTTAATGTTTCCTTTTTTTTTTTTTTAAATACAAGAATGTCCATTCAGGATTCATTATTAGCGATATACCTGAATTATTCTTAGGTACTTTTTTTTGGTTATAGTATAGGAAACATAAATTTGAACTTGCAACATAATCAGATTAAGAAAAATGTTGAGATTTTCCATTTTGCGTGTACTGGTTTCTTCCTATCATATAATTTGGATTTTCAAAAGAGCAGACTGTATTATCTGAATTAATATGCTGTTCCCAAACCTAATAGGTACATGTCTGTATGAGCACTTCTCTGTAAAAAACTTCTCTGTACCTCATTTTTTCCATTCGTGTAACGAGGATAAGAATACAATAGCTTTTCCACTGGAGTTTTTAACATTTAATTAGCTTTTTAAAATGCTTTTATATCTAGAATGGAAGAAGCTGTAGACATGCTATCTATACACAGAGAATGAAATGATTCTCTGTCAAAACAGAAGGGAATTTACACTTTTAAATTAAGAAAGAAACAAACTTTTATAAGAGATTGTCTTAAACTCAGAGATTGTCTCAGAAAACTCAAGCTATCAATCAATGTAAAAATTGATAAAAATGTATCATTAAGAATAGTTCAGACAGAATTGTTCTTGTATCAGAAGGCATTTACATCATACAAAGAAATATAGTGACATTGAAGTCAGTAGCACCATTCTCAGATATTTAATAAGGTTTACAAAAATTTTGTCCCAGAACTTATGGCCAGTCTTTTGTCCTGTTCAAAAAGGTGTACTTGTCCTTTGTGAGGCAGACAGAAATCTTGCAGCAAAAGGAAAAGCAAGACAAATGTATCCTCAATCCTCATTCATTTCTACCTGACAGAACTAATCCATGAAAAATAGGATTCTGAATGTACTGTAAGAATGATGTGGTCATAGACATTCACTTAACACAGAATAAACACATGGATTTTACACATTTAGCAAATGCAATCAATTTGAATTTAGGACTGTGTGAGATTGTTATCATGAAATATGCCAACTCCTGTAAAAGACTTGAAAGACACCAATCGTTTTATCAAATGTACAGTGGTTGTTCTGTAAAGTGAGCAAGGATTCAGCATAAGTTAGAAATGATTTCTTATGATTAAGCATAAGAAGGTCTGTTCCTGACTTCTTAACGCACATCTGCATCAATTCCATGACTTTTGTCTAGAAGAGAACTGCAGTACTGTGCCACAATAACTTTATGACTACAATCTGGAAATAAAATCACCTGGCTACTTAAAACCAAACAGAGGGAGGTAGGAGAGGTAAACTGTCTAGTATTATCACAGGAATTTCTGAGAAGAGAAATAACAATGGCATGCTGGTAACGCTGATGCTGTATCTTCTGCCTGCAGCAGTGTATGCCCAAACTGGGAACCTCATCTGGGGTGATTTAGATGTACTCAGAAATGTCTCAAAGGAGCGATGCTAAGTCCCTTTCAGCCCTACAGCTTCCATGATTTTTATGAAATAAATGATCAGAAAACCCCAATGCTGCCCCAAAAAAAGTTTGAATACTTCGGTACCTTGCAGGTACAGATGCCAGTTTCTTCTTCACAACCACAAAGTCCTTCAGTATCATCACACATCTCTGTTTTGGTTCCACTTAAGTCACAGTCACAGGCAACACAGTCTGGGTAGTCCCTGTAGCCTAATGCACACCTGGAACAGTCTTGTCCTCCAAATTCAGCTTTGCACTGGCATTGACCCGTCAATACATCACATTGGAGATTGGTTGAACCAGTGTCACTACAGTTGCAAGCCTCAGAGGAAAAAAAAAAATCATAAATAGCAGATCTTTAAAAACAATTTTGTTAGAACAGAAACAGGACAGTAGATTTAAAGTGGCCATTAAAACTCAGTGTTTGTTAACAGTTACTATACATTATAAAACGGAAGAACTTTGACATAGACATGGGGTCTCTTGGTTTGTATTTAAACAAAGAATTGTACTTCTAGTAAACAGTGGATTCTAAAAAGTAAGAAGATTTGTTGATTCCCAGATAAGGGCTGGGAACCAAAGGAGTTGAAGGAACCAGTTCCAGAACATAAAATTCCAAAAGACCTTATTTAAAGTACTATTTACTGTGTTTAGCAAATAAATTATAATAATGCTATTTAAATATTGGATTGAAGAAATATATTTATTTATATTATTTATTTATAAGTAGAATAATTTTATAAAGAGAATAGAAAGAAAAATCTTAATACTAGTATTTTTAAAAGATTTCAAGGAGCATTAATAGAGTTCACATCTTGCTCAAGCTTCATTTGTTATTGATCAGGAACCGAGAATCTCAGGGAATCCAAAGGTGGGAAGTTTAGCACACACTGCAGTTCAATGCCAGAGGAACACTGTTCACTGGCAGAGCCCATATTTCATTATGCAATCAGTAATATGACCTTGTTTTTACAAATTTGCAAAGTGGATGTACTTAAAATTTGTCATCCTTTTTTGAGGCAGACTGGCTGTTATCTTTAGTCTTAATTTCATATGTGTGGTTACTTAAGTATCTGTGGTTACTTAAGTCCGATTTTTCTCTGTGCTTATTTCTAACTGTGCAGGCAAAAAATACATTCCATCTATCCTCACCTGACTATGAGCATTTTCCTTGGCTCTTTTTTCCTCGTAATCTCTTTGAGATGAAAAGCTTTACCTTGTAAAAGTACTTTGCACAAAGGCCCACAAAATCTACTAGAATCTTTATGTATCCTCTAGCGTTCTTCACATTTGCTGTTTACTCTTTGTATTAAGCAGACTTTTTACTCTATCAGTACTAGGTACTACAGTGCATAGTCTAATACACTTTATGACCAAACAGGTTTACAACTTTGGCTCCAAAGTACCAGTAAAAGTCAGCAGTTCTCAATGTTAAACCCTACTTTAAGCATCACAATAATAGAAATAATTACTATCTATATGTGATAAGGATAAATAAGGACTCTAAAGTACAATTAACTGTGTGCAGCACTCAACTTGAAAAGGGTTGTAAACTGAACATGACTGCAGTTCTGCTCAATCACTGCATCCAGGAATGGATGCTGAATACTGAGAAAAAACATGAAATATCTCACTTAGTCAGTCTACATTGTAAAAACAGACCATCTGGATTTCTGACAGCATCTTCGCCATTTCATACATCTAGAGAACATGCAGGAGTCTTCCCAGTGTTTGCCAGTAGACGTTGTACCAGAACTCAACCTGCCACAGGTGGCTATTCCAACACAGGGGAGCCTCTGTTGAGACTGCTACTTGCAGATCACAGTATTGTTGCATCAGGAAAGTAACTAAAATACCTTAAGGTAATTCCATATTAATTACTGTGATGCTGTAATCAAAAGGCATGCTAGCAAATTAGCAAAAGTGAGCAGTTACACATTTAATTAAACTTGATCACCGGCGAGTGCTGTGGAACCACCCTATGAAAGGAGCACTTAAAGGGATGTTAGCTTACCACGACCACATCCTTACATGAACTGCACAGGAACTAGCATGCTGTATTTGCAGAACATTTACATAACGAATAACAGTAGCTGGTAGCTGACAAAATGGTGGTTTAAAGATCAGCTGCCAAGTAAGTTGCTATAAATCACTAAGATGGCAAACTTTAAAGAGAGTTTATAGGACTATTTTATCATCCTTACTCTAGAAAATTAAAGAGGAAAAAACCAAATCTGGCTGATGCTTGTACTTGTCAGGTACTTATCACATATAATGACAGACCTTGTCAAGTTGATTATATTTGTGGTTTCTCCATCAAAATTACCCATTATACTCATGTAATTCTCAGGCTTTTTAAAATCTCAGCATTTATAAAATAAAGATTGGCCCAATGCCATATCTGATAGGAATTTACTGGGTGAACCTAATTGTGTAAATGATTGCTACTCCTTGGATCTGCACTAAGTTCACGGTTTAGTGATTAAACATAAATATTAAGCTGAGATAATGGGAGTTACCATTTCTCCATTCGGGAAACATGAACTACCTTATACAATTTTAACTTTAAATATTCAGAAAGAAGTGTATAGTGACTTTCAAGACAAGCTAGATTTCATTGTTCTTAAAGCCATAACATCACTCCTTGGTTAGCATAGAAACTTGTTCCTTGCTGCCACTTGTTGCTGTAAATCTGTTCCAGCATCACTATTTATGCAACTCAGAGTTAGAATACACACTTCAAAATTTTTATATGATCTATGCACCTACTCGGGACAGCCACTCTGGACAAATATTTTCAAGACAGCTTTCTTAGAATGTTCCTCAATAAATACTTTTCAGTCTGTTTTTTTATATGTGTGGTTTTTTTTCTGTTTTGTTTTTGTGTGTGTGTGTGTGTGTGTGTGTGTGTGTGTGTTTTCCCTTTTTAATGTGAGTATCTAGTACTAACACTTTGAGACATAGAATAAAGATTGAGGTCCTGATAACAAGAGTCCAATTCTGGCATGAGCATATGGTGAACTGCTTTGGACAGCCATGGCTTTTCAGCCAGTCTACCATACCTTGCAGCCAAGTTTAGGAGAGAGTCCCCAGTGATTTTCTTCACAGAGTTCACATTTTGGTCCCTGAGTGTGAGGGGGACAAATGCATTGACCAGAATCTGCATTACAGTTGTTCTGAGTATGAGCACAGTCACAGGCTGCAAGAGAAATGGGACCAAATGATTAACTGCCTTTGCCTTGGCTACATAGAAGAGACTCCATGACTACTGATAATCTTGCTTTTACAGTATGGCTTACCCATTTCACTAGGAACCCCTTGTTGTCCCTAACCATTCAGAAACAAATTATGAACAGACTGGCATTTCATTTTTTATTGAAATTCCATTATTCCTGCTTGATGTAGCTTATTTGGTGGTTTAAAAAGCAGCGTTGCTTTTCCACAGGGGAATCAACAAAGTCAAATAAAATTATTGTGGAGAAAAGTAAATTTGTAGGGAAAAAATGCTATTATAGAGGATGCAAAACTCATCAGTGATTCGATAATATTCTCAAACAGGTGAAAAGATTAATCTCAGGGATGAATACTTTTCAAGAATTTCTTATTAATTAATGGAAAAAGAATGATTTTTATAATAACTAACATTGCTGCATGAAGCACCCATCTATTTAAGAAATGCAACACTATTCTTGCTAAAAAGCAGAAATTCAGAAAAATGGGGTTTTAATTGTTTTAATAAAATTTACAAATTTTTCAAGACTGAAATAGTAAAAGGTACCTAAGGGATCTTTTATTCTTAGTAAAGACACAATATATAAGTTCAGAAACACAATCCTATGACATAATCTCACTGCAGATTTCACATTACTATACCATGAAAAAAATGTTTGTCGGGTTGGAGAAAAGGTAGGCATTCCTTTGGCTACACTATGTTGAAAAGGGTATCTTATAAACATGATAAATTTGGGTTTTTTGATGGCATGTTCTCAGTTTGGATTAACATTTTCCCCTAAAACCTGTACATACCCTAGTAATGATGACAAAATACAGTCAATGACATATCTTATCAAAGCAAAAATCATATTTTGAAGAATTAAACAGAAAAAAAAAAACATTAAAAGTCTATAATAGAAGTATTTTTTAACTTTCGTTCTTAGGTTAACCAAAGTATTGGGAAATCATTCTCCAGATTTTTTGGAATATTTATCAAAACAACTGAATTTTGCTGGAGTGTAAGATAAAATACACCACTGAAAGAAATTCCACACAAAACCTGAAAGAATCACGGATTACAGCTTACGTGTACAGCCACCACTCTGGAACGCATGAAAGCCATGAGCACAGCGATCACACTTTTCTCCAGCCACGCCTGGTACGCAGTGACACTGCCCCTGATCATTGCAGACCTCGGAGATTGAGCCAAATTGACTGCAGTTGCAGGGAATACAGCCAAGTCCAGTAAGCAAGCCATAATAGCCATTCTGTTGGACAAGAAGGAGATATGTTTGAGAACACCAACTTTGCTCTTATTTTCTCTTGGTTACTTTCCCTGCTGTCTGACCTGCATGAATGTTGATCATCTCTGTGTGACTGCTGTGGGAGGACTCCCTGGCTTTATTTCTTCACTGTTCCCAGCTATATGCAAGTGTGCTTTTGGGTGAAAAACTGAACACTGAAGTGCTCTTGTGGTCCTCTAATCTCATTAGTGAGACTTTATGTTTTAAACCCTGAGGTTATTTTAATTTAAAGTCTTCCACAAGGGCAAGGGAGGGTTGTGCTGGCTAGGCACAGACTTCTGTGAATGTGTATTAAAGAGCAGAACAAAGCACGTCAGTGACCTGTGGTACATGTGGATTGAAAAGCATTCAGCTTGTTTGGCAGAGGGGCAGTAACTGGGCACAGACTTCCTGCTCTGGTCTCTGAGTCAGTTCCATACTTAGCAAAGGCTAGAAACTGCTGTTTTGTCTCACCAGTGAATACCTATTTGTTCTGGTAACAGGCCTGTCTTTTAGCTGTATCCCTTTTTGGTGTTCAGCCATGATGTATTTATTATCACCAAAAACATTCTTCGGATATTCCCAGAGTTCATTTTGCAGAGGCACAGTGCTACAATCCCTTCAGGTCTGTCAGTGGCATTCGGTTTGTTTTTTTCAGTAAGCCGACGTGACTGCACCCTGTCAGGCAGTCGTCAGGCACCAGCCTGAACAACCTGATTCAGAAGAGTGCTGAGTCAACTACATAGCTTCTCATCTGCAAAGAGCACAGGCAGAGCGATCTGCAACTACAAAAACCTGTGCAGACAAACCTTTGGTCTCCTCTCCAGCAAGAGGTCCCCCCTCCCCTAAATTTATTTGCTGCCATTCTCTGTATCTGCTCTAGTTTGAGTTCATCCTCCTTGAACAAGGGTGACCAGAATTTTGCACAGCAACACAGGTAAAACCTTAGTGGTACATCAGTACTGTCTGTCTCTGCTGGAAATAACTCACTGACACATCCTGAATCATATTTGCCTTTTCTATAGCTGCACCACATCAGAAAGGCAGAGGCCTCCTATGGTCCAGTAGTACACTCAGGTCTTTCACCTTTTCAGTCCATCTCAGATCACAGAAGTTTTCTTCTTTGACACCAAATAACATTGCTTTTTGTAGTATTGAAAATCATCCCTTTTTCTCCCCATCAAGAATTTCATGTTTTGTGCCAAAGTCATAAATGAATATCAAACAGACTGATCAAAAGCCTTTGGTTTCATATGCAGCAAACATGAGTTTGAATTGCCAGCAAATTTTGGAGAATGTGAGATAAACTTTATATACCATGCTTGCAAGCAGCCAAAACTTTCCTTTTGTGTCTCCTCACACTATGCTGGTATCTGCAGATAAACAGGCAGACCACGATACGAGAAAACACAGAGATTAGGAGCAGGTAAATATTTGCTTACCAAGCACTTATCACATCTTTGTCCAACCACATTTGACTTGCAGTGACAGAAGCCCGTCTCATGATGACAAGTACTGGAAAGGGAACCATTCACATGGCACTCACAGGCTTACATTTAGAAAAAAAAAAAAAAAAAAAAAAGAAAGCAAAAAGAATGTATTAATGTCTCTTTATATACTTTTGTTATTATACAGGATACCAAATTTGTTATATAGTGTGTTTCACCTGTTTATATCCCATAGATGTTAATATACTACAGCAATACCTCTACTACCATTTGCGCTAAAAGAAAAAAAAAAAGACTCTGTGAGGAGATATATTTAAGAAGTTTGTTTCTTCCAGCCCTCTATGTACCATTCAGAAGTAAGAAATGTGTCCAGCAGGTCACTGGAGGAGTAGTATTAAGCAAGCCAGTAAGTTTCAGGAATATGAAATGTCAGACCCTAGCATAACACACTCCTTCCTCAGGCTAAAACAACCCCATAGTTTTCAACTTGCACTTGTCAATTCACAACTTAAAGGTTAACTCTTTTGGAAAAGGTGCATCTCCCTATCCATTCTGCTACATGCATACCAAATTTTTCTGTTCTTTACGTTCTGAGAGTAATAATAACAACTTACCGCGACAACTTTTCTCAATCACTGCATCCCCATAATACCCATCAGCACACTTTTCACAGTGGTGACCTGCTGTGTTCCCCACACATTTCAAGCACTCTCCTGTGACGGTATCACAGTGACCATCTTCTTGAGGGTCTACATTGCCATTGCATTCACAAGGAGCACATGACTGTCCAGGTACGAGTGGATTTCCATAGTAACCATTAGCACACCTGCACCAGAGATTAAAAATTGTATCATAGAATCACAGAACGATAGAACAGCCCAGGTTGGAAGGGATCTCAAAGGATCATCTAGTCCAACCTTTTGTGGAAAAGGGTGCCTAGAGGAGATTATCTAGCATGTGACCAGTTGTGTCTTGAATGCAGCTGGAAAGCAGTTGTGTTACATAGTCTCCCCACCCAAGAGAGTATTTCCTATTAAATTTTTTATCTAACGAGTCTCTGTATTACAAGCAAGGACAAAATGAGGAAAATTTTATTAGGAATGTTTTGCACATGTGGTATAAACAATTCAAAGCAGGTAGGATGATGAATAGTTAGTAACAACAATCATACAAATACTTTACACAAAGCTACCACACATACCTTTCACACTGGAAACCAGTATAGCCTGGAAGACATTTGTCACAGACAATTCCACCTCCTTCTCTCAGCTGGCAAGTAGGACTGAAACTATCAACAGTATTTGTGGCAGTTAGTATTAATACCCAGAATGACAAGACTTCTGCAAACATTCAATACCCACTCTTAAAATCCACGCACCTGTCTATATAACCACATAATTGCAAGTTTTTCTAGATTAACATCAATGTTTTACACATCACAATATGTCAAAACAGAATTATCATTTTCAGAAATTCTTCTTGAGTTTTTTTTCTTTCAAAGGAAATGAAGATTTTAACCCTTCCTAAATAAAAACCTGGCCCTCCTTCTAGCAAATTTGTTGAATCTCTGTACCAAGCTCCTCTTTTTAAGATGTAACACTTCTGTCCTTCTGTTGTTTTCTGAAACAACATGAAAGATAACAAGTTCGAGGACAGGTCTAAGTATTTTATTTCTGTACTTTGTACACAAATTACACTGGTTCACTCAGCCTGTCTTAGCTTACTCTATATATTTGTCTACCTGGCAAAACAATGTTTCTATGACACAGACTCAAATGAATAGGGAAAGAAAAGTTCTTCTCTTTCTCCTTCAGATTTCACAAAATTTTTTCTTTATCTCACAATCCAATTTTGCTGAAGATGCAAAAAAAAAAAAATCTCAGACCAGCCGCTTACTTGTTTGCAGCAGAGCTCAGAGGACAGGCACAGGGCTGGCAGTCCTCAGGAGTTCCTTGGGACGGATTTCCATAGAAGCCAGGCAAGCACTGATCACAAAAAGGTCCTGTTGTGTTGTGTTGACAAGCCTGTAAGACATGGCAAAAAACTTTTTATATTTACTTTTGATGGGTTTTAATCCCCTGAGGGATCTCTGCAGGAATCTGCATGCAGTACAACATTAAGATTCAAGGGAACAACCATGAAGAACTTTGAAAATGAGTTGTTGTTGTTTTTTTTTCCTGAGTTATAACAACAATTCCCAATTATTTCTTTCCTAAATTTTAGGATGTACTTTACATCACAAAACCTTACTGAAACACAAGGTTAAACATATTTTGTGTATTGCAAACACAGCAACAATTTTCTTATATATTTTTTACTTGTGATTAGCCATTGTATCTCTGTGATCTTTAAATTTCGGAAGAGATCTGACAACTAAATCATCTCTTCAGAAGGGAGTGTGTAACTGCCACTGACGTCAGTCATGGAAGACTCACAGATATATATGTTCACGCGAAACACTGCTTAATTTTGTTCCTTTCAGGAAAAGTATTACTGTCAACTTGAGCAACCAAAGTTAAGATTTTTATCAGCCACTATACATTTTTCTTTTGTTCTGATTATTCCACATCTGAAATGGTAAACTGAAACAAACTATTGGAGAACACTTTAATGGAGCCCCCGAACACATACTGAATAATGAAAAGCAAGAAAAATAAACAATTTGTACCCATAGCTTTAAATTTACATACATCATGAACTTGTCTCCCATAGCCAAAATGCTCTCCTAATTCCTAAACAGATGCTTAAACCACAGACATTTAGAAGGATGACTTACAAAGCAAACACCTTGAATATCACATTCGGTTGCATGCCCATTGCATTTGCAGGGTTGACAAATACCCCCAAATAGTATTCCATCCACACGGTAGTACCCAGGGAGACAGGACTGAAAAGAAATGGGGGAAAAAGCAGCAGCATTACATGTGTTAAAAGCGCATGCCAAATCATTTCACAGGGCCCACTTCTGACCACCCACTGACTTGTTCACATTGTGGTAAACTGAATGATCTTTCAAGTCTATTGATGTCACTGCAACTCTTTTCTGGTGGTTGTTTTTTACTTGCATTGGATGAAGGGGATAAGTATTAACTCCATGAAACTTTGATTCAGCCCTTCGTACCCTGGAGGCACATAAGTTAAGTTTTCTGAAGTTGAATATGTGAAGTTATTTATTACGGGACAATAAAAAACAGATGGTCTACCTCCTCTGCAGAATCATTAATGATGCTATGGCACATGGCTTCATATTGAAATTATTTGTCAAAATAATTCCTGCTATTCTGCAGGTGGTGCTCTGCCTCCATAATCTTCTATTCACAGATACCACCTTGCCTTACACATTTGACCCTTGTGGGATCTTCCAAAGATTAGCATTCCTCCCTGCTAAGATTCTTTATTGCCTCCATAAACCTAATGACATAAAACAGAAGTAAACTGCACAATTCAGATCTAGAAAAGGTGCCATTCATGAGTAAGATAAGCTTAAAACAGCTTCACAGAGCTTTTACAGCTACTCCCTCTGCAACACTAATGCTGTTAAGTCTATCATCATCTTTTAGTGCCACCAAATTGAACTCAAGAAATAAGTTTAAAATCCCATCTAGTATATTTGGAAAGAAAATATCTACAGCATTGTGTACAGTACAGTACACTGCATTTCATCACAGAACATATACTTTTATGGCAGTATAATTAAAGGCAGCTTGCCTTTAAAACCTAGATCCTTTTAGAAAGATCATTTTGCATACACAGAACACTATGAGAGGTTACCTCACAGGATATTCCTGTGTAACCTTGAGGACATTCACAGAATTCCACATCTGGTGCTGAAGAAAGATCTATAACATTTGCACTTGCAGTATCCAGGGTCACAGAGTCCAGCCTAGGATCAAGCATGAAAACATTGCATCATTTGTTTCCCAAAATTTGATTTTTAACAGTTTGGTTCTATGGGAATCATACCACTGAATAATGCTCCCTGGAAACAACAGCTGAGGAACAGGCAAAAATCTCAGTTGTGAAAAGACTACGATGGTAGTTTTATCACTGCATTTGCAGTTCTCAGCTGGAAGCAGATATGCCCTCATCCTGTTATCATTATTGTTACTCCCATTGTCTTGGTGACTTCTCCTGTAGTGAGGTTTAATCAAAAACTTCCCCCTCTGTCATGATACTAGAGGTATATTGGTGGGGCAGCCTTGTATTGCAGCCCTGAGGTAAGACAGCTTTGCTGCATCATGTCTAAACTAGACATATTGCAGGTGGTTAAGCAGTGAGAAACAGCACCAGTTCATTGCTGGTGCACACAACAGAACAAAGCAAAACCCCAAAGTACAAACAATAGCATTTTGCAGCACAGACAATTTTCTCAGCCACAGGTAAAATTATTTAAATGCATCTTTACGGTCATTCCAGAAACACGAACATGCTATCCCTAAATGGACATAAATATCATTACTCCTCAAGGGCATAAAGCAAATTTGTGCTTAACTATCAAGTCCAATGTTGTTGACATGAAATGCTACAAAAGTGGGGAATGAGAAAGAAAGGCTAAGGGAAGAAAGTAAACAAATGATGAAGCACTGAACTGATTCCCTTGAGATCAATAAGACTTTATTCCTGTATAACTTGGAGAGCAGATAAGACAGAGATCGGTAAGGACTGATGATACTGCTAACGCTGACTTGAGACTATGGAATGACCAGTTAGTTAATCCATCCCAGCCCAATTTTCCTATTAAGCACTCCCTTAGAGATGAGCACCAGAAACATCTACAGGCATTAAAAGAAATTACAGCCAGCATCTTTACAGGCAGGTTATCAATAATCAATGATGGATTAACTTGCCACACACCAAAATAAGCATACTGTTGAGATTTTAAGAGGTATTTCCCTCTAACAAAGCTGCTATTGTGATAAGGCTTTTAGGCAGTATTCCTTTAAAGCAGAAAACAATGATTTTGCTTCACAACCAAATGCCCTTTTCTGCACATTCCACATGAATGTATTTTGGGGACAACACCAATTTTGAAAAAAAATCAACGAAAAATGTTTTCTTCTAGAAATTATTAATGCAAAACTGTAGGAATACTGACATTGTGAACAGAGGTTCACATGCACAAAAATATAACAGAATTGTGTAGATTAATTTGAATATTTTCTCTCCCTCACCTGTACATGGCTTTTTTGGCAATGTTGTAGTTGGCCCGAATCAGAAGATGAGTCACATTTACTAGAACAGTCATTAATCTTTCCCGGTCTATAGCTTTTTTTGTATTGAAGTCTATAAAATTCTCTGATACAAATCTCACTGAATTAGAGTACTCCTCATATGGCTGTAATGACAAGCCTGCTGCTCTTGTGCTCAAAATCTGACCATTGCCCTGAAAGTGAAAGACAGAGAAAATATTTTTCATATTTGCATGCAAATTTTACTCAGCTATTACACTTAGTGTCAGATATACATCCAGATAACACAGAAAAGAAACAAACTAGATTTTTTTCACTAGAAAAAAGGTAAGTTAAAGGTCTGCATTTTCCATGGATTCAGGAAGATTACAATCCCATTCTCTTTTGGTTTAGAGACTTCAGAAATACTTGATTTTATTTTGGAAAAAGAACTAAATTAAAATTCAAAAAATCAAACTCCTCTACAAAACAGAATCTCTTTTCTGTTTGTTCCATTGTTAAGTATGTATTACAAAATAATGCTTTTTTGGAAATGCCTGGACTTCATATAGAGCCTTACTTTTTACAAGCTGTATAACTCTAGATAAGTAAGTAATCAGCAAGAATATTCATCTGCTTCATAAATATAAGTCCTTCCGGCTTGTAGTTGTTTTTGTAAACCGAACTTTGTTCATTTAGTAATTACCACCTCACATGTTTTCACAAAGGTTAGTATTTAGGTATATATTATTAAAAAAAAAAAAACTATTGTATACTTACAATTTCAGAGAAACAGAGCAGAAAATTAGAGAATTGAGAAGCATGAAAATCTTGATAGTGACTTGTAAGAAGGGATTTAAAACTGCAATTTAAGAAGGGATTTAAAACTATTACTATAGAAATACTATTTTGCTTTCTTTTTTTTTAACCTATTCATAGATTTCTAATAGTGTTTGAGTAGTAGCCAGCTGAAAACAATCCACCTGAATGATGACATCCACGCTAGATACTATATCACTGTCCACACTCTCCATTGGAATGTCGTAAGACACTGTATACTTCAAGTCTCCACCAAAAGCTGTGAGCTGAAATAATAAAAAAAGAAAGCCTTAACAACAAAATAACCTCCAATCAGCACAAAGAAGAGACATGGGACAGTACAATGTATTGGCCTCAAATTAAAGGAATACATGGGCTTACAAACACTACTTTCCAGGGAAAATTTAACATCCTGTGCCTATCAGCACAGGCACAAGTGCTGGCTTGTTGCTGTGCAGGTAAGGAAAGCTAGCTGAAGGCTCTACAGGTGATTCAGATAAGTGCCCTCATTCAGTGAAACACCCACAGGACTTTCAACAAACAGCAGAGGTTTACACTACCATCCCAGCCAACGGGCACAGCATGTTGGAGTTATTCACATTCCATATTCCACTTTTCAGGCTCCTTAGCCTGCATTTGCTGCTCACTACTTCAAAGTAAGTGAAAGAGTTGTATCAACAGTTAGACCTACATTAAATGGATAGGAGATCACAATTTGAGTGAACATTCCCCTGTGCAAAATTACTTCCTAAAGTTACACTTCTGAAACTCATGTTCATTTAGCCTGTCACTGTACTAAGAACTGGGGCAGCATGAGCAAAGAGACTGGACTGAAATTAATTATAATAGCAAAGTTGCAAGGTCACCTCAACTCAGCACTGGTGAGGCCACACCTGGAGTACTGTGTACAGTTTTGGGCTTGCCAGCACAAGAGAGACATGGACATACCAGAGAGAGTCTAGTGAAGGGCCATGAAGATGATGAAGGGACTGGAGCATCTTTTATATGAGGAAAGACTGAAAGTATTGTGATTGTTTAGCCTAGTCGAGGCTCAGGGGGGATCTCATCAATGTGTATAAATACCTCAAGGGAGGGTGCAAAGAAGTCAGAGCCAGTGGTACCATGACAAGACAAGAGGCAATGGGGAACAAACTGACAGGAGGTTCCCTCTGAACATCAGGAAGCACTTCTTTACTGTGCGGGTGACTAAGCACCAGCACAAGTTGCCCAGAGATTGTGGAGTCTCCCTCCTTGGGAGTATTCAAACGCCATCTGAACACGGTCCTGGGCAACCTGCTCTAGGTGACCCTGCTTGAGCTGGGGGATTGGAAAAGATGACCTCCAGAGGTCTCTTCCAACCACAATTATTCTCTGATTCTGTTGCAGAAGAATTGGAGACCCAGAGGTCTAGTAGTAGGCAGGGCAAAAATTAAGACTAGTTAGTTGGAAACTAATAAATCTGAAATGGAAGATGGGCAAGAGGAACTAAATGGTCCTGTCTACTGTATTGGACAAGGTATGAAGGGCATTAGCTTTCGGGTAGGAGCTATGAGTATAGGGAATGTGAGCAAGAAAGTTAATAACAGTCAAGAAAAAGAGGGAGATCATATTGTGTCATTAAAGATAGACTGAGAAGGAACTGGGGAGATGGGTGAGCTCAAGGAGCAAGAAGGGGAAACTGGGAATGTCTAGCCAGGAACACTACGATTTGAAAAACAGAGACAGATTGAGAAGTCTGGTAGTACTGGGTTTTATGTGTATTTTGTAATTACAGAAATTATGCATATATTCCAACCATATTCAGATTGTAATTACTTTCCATAAGCTAACCATAAGAACAGACTCAGCAACTCTGAAAGTTTCAGTGCCTAGTAAGAAAGCATTAAACTGAAAGACAATGCTTTATGTCATGCAGGAAAGATGTGAGAATAAAGTTCTAGGGACACAGAGGTGAATTTGTGGCATATTAACATCTCAGTAAGGAAACATTTTGGCAAGCAGAAATATATATACTGTTTATGTACAAGAATGTTTTTTAGAACAATATAGTATGATTAAAATAGGGAAATGAATTGTTTTGACTCTTTCTGAGAACTCACTTTATTTCCTAAATATGGCTCAGGTGCTGACCAGTAGTAAGTATGTTTCAGTACTTTCACAGCCTCACTGTTGTTGATGCTTATTTGATGGGGACCATCAAATTGGCTTTGCTGAGGTTGCACACCCCTTGCATTATACAGATCAGTAACAAGCCATCCAGTCATGTCTGATATCTGCAAGAAATAATGGTTATATTAAAAGTCAGGTTTGGCATCACTGAGAAAGCAGACACTAAACTTAATCCATCCCTAGATACTCATTTGAACTGGTGGATCTATAACACTTTCATTAACCCAGTCTAATACACACAAATGTGGTGCTTCATCATATGATGAGACTAGGACTTTTTCTATCTCTGTAATAGACAGGAACACAAACACAACAAGTGTGATTTTCATACTCCCAACAAAATTAGCAAGTGTATTGGAAATACTGCCAGAGGTCACTCCAGCCTTGCCCAATAGGTATGAGAGTAAGGGAGAAAAGTTTGGGTTCATCCCTTCAATATACAAAGAGACTTTAGCAGCACAAGGTCAGAAAAAAAATGCATTTTTCCAGTGCATTATCACAGACTCCACTAGCCAATGCTTCTGGTATTACTGCAAACCAGTGGGGCCAAAGCCTGCACTAAAATGACACATTGACTACCTCAGAGCTGCAAATGACATTGAAAATCCATTCCTCTGTAAGGAGACACACGCCAGTATTTAGAGTTAACTTGGGTGCATGTCAAAGAGAAATACAGTACATTTTGCAGCTGCCTGAGGAAAGAATACTAGGTCACAGACATAACATATAATACCTGACTGATGGGCCACGTTAGGCTGTCACATACATCAGAAACCCCAAAGCAGAAACACTCTGTGCAGCCCTGAGGATTTCTTTCTTGCAGGTTGTAGAATCCTGGTTTACAGAGGTCACAGTTTTCACCTTCTACATTTCCCTGTGAATGGCATATAACATTTGTTTCACATCAGCATTATTATGGCAACAAATACAGTGGATTAGATGGGATTTAGGCATAACAGCATTCAGAAGGTTATAAAAGAAAACAGATTTCCTCACAGCAGGCTTATTGAATAAGACTCAGAGCTTAAAATGAAAATTGATTGGAAAAATTCATCAGAATTTGCCAGTTCATCAAAATCAAAATATGCCCTGGTAAAGGTTCTGTTGCAATGAAATTTCAGCACATGGGCAGGATTTGAAAAGCTTCTGCTAGTTTGCCAGTCTGCTTCTCTGGTAGCTTGAATTTCTAGCTTTCTCTAGAGAAAAGCTCCCATTTTAACCAAATCAAGATGGCCTATTCCTCTTCCTAGAGGAATACCACATACATGTATACTGCTCCTTTAGCTCCTAGCACTGGCCTGCTGCCCCCTTACTAAGCAAACTGCGTAGTTGACAGCACACTGCAACATACATCTTTCAATGCAGTATTTACAGGGTGAAAAAAAAAAAAAACACAGTGCATCCAACTTTTTTTCTTTAAAATCTGTGCAGACACTATGTAGTTTTTTATTCCAAAAGTTTAAATACATGTTGCTGAGATGCAAAGAAGTAAAGAAAATATTCAGTAAATACCCATGAAGTCGTGTAAATAGATCTCAGTGGGTATCTCTACACAGTAAGATCCAGCACACTTCCCACTGCCATGAACAAGCTTCTGACCATGTCCTAGCTTCACATCAGGACAAGACCTGGATACATATCACTCCTCCATCTCAGCCTTTGGCTTCCACTATGAGAAAACCCCACTGCAAAGAGGACTTTACAGAGCACCCCACAAAGTTCCCCAATACATATGATTAGGACACCAGACCTGCAGGGCATACAGTGAAGCATTATCTGTCTTGCTATTTTGAGAAGGCCTGTATGAGCTCTGCAGGGCAATTTGAAATGCAAAGCCTGTGGACCAAAGTTTGCTTTCAGAAGTAGTTATCAGGCTAACATCCCTCCACTTGAGCCAGAGAACCACCCCCGATTCCAGACTTACATTAGATTTGGTTCAATGGAGCAAATTTCAGGCTTACCAGAGAGAAATCTGAGCAACACTACCAACTGTTTCCTCTTGTAGACCAGTGTTTGGCATGTCAAGTTTACATAAGACCTCTCTAAACAGGTAGGTTATGCACCTTTATATGTGAAATACATACCATTTCTGCAAATCATATGAAAAATCTTGATGATCCCCACCTCTTTTATTCAAAGGCTGAGGATGACTGTTATTTGTTAATATTTAAATTTAGGAAGAATCCCAGGTAAAGGGCCTCCTGAGATAATGAGATTTTAAAATTTTGGATTTTTAGGAAAATAATAATTATATGCTTTTTTTCAGCTTCTTTATTTCTGTCTTCAGGTTACACTTGGATCACACATTCCATTTTGTCTCTGTAACATTACCTGGAAAAAATGATTATTTCTCAATGAAAACTAAAAATCATACCCAATGACTAGACCTTAAGAGCTGTTGTGACTGAGGAAAACCATAGGGATGGGATGTGACTCTGATGAAAATCCTACAATGGAAGAAGGCTCAGTGCAGATGGGCAAGAGCAAGGTGCCCATGAAGCTCAGGGAATAATGCAGAGTGTGACTGACCACAGCTGTTGCAAGGAAGCTGACTATCCCAACACAAAGGGGACCAGAGGGTGGCCCTTGTTTTAGATAAATAGCTACCAACTAGGGGGAGAAGGGAATTTGTCGCTCAGACCAACACACAGTATAAAAACTAAAAAAAATTGTGAAAGAATTTTGAAGAGAGCAACAGCCTTGAGCTGGCTTCAACCCATGTATTTCTTCCTGGCAACTGGGGACACCCAGCGCTGTGATGGTGAGTGTATAAAGACCGGTAATGGGAATCACATTTGTACTGTGATCCAACAGCATATTGCAATTGCTGTATTGTCCTTGTATAGCGAATTCAGTACATTGCTTTTCTAAATTGATATCCAGTGTAACATCAAGTATCTTCTTTTAAATTTGATTTTGATATGAAACATTTCCCCCTCCAAAGATGGAATATCTAAAAGAGAGTATTACACTCCAACAGCTGTGCTTCACAAATGATCAAATATGAAATTCAGAGTATAAAAGATAAGTTTGCATTACTGTGTTCACAGAGACTACACAGGCTTAGAAATTAGAAATTCTGTCTCCTTCATTTAAAATTGGAGCACACAACTTCTTTCTCCAATATAAGTGGGCTGATGGCTAGTGACACTCTCAGTGATCTGGCACAAAAATTACATATGCCAGGTTTGTGCCCATGACAGCACTGAAAGAGGACAGTTTCTCATCCAGTTTATACCAAAATTTTAACCAGTAAGCTGCATCAGCTAAAACAGTGTTACTGTAGCTCAGAGTCAGGCAAAATAGTTGTATCTCTTCTTTCTTATTTAAATTGGCCATTGGAACTCTTTCTTTCTTCCAGACTCTGGTTATTTATACACTTAATATTTTGGATCAGATAGCTCATGCAAGAGAACTAAGCAGTTTCAGAAAAATTGTCAAACCATGTTTTTTTTGGCTCCTGTTCACTGTCATACTTGGCAACAAATACATAAACTAGCTAACATTCGGTTCAGAAAATTATGTGTAACTTCTTTAAATATTGACACACAGCTTTGTAATAAAGTTCAGCAGAATCTACAGCTGCAAGATATTTCAAGGGGGTTGGGCTTTTACCAAAAATAAAAGAGGTGGTGGCAAATCTGCTTTTTTGTTAAAATTGTTGATGGCTCATATTTTGTAATCAAATAATTAAATCAGATTTCATACATACGTCTAATTGAATTGTTCCAATAGTTCCTTCCAAATGCATGCTGTTACTTCACACAAAGCAGATGTTACAAACACATCCTTTCTTTACATGTGATTAGTGGCTTTTAAGAGAAACATCAGTTCATCCTTAAAACCAAACCCAGCTAGGCATACGGTCAGTCTCTCTGTAGTTCTCTCACACTCACATATGCAGTTATTTGATTTTAATGTCAGTCTGGCCCATTTTTATAGAATAACATAAAGAATACTAAATAACATACAGAACTATTCAACATACATTGTAATATTTTCAGTACAGAGAATAGTTAGTCATTTTAAGTTCTGGTTTCTAAGCCCTAGTTGAGTGTACAGTTGCACCAAGTCACTTGTTATAAAAGAAGTGCTCTCTCCAGTTGATGAGTAAGTTTCCCTTATTAAAAAAAAAAAAAAAAAGAAAAGAAAAAAAAAGGATTTACAAACTCAATCCACAGGTTCCCTTTTAAACAAAAATGTCAGTTTAATACTCACTTTGCAAAGACAAGGTTCTGTGCATGGATCTTCATTAATGCTACCAATTAGGCTGCAGTTACAACGCAGGCAGTTTGGATAACCTCGATACCCAAATGCACAACGGTCACATTTTTCTCCTGTGTAACCTTCTCTGCATTGACACTGACCTGGCCAAGTCCCTTGAAAGGCAAAAATTGATAAACAAATAAATAAGAGCAGGCAGCAGGCCAGATTCAAAATGTCTCAGAGCACGCAAGTAATTTAACATTCCTTTTTTAGTATATTCCATGTTAATTCCACACGGATACTTAGCACAATATCTGTCTCACCAGCTATTTTTCATGTTTAGAGTACCAGATGCACAGAAACTACAGCAGAATGGATTTTGTGACAGCTATAACAGCATTCATAAACAACAGTGTTAGATCTCAATCCTTCATATTGTTTTACATAGTCAGAGCCTGCCATCTCCCACACAACAAGACCACATTCAGGGACCTGACGTATCCTTCACCTCACTTTTCTAAATATTCACCATTGTTCTGAAGTGGTACCTAACTGGCAGCCATTCACAACAAGATACTGTTCCCTCATACTTCACTGCCCAGAAATAATAGCCAGATTTGAAGTTTAGAGAAAAGGTATTTCCTGCTCCCTTACCACGCTGTGAGTCAGAATGGTGCTCGTCTTTAACACAGACAGAACTCAGAGATCCAAATGGGTCACAGCCACAGGGATAGCAGGGGTGATCATCGTAGGGAGAAACCTATGAAACAAATGTTCTCTGTCAAATTCTCAAGTTATTAACTGGGAAAAGTAAAATTACATCTGTTTCTTGTCTGGGATCACCGGAACTAATACAAATGAAAACTAGAAAAACTGGTATGCAGCAATAGATCAAGGGACTCAATCTGTTTAATTTTAGCAAACAGAAGATCAGGGGATTGCAGTCTAGAAAAACACTTAAAGCTGGAAACAAAACTTGGTCTTCAATAGCACAGACAAAGGTACAGTAACTCTAATAGCTGGAAGTTGAAGCTTGACACATTCAGCCTAAATATACATTTTTTAGTGTGACAGCAATTAACCACTGTGATGGTTTGCCAAAGATTATGGAAATGTTTAAGACAAGAATGGATGCTTTTTGTAAAGATACTCTAGTTCAAAGAGGAAGGAAATGAAAGAAATCTTTGGCTCTGTGTTCAATGGCAGGACAGATTATGTGTTCATGAAGATTCATTTTGACTTCATGATCTATACATCTTTGAAATATAAGGCAATGCAATTGTTATGGCAAGGATTTTCTTTTCTTTAAGGGAAACCTAAAGTTTTCCTTTGAGGTACTTTGAAAGTAAAACAAATCAGTAATGACCTCTGGATACATATTTATTGGCTACAAATTGATTGAATACTTCAATGCTTCTTAAAACAAGTGAATTAGAGAATCTCAGACTCAGATTTAATTGTCCTTTGGATGGGCTGTACCTGCTGTCTAACCACACTCCCACAGACTCACACCCTTGCTCTCTGAACCTATTTATGCTGGATTTCTAAAGCATGGGCTTTTGAAGATATGTATGAACCTGCTGAGGCAAGACCTTGTAGAGTAGAAATTTAGTTTGCTACATCTCCTTATGTAGAGACCTCTAACACTGCAGGAACTTCACATGTTTAGTCGCATATTAAAAAAATCTTTTGTGGAGCTTAGGTCATTTTTCCAAAGAGTGACACTTGTCAATAAACTGGAAAGTAGACGGGCTCAGATAGACCACATGTTCTACAATAAACATGTCAAGAACAAGAGTATTTGTTGCAATATCTAATGAGACAGAGTCTGACCTTAGAACCATGTAATGGTCTTTTTTAACACTGATTTAAATGGGCTGGTATATGACAGTACATAATTCTGGTACTTCTGAAGACATCAAATCTTCAATTCTAGCACTTTTTAGAGCTGTATCCACAGGAGAAATGGGTTTCCTATCACAACATCTACATTTCCACACTAGAAAACATATTCACTTATTTTTTTCTTCTCCAACAGCTTAATTTAAAGCAATTAGCCCTTCCACACAACTGGAAAAGCATTTTATGCTTTTCTCTGAAAGTTTTGGTGGTATGCAATCTATAAAAAAATCCTATATAGTTTTTAGTTATTCTGCAATGGACAACAATACACGTATGAATGTACAATGAGCTGAAATACACATCATATCATTTATAATTCACCAAAACATTAGAATCGTATATTCCAAATCTTACTTTCTGTGGTCTAAAATATCCATCAGCACACATTTCACAGTTGATCCCAGTAGTATGTTGAGTACAGTTTAAACAGACACCACCTCCTATATACTGGCCGTGAATATCCATGCTCCTTTTCTGATCTGCAATACTCTGATTGTAATAACAATCCTCTGCTTTGTTATGACAGTTGCACTCTAAGAAGGAATAGAAAAGAAATCCACTTTTTTTTTTTAATTTACATTGCATAACAGTTCCTACAACACTGACACTTTTCAAAGAGGAAATTGTAAGTGGAAGAGCATATCAATTCATCTCAAAAGTGTGATTTTTTCCCATTAACCATGCTGTATGCTTCAGCAGTCTCCAATACACTCTACTTCTTAGCAAGTAAGCACATTTCAAAAACACTGTCACCACTTTAATAACACCTTTCTTAACAGTATTCTGTAGATCACACTCCTCTCAGGAGTGATGTCAATAGTGATGTGTGCTATTATTTTTAACTGCTCTTACATTGTCTGTCCTCTGCATTACAGAAGAAAATCTGCCTAATTCTTCTCTTATTTGTAACGCAGACAAAAGTCTAGGAAATCAACAGTGCCAGTACACAAGTATACATTTGATTTAGGTTAGAAGATACTTTTCAGTCCAAACAAACACCTACTTTCCAAGGCGTGACATTAAGATTTGTGTAGAGACTTCTACTAAAAAGATACTTTTTCATTTGCAACTGTAAATTTTATCTAATATACTCTTAATTGCCTGTAGCTTGTGCCAGGCATTAGTGATGTGAAGAGGGAAAATACACTAGCTAGCCCTAAAGATGTTCATCTGTACAGAACTACTGGCACAGCCTAGGTTAATCTATCAGCTAATCTGAAATGTAATTGGCCAGTGAGGAGTTTCTTTCAAAACATTTGTTATCAGAACAAAGTTTTTTTATCTGACAAAATTTATGATCAAGTAAGAAATTTGCATTTCAAGTAGCTAACAAAATGATTGATGCAAATCTGCTAGTTTTTACAGGAGTATAATAAATCCCCAAGTCTCTTTTGTCTGATCCTCTCTGAAAGTCTTACTGTGTGACACTTCCACTAGCCAGGCGGTCATGTTGGATAGAATATTTAAAATTATCTAAACAGTTAAGATCAGAAGTAGACCCTCTACTCCATGAAGGCAGTTAGTAGTGTTTGGACATTTGGGGAAACTGGTGTAGATCTGTATGAAAAGCAACCCCAAAGAAGAACATAATAAGCCTTTATGAAATTATCTAAACCTTTGTGCATACTTACTCTCACATTTGTTCCCAGCAGAAATAGTTCCTGGTCTCCATGGTTTCTGATGGTACCCAGGACAGCATTTGTTACAGCTCTCTCCACACGTGTTGTGCTCACACTGGCACTGCAATTGCTAAGAAAAAAAAAATCATTTTCTTTAAATATTTCTAAATGGATAATTTACTCAGTGTTCCCAAAAGTCTGCCTAATATCAGATTTACTCCAAAAAATGTCAAGACTTACAAATACCAAACAATTAGTATTAGAATATTCAATCATGCTATATCAGCTATTGGGGAGTAGCCTTTCTACAACAGGGAGGACAAATCTCCTCTGCTGCAAAACAGACAACTTCTTGTAGTGCCTCTCAAATTGTCTAATTTTAATGCCAAAGTTAAAGAGTTCACTTCAAAGAAGTTACATTACCAGAGACCCACATATGCTAACAAAGAAAAGGAAGAAAATTATAGCAAATAATTTGTATGCATCATGTAGTAAGATCTCTTTTAGCCTTCTCTTTCCCATTCTACTTAGGCAAAGACCTTTTTAAATTGGACAAGACATTTTGTGAAAATAGATCAGTGAGATTAAAGAATACCTTTGTGATTTCATCCAGGGGGCAGCTTCGAGCATGGCCATAACAAATACACATGCCACCAACAGAGATGTCCTTTATTGAGTAGTAGTACTACAAAAATCAAAGTTGAAAAAAGGATGATTAAAATACATCTATATGTATTTATATCTTCCCTCCTACATAACAAAATGTCAGCGTTGCACTGTTTTTTGACTTGAAACATATCAAGAAATACATGAGACTGAATTTCTGTCACTTGTGGAAGCCTTCCATTTTGTGAATTCTTATTTTTTTTCCTATGTTTTTCCTCAGTGGTACAAAACAACAACTAACTTTTAACTTTAAATAATGCACAATTCCTGAGCTTCAAGAAAGACCATATAATGTAACCTAAGCCAAAATTTGTTTGCAAAAAAAAAAAAAAAATTCACCATATAAGAAGTCATGAAGCATAACAAAATGCTATATTTGAATTTCAGTTTGCGAAGGAAAAGTGTGCTTTCTTAAAATGGGAACTCTGCCCTTCCTTAAAATCACTTTGTGCAATTTCTTCCAGACTGACTCTTTGCTACTAGTGTGAGGCAGTGTATTAGGCTATCCAAATTTTTAGCTTAAAAATTGGTGATACAGCAGAATAGAATCCATTAATATTGCCATGTGGTGAGCAAAAGCAGCATACATAAGGAAAAGATTAAGTTTTCAAGGCAAGGAAGAGGCAGGAAATGACCATCTGGGTTCAGTTACAGCTGCAGTATCAACATGGTTGGCCTGTTTGTATCCTGAGAAGTATGTACTACAGGGGAATGAAAAAGAAATATTTTTTGACTACACTTCTAAGTAAAAAGTTCAAGACTCTCAGATCTAACAGCCACGGTCATCTGCTTCAGGATGAGGAGGTGGCCCTGGGTGGTCAGACCTGCTGACTCCATGGACTGTTATTTCTCTGAAGGATCTTGGAGCTGGAGCAAACTAGCCTCTTTGATTGAATACTTAATTTTTTAGGTTTTTAAATTTCTTATTATGTTTAGTATTTTAGTATTTTTTTTAATGTTATGGTCTTGGATTACAAAAAAACATTAATGAACATTAAGTCCTTAACTACAGAGAAAGAGGTCCAGACTGGGAAAAGTAGGAGGAGGACCAGAAGTAGAGTTGTATTTCTTTGTACAGAAGAAGCTCGCTGCATTCCCTTCTTCATCCCTTTTCTCTTGTTTTCTTAAAGCTCACACTGTGTATGGCTCACAGCAGCTGTGTGCAGCTTGGAGTTGAACAAGAGACCAAAGCTAGCCAAATGCTACAGAGAGAAATAAATAAAGAAATAAAATACAGAAACAAACCTGCTGTTGAACACTTATAAAAGTTCTGCATCAGCCCTTTTGCAAGATTGTGTACAAGACACTGATAAAAATTGGTATCAACAACTGGATGTAAAGTCTTCTAAAACAATAAAAATGGAATCCAGAAAGCTGGAAGTGACTACTTTGGTTGTCATTGGTTACACAGTGGATGAGCCACAAAGTGAGACATCAGGACTTGGGAACCCTGGCTCAATAAAACCAACATCTTATGAAGATAAAGATGTGTAGCTTTTCATGCAAAGCTACAGTAAGTCCCGCTGGGTAAACTGATACTAAACCCTGGATTACACAACAGTGTACATTATGAAGGCAATAGGAATGCTTATCCTCCGCACCCTTGTTTCCCAAGTAAACTGCATGTTTGTATGCTTCCATGTCAAGCCTTCGTTTTTGGGGTGTATTTCTTGATATTACAGTATTATCAAAAGACCTAAATATCTACCAGCCTGCTCCATGGGAACATCTCACCTGTTCAGCCTTCGTGTTAACTGTTACCCTACGTGCAGCAAAGCACAGCTGGACCAGCTGTATAATCCTCATGCATGCAGTCCCCATGTTAACAACTCCCACATGGGGCAGATGGAACGAGCAGAACATCCAGATTTTGTGCTTCAGAAATGCTGCAGCTGAACAGGCACCTTTGATGAAGATGAGTGTGGGGCTGCCTTGAAAGTACCTACCAAAGCCTGATAAGAGCCAGGCTCCTTTCTCCCTTCTATACCCAGCTACCCAAGCCAGTTTCAATATCAAATGTGTAAAGATTAGCTAAAACTCTCAAAATTCTAAGTGTTCTGCATTATTATTATTTCTAGTCTTAAGGACAATAGATTAAAATACCTTTTGAAAAAAAAATGAAAACTCTCATCAGACATCAAAATTCACTATGGCAAGGTTAACAAATAATTAATCAGAGCACTGAAAACTGAAATACTTAACACACCAGAAAATGTACTGCAATTGCATCAAGAGCAACTTCAAGTGACACTTTCAACAGCCAAAACATATTTTTTTCTTTTCTGATAGAGCATTAGAAATGCTGTTCCTAGCTTAAATCACTTGAGCAAACAAATAAAACAAAAAGCAAACAAATAAACAATCTTTAAAATTATTTCTTGAAGTTGTCTCTGGCAAGGTATTGTTGCTAATAAAGTCAGAGGGAAGGCAAAAATTAGTTAACAGCCTTTCAGAACAACTCTGTGAATGACAACAATCAAGTACTTCCTCAAAGAGATCAGAAAAGGCTCTCCCATACCGTCCTACTGAGCAGCGTTTCTGATCAGCTTACCCTTCTGGTAACAATGGGATCTAGTTCTTTAGGATCGTGATGGCTGAGAGTCATGAGGTCAGCATTAAGGGTTCTAATACGCTGCAGTCGTAGGCGAATGTATCTTGCAGAAGTAAACTCCAAAAGCTTTTCCGAAGGATCATCAGCACTAGGCCTACCGTTGATCAGTGACGTGTGAATCTAGAAAGAGGGTCTGACTTAATCATAAACATAACTATGATCCATTTGCAACAACAAACATCTTAGTGGGAGAATTAAAAACATAGAAATTAAGCTTGTTTTCCAGCAACTCAGGATGGTGAGATGTTAACTGGAATTATTTTTTCTTTCCCACCCTCCACCTGCAGGTAGAATTCCCACTTCCCGACTCACACAGTTCTGAAATCACCACTCTTAGTTCATCATAAAGTCTCACATCTCCTGGACTTTTGTGGAGTTAACCTAAGGAGAAAAGCAGTACTACAAGCTGGTCCTTAGTTCCTCTGGTCTTTCTTCCTCTCCCGTATTGACATGGAACATGTAACTCTGTCCATAAGCATAGTTTTGTCCTTCCAGATTTCTCCTACACAATTTGTAAAGATCTTATTGCAAAACACAATATTGCGCACATGCTCCAGGTGGAGTCATTAATCCTATATGCTGTTAGGACAGGGCTGCCCAGTCAGCAAGGAATACTCAGTGATATGACAGCACAGTAGGAATCCACAACACAGATGACTGAAAGCAGGAGGCTGCCACCACAAAACAATTCATCTGGTCTCCATCTCTCCATCTCACACAGTCCAAAGTTGGCCCCAGTAAGATAGCTTTTGGTATCAAGCTGCACAATTTATTCCAGCAACAGCTCCCTGCTCCTTTCCAAAGCAACTTAGGAACACAAAGATTTAGTCTCATACAACGACACAGTTTGTGCTGCATTTTGAGGGAGAAACTGCAAAATGAGACCCTACATGCCACAAATGTTAAACAGTGCACCTGATGTCTACCATGACAAGTAAAGGGTCATGCACTGGGCTCATCAGCTACATTTTAGAGTGCAAGGCATATCCTCATTTATGCAGAGCAATTTTGTCTCATATACTACTCTTGAATTTATAGTTTGAACTTTGTCTAGTACTGTCAAATATTTCTCCTGAAAATATTTCTAAAAATTAAAGATTTATAAAGAAAAAAAATAAATCTTAGTTCTGCACAGCTAGGGACTTTGTAGACAGCAATTGTTATTTCAAAAATATACAAATAGAGACTGGTGATGGAGTTCATAATCTCAACCTTATACTTTTGCCATTTATGGGCTTCACTATTATTTCTAAATATTCTAATATAATGTGTTTGAAGAATTTCACTTTCCTGAAAGCCCATTTAGAAACTAATCATCATCCATTTTCCAATTGCGGAACAGTTATGAAACCAAAAAGTTTTTCCAGGTCTGATCCTGCAAATGAACATCACCTTTATATAATATTCAGCTCTCAAAGAAACACAGAGAATTCCTCCAGTACATCTAGAGGACACCAAAGCAGGATTGACTAAACTTGTGTTAGATGTTTGACCAAACTGTCCTTGAAGGCCATCGTTGATGGTAACTCTACAATCTTCCAAGGCAACCTATTACCACCCTTTCCCAGCTTTATTGTTAGAAATGTTCCTAATCTCTGAACCACATTTTCCTTGTTTCAGTTTCAGATCACTTCTTTCATCATCTCTGTCACAGACATGTAGAACAAACTACTCCTCCTTGTATCCACGTTTTATGCAACTGAAAACAGAACATGCCCATCCCATCTCAGTCTGTTTTCTCTAGGCAAACTGCTGCAATATATTCACTCGGAAGTCATGTTTTTTGATGGGATTTATGAGACAGAACTGTTGGCCAAATATTCAAATACCATTGCATTGCTTCCACTGAAAAAAAAATATATGTACATACATACTCACTATACACGAGCCCAACTGTAGTGTTGTCGATCGTATCTTACTCTCATTTGGCATTAACTACAGATACAGAATTTGCTGAGCTCTTTGCAATCCTTTGATTTTCACAATGAGAGGAGGGTCCAGCCATGGCATTTGTTCTAGCATGCTGCGTTTCCTTCTTACCAGTTAGACTCCAGAGGTCTGAAGATCCAAAAAGTTCTTTTACAACCAGCTGGCCTTACTTCTGCGTGACACACATGCCATTTCATTTTAGATAGTCTTTCCTGCCTCAAGCTCCAATTCTCTGGGAATACATATTCTCTCTGTTCATTACTAGTGACTTCAAAGGATGACAAGTGAAACTTTATTCACATTTTAATTCTAAACTTATCTACTGGCTACAGCAGTAGAAATTCTGTAATAATACATTGTAATTTATATAGAGACAATAGAGGAAGCTTTCCAACCAGGAAAAGGAAGAAATAATAGGGATAGATACCAAAACATTAAGGAAGAAAATTAAAGATTCTCTATGTACACTGCCATATTTGGCTAATATATTGCTTGCATATTGTTCATATATGCCTATATATACACTGATATATTTGGATTATATATTTTTGTCTTATTTGTCCTCCTTAATTGAAGACCATTCCCAGCAGTTGTAGTTTGAGTCTTGGAATTCATCACAAGCCCTGACTTCATTACATAAATTTCTGGAAGCAGTATATGCTTGAAGATCTGGAAGCAGATCTTCGAGCAGTATAAATCAGGTTAACAACAGAGCATACAATAGTGCAGTTATACCTCTTTAAACCTGTGAAAAATCTAGCAGGCAAACTGGCAAAATGTCTGATTTATCAAATATGTTGTTAAGTTATATCCACATTTAGACACGTGGTCCTTTTAGCCTATCAGGTCTTTCACACCAGGGTACTAAAAGTGCAGAACAGCGGCTTGCTAACAAGTGCTGGATACAAGGCAGGTGTTTGTAGAGATCAGCTGATTGCAGGACTTCCTAGAGCCCTGTAAGTTCAATATATTGGTCAGAACCAATTACAAAGCACTAAATATATATATTTTAAAGACTGCCAAGTTACACTAATATAGGTTATGAGATTCTCTGTGCAGGGAATATTCCTGTCTGTCTGCTGTTCCAGCTATGATGGAATACTCTGTTCTTTCTGAACAACATTAATGTAGTACACAGAAATTTAATTGTCATTTTTTTATGTTCTTCTGTTATGTTTTAATGTTATTGCACTTAGAAAAAAAAAACAATGTTCCAGATAGTCCTGTTGATTATACTTGTGCTACCCATTTCTGTGTACATCAGGAAAAATAAATGAGGAAAAAAAAGTCACTAATCTGAATCTCTGTCATTTTTGGGTTTGGAGTTGGACAGCCTATCAGACATTCATTACAAGGGGCACTGTCTGTACACGGTCAGCTTAAGGGCTTTCCGGTTAATTGCCAGGTTAAGTTTCTTTGCCTGTTCCATCTGATCTGTAGGGCGTGTTTACATCATTGAAACAAACATTTGATTAAAATAAATGGGACTTGATGTCATCTGAATTTCATTGGTTTTGTCTTGCTGAAACATAACTTTAAGTTTATGTGAAAAAGAAGTTTGACAAACTTCAGCCCTTAACTGAATACATTCCACTCTTTTTTAACCAATAAATAAATATTTGTTGTGGCCTATTAAGCTAACAGTTAATACCATTCTCCATGGGATAACACTGCATTTATTATCATGCTCTTACATGATAGCATTCACGATAGAATAACCGCTGGTTTTAATGTATCATTTCATTACGTGGCTGCATCTATGAAATAAATTACACAAGTACCATGAATAGAGTTTGCTAAAAGAAAGAACAATCAACAGTGAGGCTGCACAACTCATAGCTCTTTTAATTATGCTACATCCCTGAAACAATGCCAAGGCTAGTTTAGGAGCTCCAGCTGTGCCGAGCACTTCAACAGTGTTTGCAGCTTTATCTCACAACCAGGTGTTCCTAACATGGGGATTTTCTTTATTAAATGAAAAACCTGGCAGAACATGGAGCCTCTGTTGTAGTCTTTTATAGGATAAAGCAACTAATAATTCACAGTTAATAGCCACCATCAAATTATATGGAGAGAGAACAAAGAGTTTAGTAATAGGAATATGTAGAGCCAAAGACATGTTTTATCCCAGTTTTTAAAAGTTTGCTATACTGGTACATGATGTAAAGATAGTATCATTAAAGAAGAATAATAGATCATCTGGTAGTGCTGAGGGCGATGAACTCTGTAACTGGAATTCAAATGTTTTCAAGTCGCAGTCAGTCCATGTTCACACTCGCAAACCACAAGTGCAAAAACAAGCATACCTCTCCATGTTCCAGGGGAACTAGTCTGGAGTAATAGGAGGTGCAGATCACTTCATCATCTCTCTTGTAAGTTGGTGGCCCAATTCTTGGTGTAATATTATAACGAGTTAAACATTCTGTGTCGCTAATTGCATAGTACTGCCATGGTCTGAACTCTGTGCCATCGATGGAGCGTTCCAAAATCCAGTTTCCAGGTCGTGGAGCATTAGCAGATTTGATGATGACATATGCAACTTGAAAGACCTAAAAAAAAAAAAAAAAGAAAAAACAAAATTTTAACACTTCATTCCGCTGTAAAAAAACACAAGAGGCCAATTGCTAAAATGAACTAAAACTTTAAAAGCAGTATATGATTTGCGTGGGGAGAGGATAAAATTTGGTAGAGTGACTCTAGGTAAAACTTTTGCACAAGCTTTTGACCAAAGGCCAGATTAATCTTTTATGATACTAATGGAAATATATATCATTTTTTGTCAAAACTCTGAACATTACAACAAAACTCAGAAAAGACCAACTGTATTCAATGTATCATTCTGTGTTAATGTACGAACTGAAATATATATATATATATACTATGTTGATTTCAGGATTGCTTGGGAATAACATTCTTTCTACAGGAAATGTGCTATTTAGCGTTTTTGAACCACTGAAGGCTTCAAAGAAGTGGGTTCTTTTTTTTTCAAAACAGCTGCAGCCCAAACTCTTTGTTTCACATTTTAGCTTGGAGTTTAATCCTCTCAGTAATAGCATTTCTGATAAGCTTTTTACATCCTGTATTAGTAACCTCTGTGCATTCCATTTTCATTCTGTGTTGAAGTTATTTAAGCACAAGGCTATTTACAGACACTGCTGAAAATGCACATAGACAAATAAGGTGAATGTGACAAACATAAGTATGATAATGTTATTTAAGTAGTTCCTTTAAGATATGGAATCTGTCTGCTATATACGTGATCTTGAGTGTTTTGTTTTTTTTTTTACAATTCTGTGGCCAAAGTGAAATCTCTATCCTCACAATAGTACTGCTCTGCACTTCTCTGAGAAGGCATAAATTAAGTTTATATCACCTTTTAAGTGACCTTGTCATGGCAGCTCGATAACCTGCACTGGCCCCCAACTAGCTACAGCACCAGCCCCTAACACTGAAGTGCACTTACTCCAAAACTACTGTCTTCTTCCTTACTTGATACCTACTACCATCACCTCACAAAAGGCTGTCTTTGCAAATTGGTAAGACTCCTTGTAAGGGTTTAATGTTTTACATGCAGTATATTATCAAACCACATTTAGAATAAAGAAAAATGCCATTCTATCTAACCATCTCAGAACATTAGAGTGGCCTGCCTGGTTGGCTGCTATAATTATCGTAACTCCTGTCTGCATGTGCAGTATTAATACCGTGTTGAGCTCCAATTTGGCCACAGTTGTTTCTTTCAGACATTTTTAAATATATGCTTTTTTGTTTGTTTGCTTGCTTTTATTCTTGTTTTTGTTTGGTTGGTTTTGTTGTTGTTTTATGTATTTTATTTTTCCGATACAGATGAAAGCCAGAGCAGGAAAAGCAGTTGCCAGGTAAAAGCAGATTTCAATTTTGTCAAATGGGGAAACAAACACAGAGATAAATAGGAGTGTGTGCACTAAACATTGTGTGTGCAAGTCAGGAAGCTACTTGTGAAACAAAAACAGTTTTTAAACGAACAGAGCTTTGCTTAGGAGATTTGCAGACATGAGAAGGAAAAAAAAATGATTACACATCTTCCAATTCTGACTTATTACAACCTTGGTTTTGATTAAAATTAGACATAACATAAAATTTGATAATCAGCTGGTCTGGTTTTATTTTTATTTATTTATTTTTCCTCTCTGCTTGCTATCATCAACTAAACTACTTCCCTACTTATTACACAGTTGGCTGAACAACAAATGATCTACTTCTGATTACAAGGAGGTTTTTCANCAACCTTGGTTTTGATTAAAATTAGACATAACATAAAATTTGATAATCAGCTGGTCTGGTTTTATTTTTATTTATTTATTTTTCCTCTCTGCTTGCTATCATCAACTAAACTACTTCCCTACTTATTACACAGTTGGCTGAACAACAAATGATCTACTTCTGATTACAAGGAGGTTTTTCAAGAGCAATTATGTTCTGCAGCTGATGTAGCTAGTTTTAAACCCAGTTCCAACCAGTAACAATGAGTTATCCTTCATCACAAACTAACTGCAGGCACTGCTGCAGAAATAAATGTAGAAGATACTTTCATACAAGAGTATGTAGACTAAATTTATTTTAAATATCAAGTTTCTTGGTGAGGGGGGAGTGAAGGGAAAAGCCATTTAAAGATAAACATTTTCAGAGCAACTTCCAGAGCAGTTCATTTTACTGTAGCATCATTTAAAGTCAAAGTTTTTTTCAGAAAAGCAGCAGCCATGTTTGGCACTCGAGACTTCTAGGGATTGATTTTTCCTGCATGTCACCAAGATCTGAAATGAAGACATTTGAAACTAAGAACCCAAAAGAGGCATTCAAAAAAAACAATGAATGGTTCACCAACCACTGAATTATGCGTAGTCAGCCTGTGTAAAAAAACATTGCCTTCTTTTCCCTCTGGTTTTTCTCTAGTCTCCTCCACATATTGCCCATAAGTACCTAAAAATACTTCACAGGTAAATTCACAGGATACTGAATATCAATAACATCAGGAAAATTTGTCAGTCCCTGAAATTATATAGGTTAAATATATAAATGAAAGGATATTGCATAAATGCTCCTGCATTCGAGAAGTCACAAGACAACCTGTCAGTAGAAGTTATATTCTCAGGGATTACATTCCCAAACAAGGGAACGAAGCCAGAAGAAGGGATACAGGTGTCCCTAGCATTTGCAGACAACGACATTTTAAGGAATGTCAACTTGGGCATATCCCACAGCCTCTGCAACCCAGAATGGATCTGAACCAGGAACTCCATGTAATGCAACTGACTTTACAACATCCTCAGAGCACTTCCTTAAAGATTTTTACTTTAATGAGCTCTCCACAGTTGAACGTCACTGAGGGAAGCTTGTTACCACTCTGCACATTCATTCACTGTCCACAGGCTGGCCATGTGATAAACTTGAGCTCTGTGGCAAGAGCTAATGATTTGTATTCTATAATCTGACTGTATAGCTTTCCCAGGACTCATTTCCTTATTGAGCTGCAAGGGTAAAAAGGGCAAACCAAAGCAAGTTAGCAATTCCCAAGCAGCCATAGAATAGGAGAGTCATTTTACAGGCATTTCAATCAGCCAAATAAACCTATACTGAAAATGCCTTCCTCATAGCAGCAATACCAATGTAACACATCACTTTATTTAGCCTTTCTAATGACTTTGTTTCCCTGAATACAGATCCAGCAACATCAAGTACTTTGTTCTTGAAACAAACTTGTAAATGAAGCCTTCTCCTCATTCATCAGGCAATTTTGCATACTCTTTTGCTCAAGACCCAGTCAGCAGTGACCACACAGCAGGTGCTAGCCAAATGTTCCCATTTCCAGGGCATGGTCAGTGCTCTAAAACCTACACAGGTACTGGCAAGCACAATTTTTCCAGTAGTCTTTTTGGATAAAGACTCCCAGTTATATTTTTCAACTTACTTTGGTTGACAGAACAGTAAGGGAAGATGTTGTCTTTTCATAACTATGAGTATTTGAGCCCAAAAGTTAAAGGGAAAGATAAGTCCCAACATATTTTTTTTCTAAATTTCAGAAATTTTTAAGCCATTAAGAACATGGGTACCAACTGCTAGTTCAAATCTACATCCCAATTCAGATCCAAACTCTATCAGACCTTGAAAAATCTGAAACAAAGATATAATTTTAGGACCTCAGGATCATTGTCAGTATCCTATTGTATATCCTACTGAAATCACATTGGTGTAACACAAATGGTACAATGCAGAAGAACTCAAAATAAACAAGCCTGGAGTAATGCAAGGGTCTTGGCAGATTGGTTCCTCCTAATTTTATAAATTCACCTCAATCTTTCCTTCAGGATGAGTGCAGGAAGGCAAACTAAAAACCAGCTAAGTGTGTTTTTCAAGATGGCATGACAAGTCCTGTGGACAAAATGCTTGTTACAACTAACATTCTTCTGCATTTTAAGAAAAACTGCAAAATCCTTTCTGCTTTGTGCTGTTGACACATATAGAGCTGGTTACCAGAAAAGCCTCTTTTTCTCTGATTTCACTTTAGTTTCTGAATCCAGAAAGTCTAAAATGAATCTGTGCAAACTCTCAAAGAGTAGAAGACTACTTGAAGAGATATTCTGCATATCAGTCTGTCCTGTTCATACAAATAAGAGTAAGAGATTCTGAGGCCTAGCAATTGCTTGCTACATTTTGCTCTGGTGCAAGCATTGTTTTGGAATAGAAGATAAGTTAATTTTATTCAATAAGTGTATTGTAAGAATGTACAGATGAGCACCCTGAATCTTGCATCATCAGTTTTACAATAACAAAAAGGCTTTAAAGAAACTTTCCACATACAGTAAATTAGCATTGATGTAGTCAACTCAACAGAACTGTATCTTTTTTACATCAGCAAAAGGTTTGTCCTTACAGTAATCTCTTCTCGCCAAGTGATTTCAAGATGAAAGTTCACTACAAATCATATTATAATATTATTTACATTATATTTGACTTTTTAATAGCAGAAACTGCACATTACTCTTATATCAGTGGTAATCCAGTATTTATGAAATATTCATGAGCTATGACTTAATCAGAAGTGGAGATGTTTTCACAATTTGATACTTGGGGTCTTCCAAGAACAACTGCTCCTGCTTTACAATTCAAGAACTTAGTGTTATACACATTTGTGCCTTTCTGCTATGCCTAGCACTAAGCACCCTTAAGTACCATTGAAAGTCTGAAACATAGTAATACTAAGGAAAATATTTTGCATTTAATGCTGTGATGGAGAAATATTTTACAGTCGGCACAAGCATACTACTGACATTTATAATAGTCAGCATTTATTTTAATTCATTGGCATTTTGCAAAATAGCTGTCCAGAGGAGTCAAACTCAGGCAAAAATGCTGTTTTTATCTTTAACTGCTGCTGTGCATTTTTTTCTGTAGAACTGCCAGTGTAGAAAGCATGAGATCATAAATTAAATGTTGGTATCTTGCACATCAATACTACATCTCATTGGTAAACTACTCCTTCCCCAGCTGTGGATCTTTGCCATACATTTTAATGGAGAGGAAAAAAAAAGTCTTTCTGACTATGATACATCTGGTCCTGGGAAGACTGAAAGGCATGCCAGCATACATGTACCTAGTTTTTATGATCCAGATGAGCTACAGAACTATGACGTAGCCACCGGCTACCCTTACAAAATGCTTAGCATTAGTTATAATAGCACAGAGATTCTGAAGGAGAAAGATCAAAACAGCAATTTTGATCTTAATTTTTCTAGCCAGCCCTGATTTCTTAAGGAGATTCCATCAAGCTGCTCTTCAGTCCAGATGTTTTTAGACTGAATAAACTAACTGCAAGGTAGAATATTAGCTGAAGGAATATTCTCTCTCTTCAACTTTGAGCAAAGAGATGAATACAACCAACAGACACAGACTGTGGCTAGAATACATATACCTGAGATAAATTGGAGTGGAACCTCAGTTTTAACGAGGTAAGGGAGTCTTCCCCATTTTCACCAGCTGAGGCTACATTCCAGCACTCACCAGCCCCATCACTGGCTTGTATCTCTATGTCGCACACTAGTAACAATGCCAATAAACAGTTCATTCCTCTTATTGCTATAACTTCTAGTAATTATTCAAAAGTCATAAATAATAAGCAGATTGTCTTTTTTCACATCACAAAAGAGTATTAATATATTCTATATTCTGCCAAGGAAAGTTAAAGACTTCAGTATGCTATTTGACAGATTTAATGCGCAAAGCTTGAAATTAAAAAAAAAAAAAAAAGTTCCAATACTAAAGAGACACAGCAATGCATATAGTTACAGACACTGACTTTCAGGAATACCTTTAAAGGTTCTAGAAGAGTATTTTAACTCATTCGCAAGAAAATTTGTGAAGTAAACAGTTACCAAAATCACTAAGGCCAATCATATGCTTTTTCTTTGTTATTTTTTACTTGTTCTGACTCGGTTAAAGCAAGGACACCAAGTCAGCTCTAATAACTTACTGACTTTAAGCATTCTTTATTAACCAAATCCTTCCTTGCAGAGCAGCAATTTACATTCGGGTTGCATAGCCCTAGATGCCTTCTCTCTCTCAAACTCTCTAAGGAAAACACAGAAGAAAGACCCCTTGGGGGAAACTTTTCAAATCAAATTAGTGAAACTGAGTGTGAGCCAGGAGAAGAAATTTATGTATTTGGAGAAACATCGACAGGGCTAAGATTTAGAGGGCAGCTCAGCTGGTCTGTTTCCAAAGTAAAAATGTTCTAGGAGGAAAAAATGAAGGCCTCGCCCCCTCCTTCATTTTTCCTTCCTGTTTGTCCATTTATAAACCAAACACAAAGTCAACTATTCAAACAAGGAAGTCCTATCCAAATCTTCTGTCAATGACAAAAGATACCCTGTGATTATTTTCCTAATATATCTGCTTTCTGATTAAAGAGGAAACTAGGCACTTGTTTAACCTACGCTTCATTTTAAAACATGCTTCATTTTAAAACATCAAAGTTAAACCTTCTGTTTTAACCTTAAAAATAACCTTCAGTCAGGGTCTAGCAATCTTGCAGAAGCTTGTTACCAGCTGTACACCAAGTATGCATTTCTTAGCTAGTAACAAGGCTTCTTCGGGTGTTTGGAATTACTAATTTCAATTCACATCAGAATTCACACTAAGTGAAGCTGCAAATTAATATTAATTCATACTAATAATCTAAGGATTGCTGAGCTATGATTTTCAAATAGCCTAGATCTGTTCGAAGAAAAAAAAAAAAAGGCAAGAAGAATCAAAGGAAAACACATTTTCTTCAGAAATGATTTTGTCTTTTCTCAGGGCAGGGTAGGAGACTTGATTCTTCCATGCCTAACAGAGAAACCAAAAAATTAGCAAACCATTTGTGCAGCCTAGCAGCTTCCCATGTAAGAATTTTACTACCTACAAGGAGAGGCAAATGCCTCCAAGCTTTGCCATTAAGTGCCAAAGGAGAGGAACCAACTTCTGTCCAGATTGTTCCAGCCTTCCCAGGGTCAGAAATGTCTGCTTCAGAACTATAACCTCTAACTCTGCAGGACAACCGACAGTAAATGTCCACAGAAGGAATATAAAACATTTATTTCTAATGAAATAAATAAAAGATAGCAGGGATGGACAGAGGAAGGTTATCAAGACAGAGGGAACACTGGTGTAAACTCCCTTGTCCACACATATACAGCTGTTGCTGTGCCATGAATTACAACACTCTGTGACCTGTATGCTTGAAAACACAGTCATTTCCACTCCAGGCTGATAGAAATAAAATCTGTAAGATGCTTGTTAATAATAATAGAAAAAACACATGTGTTGAAAAACAGTTTATATAAGGTTTAACTATCCACCTTTAACTATGTGCTGTTAAATGTCTAACTTAAATATCCTACTGTCTAAACACTGAAGAACTACAATCAATTGCACAGACATATCCTATATTCAATAAGTGACACTTAGGTAAATGCTACTCACCTGCCTTAGATCCAAGGTGATGGTGACCCAGTGGTATTGCCTCCCATTCTGAATGCTGGGACTTTGCCACCAATTATTGGTACCATCAATTGCACTAGAAATTGGGTGCTGCTCTGTTTTAAAGTGAAATAAATAAATAAATAAACAAACATCTGTTGAAAATATATATAAAACTATTTTCTCTGACCCAGCACATTTATCTCATAGAGAATATAATTTCTTTCTGCCATAAAGTAAGAGCTGAAATTTGCCTCCAGACAAAAAAGCTGTCATTGGACTCTGCGGTGCTTAATGGTGATTTAAGGTGTTTGTGCTTTCTGTCAGTCTTTTGCTTAAAGGCAGCTTCACTCATGTAGTAGAGACACTAAAAGCAAAAAGTATTTGACCTCAATGCACCCTGTATTTATGGGGAAGGGTCAAAGGGAACAACACAAAACAATGAAATAAGCAAACAAAAAAAAGAGACTTGCCTTTGGGATTGGCACTGTGATGGTCACAGACCCGGCACTGGGCGTTGCGCAGGGGCCGTCCTGGGACATGCTCAACAAGTTTGCAGAACATCTCCGGTCCTTTTTCCCCGCAGGTGGCATTGGTGGAGATGTGAGCATTGCTGGCCAGGTTCAAAATGGCGGGGAACAGGCCTTGAAATAAGTAACAATTATCAGTCACAGCATAAGGGAAGCAAAATACAGACATGGTTATGAGATAGATCTCTGAAGATGCAGGGTTTCATGACAAACTTCTAGCCTAGAGACAGAGATGCAGAAAAATACAATGCAAACAGGTTATTCTGTGAAAATATTATCATACCAAACTGACAACAGCGCATCAATCATCATGGCCCTGAGGCACCACCAGTCCTGCCCACCCCCAGGGGCCCCTGGGGGGGACCCCCTCTGGGCGACCCTGCCCAGAGCCCAGGACCCCATTTCAGTCCCTGCCCCAGTGATATTCCCCACAGACGGGCCCTGCCCAGCCATGGGCCCCACCAAGCCAGGCCCACCACGGGCCTACATGCCCGGTCCTGTCACCTGAGGTGCCCTGTTCCTGGCTGAGGTGGAGGGATGGGGCCTGGTGTCAGGCCCTGCCCTGATGGATGCAGGGGAGCCTCCAGCCCTCCTGAGGAACACAAGAGCTATTCAACTAACTCTATTCCAGTTACTAAACCTTCTTGCCATAATATGAAATAATCAAAACCAGAAGGAAAATTAGCCCTCTGCCAGAAGAGATAAGGAGCTGCACAGCAAGCCCTCTGCCCATGCAGAAAAAAGCATTTAACCCAAGCTCCCTGGGGCAAAAACACTACCACCCTCAGTGACACACTCTCCACTCACACGTTTTAAGGGCTGCATTTTAGACCTTTACTCGGGGCTCTTCTGAAGCCTGTGTAAAGTCTAAGGAAGATTTGGCTTGATGCTTATTAATCTTTACACAAACACTTTAACATACTTTCAAACGGTGCTGCTCTTGTGCACAGAAGTAATGAAAAATTGCTGTTACCAGCTTCAGAACTCTTAATATTTTCTAAAAGGAGTGAAGTTTTACTTGAGCTCGAAGGCTACTCATAAAATTTAAGGAATACTTCACATGGCAGAACGAACTTAAGCAAGCACAACTTCTCAGCAACTTTGTTATCATTTTCCAGCCTTCCCTCCTGAGTTAAAAGGCTCTAATTTCTTGCATGGTTAGGTTTGCATCCATCAACACAACAGATACTCCATTTCTATTCAGAAGCAGTTCTGAAAAAGAGAACCAATTTTGGAGAAAACAGACCTGTATGCAGAGATTAAACATGATGGGTTGAAATCAAAGCTGGAGCATTGGTATAGCATATTAAGAATGCTGCAAGAATTGCTTCTGTTGCAATAGTGAGTATTAAAATCACATTTCTGAAAGGTTTTTTGTTATTTTTCTTCTGCTATAAGGAATACAAAAAAAAAAAAAAAATCCAGGCATATTTAGGCATATTTGTGAAAACATGCCTTTTTTCACTAGTACAACTGCACAAATTCTTTTTCTTCATTAATCTACGACATATATTGCAAGATTGCAATACTAATATTTTGTTTTTCTTAGCTGTCCATCTCAACAAGGCAGAATTCAATATTCCTTTGATTTAAAGTGTTTTTGTCTGCATTACCCTGGAAAGGCTGGAAAAAAGTTTTAGTGCTATTTAAACATTGACTTCAACTTTTGAAAACATGGCTAAATCCTAACCTTCTTCACCATGGTATGAGTAATAAACAGGGTGTTTTCCATTGTGCTGTGCTCAAAACTTAAAAGAAGGAAGATAAAGCTTTTTATTTTTTTTGAATCTTTACTTCATTTAAGTTAAATCTAGACCAGGTCAACACCTTGTTTTCATTATACCTAAATCTGATGCAAGTGAGGACATGGAGGACATACTATTGACCACTTTGGTGAGGCTCTTCTTCCATTAACATGCATTCTGCACACTCATTTTCTGTTTACTGCAGTATTGGTACAGTATTGCTTGAGACTTGAGGCAAAGAAGAAGTGCAGCCCTTCATTTTCTTACCAGACAAGAAAGCTCACTGATGGAAGAGGGTACACTCTTTTACATTACTCTCTAATGATATAAAATCTTCTGTATTCAATATTCATTACTGTTCATGAAGGCAGCTTATCAGCCAGCCTTCAAGAACTACCAATTAACTTCCCAGGTCACTCATTACCTTCACTCACATTACACAGTAGCTCTGCCATTTGTTTCCAGGGTCATTTGTTACAGTGACATAGTTTGCCTACAATAACCTTCAGTCAACAGATTTGTGCCAAAGGAGTAGCAAGCTCTGAAGAAAAAGTGCTGATGGCAAGCACTGTTCTGGGTAAGTTTCATTCCAAAATCCCAAGCTCAGGTCAGGTTCACACACCATAGCATTCACTCTAGGCTGAGCCCTTTTATCTGCTTGTCATCAAGCATCTCACCGACTTTTATCAAATTCACTGACTGATAATAAAATGAAATGCTGGTATGATGCCATTGAGGTCTCATGATGAGTTTTCTGGTCCCACAGAGATAAGAAGAAAGGACTTTTCAATCCAACTGAGTTGCACTGGAGTTTTGTCCCAGGATTGAAACAAAAAACGAGAGGTTGTTAGCTTTATCCTGGAACATGCTGCATCTCTTCAAATGCTAGCTGATTACATTCATCTCTGATTCTGTTTAACGCAATCAAATTTTAAGGCAATTTGCAGAGGTGTGGCCACTGATTTCAGCAGAAACTGAAAATAGCCTATGAGCTGATTTATAAAGAAGCAGTAAATGTCTGCAATAAAGAAAATGAAGAAAAGAGGCAAATTTAAAAGAAATTAATTGCATCTTTACAGTACATTGCTCTGCTTCAGTCATTGAGCTTGTTCTTAAGAAAAATCTTAAGAAAAGCTGAGTACTCATACTGGTGAGATGAAGAACTCTCAGATGCCCCCATGCCACAAAAAAAGGAAAAAAAAAAAAAAAAAAAGAGAAGACTATAACCATCTAGTTAAATACATTCTCACTCTCTTATGGAGAGGTAGGTATGATAAAGACGAATAACCACAGAATCTGTCACTTAAATAAGACATTTACAGATAAATAGGTGATTGTGATCATATCTTGCTTTAATTTTAAAGTGGCTGTAACTGACATAAAACTTAGCCAGAAGTTACCACGTATCATTAAACTGAACTTTTAGCAAGTAATATTTGCATTCTTAAAGACATTGATGTAACTTTTACAGTTTGCTATCTGAAGTCCTGCACAAATCATTGATTGAGTTAGATTTATCATACTTATTCCCCCTAGAAAGGAAGAGAAGTGCTACATAAAAAATCCTCACCACTTCACTGCTGAGTTATCAGGCTCCATTATCATATTATATAACTGTACCAAAGAGGCTTCGAAAGAGCCTTGAGAGACCTCTATATGGATGCAAACAATCTGCAGAGTTCAGTTGTGGCTTCTCAGCTCGCTAATCTAGTCTGGTTGACTATATTCCTATTGTTAAAATACCTTGTAGCCAATTTTGCATGTAAGCACTTGCTACTTTACCTTTCTACCACTGAGCCCACCTCTGTTGGGAGTTACTGTCCGGCATTTTACAAGAGACTACGGCAGTCCCAAGAAAAGCTAGAAGAATTTTTTAAGTAAACTCATTTACTTCTGAGTGCTGGCCAACCCTTTTCATGGTAAAATAAAGTCTTTAACTTGATTTTTCCCATCTACTCAGCTGCCCATTTGCCCAAATCAGAGATTCACACACCACCCAATACCAGAAAATGAATTGCATGTAGATGCTAGTTAGACCTTAAGAAACAATAACAATTGGCTCACTAATTCAGCACAGAGGTGGAGCGTAATGTTTTCATTAAATATTCAAGGAAGTGGCTCTCATTTGCAAGGACTTGGTTTTACCCACATGTAGGACTAAAACAACAGGAAGGCTGAAACCTGTGTGCCTGAGTGAAGACTGTCAGAATTATGCCATTCAGAGCTTTCCTACAGGGGCACAGGAAGAAAGCCCCAAGCTCTGAGAAAGCAGAAGGAATCAAATACCTAACGAAGTGGTCTGCAATGTGGATATGGAAGAATTTGTCACATTAACACTCTACAATGTTTGACTCTTAAAGAAGTGACGAGGAAGAATGTAAAGGTTAGACAAATTTGCTGTAGGTATAGCACAGCAGGCAGACCTTGCGGTGAAGGACATAATGTTAATATTTTACCAGAAGTCAGAGAAAATGCTTGCTCATAATGAAGTCAGTTGTAATGAACAGGTGGTCAGCATGAAGTACACCAGGGAAAAGAAGGACAGGCAAAGAGCTTTTAGGTAGATGAGGCAGTCAACATCTATTTTATATGCCTCCATGTGTCTATCGACTCTAATCCTTCAGAATGAATGAGACAGTTGGAGCGTGCAGCTTGTTGGGGCAGATCCAAAGGGCTGACAATTCACACAGTCTTCATGGATTGAGATACATCAATGCACAAGTAGAAAATGTTTGCACACAGGACACCTATCCATCTCTCCATTACAAAGGTTATGGCTGGTTGTATCGCCTACATTTCTTTGGGAATTATTTTACTTGAAACCAGTGTTTACAGAAGTCCTCACAAGCTCCTTGTTATAGAGATGAGTACCATCATTTTTTCCTGGATTCTTAATTCTGAGTGGTTTTATAAGTTTTCTTTATCTTACTGATTTTGTTACAGGTACAAGCACCCCTGAATTTTTCCCTATGAAGAATTTCAAGGATTTGGGACATTTCCATGGTTCTGTGTTTCTGAGAACTCCCACTGGATGCAAAATTCTGGATATGACCAATGCACATCTGTCAACATATTCTGGATACACCTGATTTACTGCACATGAGCAGATCAGTTCCATAGCATTTACATAGATCTGATACCTCCTGGATTTACTGAACATTTTGTCTAGCTCAAATAGCCTGCTCATGTCACAGCACATAAAAATCACAAATGGAAATAGAGAAACCATAAGCAGGTGTGAGCATTCTCTGCCATTTAGCAAGGGCTTTTCAGACATATTTATTCCCTTGCTCATCTTTAAAAAAATATTCTCAGTTTAGGGCCACTGCCTGCATGCTGCATAGCTAGATCTGAATGAAACCTCAACTCTAGTCCAGATTAATGATTTTTTCACTCAGAAAATTAATAGCCTTTCATCACTGTTTTATTACAGTGGGTTTGTGCATTTTGGCAAAATTCATGCGTTGTCTGTGTTTTTGAACATGTTTGACTTGTATGGATTTCACAATGTGACTGACAGGCACGGTTAAACATACTGTACCTCTTCCTTTTTTACAGATGGCATGTGGAGAAGCTGAGAGATTCCTCAGAATAACAATCTTCCTAGCAGAGGCATAGCTGATTACATTAAATTCATTTATTTTACAAACACAGTTATACAAGCAGAAGGATACATATGCAAGTTCTGCTTTACATAGGCTTCACTATGTCAGCAAATATGTTCAATAAGCATGATAAAGATTATACTACTTTTTGTAACCTGATAAACACAGCAAGGATGGCACAACTTCTCACAGGAAGGCCACATTTAAAACAGCTTCCCACTGAATGCAGATTAACTAATCGGTATGATATTCCAATAAACTGAATAAATCTGGGAGGTGATTTTTTTTTTTTTAAAGAAATCCGAAGACAAAACTGATGGGAAACAAATGCAAAAGATTACCTGAAGCAAACCAAGTACTGAGTCCAGAAGGTGTTTCCATAATGTTTTCTGCACTGTTCATCAGTGTATACAATGAAGACTTCCAACCAGACTTCAGTGAGCAGTTCTACTGAGACATTCAGCAAAGTAACAGCTTGATTTTCCCCAAGTGTTTTGGCTTTTTTGTGCCAAGGGTAATAAAGCAGTAATTCACAAGTGAACAAAGTAAATGCGACTTAAACATAAGGGCTGATGTGTACAGTAACAATGAGCTTTTTATTGTGTCATTTCTCAGAAGCAGAAATACTTGAAGGGGTCTAATCACATTTGCAAGTTAGTGTTTTAAAAAAATGTAAGGCAACGAGAGGTTCATAACAAGCAGGTGATGTTGAAGTTTGTTCACTAGCAATAGATCCATCATTTACTGAAAATATTTACAAAGGACACGGTGGCAGTTGTTCAGAATAGTTTGATGCACTCCAGGAAAGCACAAAGGACTAGGGACAAAATGTAACAAAATGTCACAGAATATTAGAATGTATAAAATGTGGTAGTATTATACTGCAGAAGTTGAGGTCACATTCTTTATAACATTCTCAGACAGTTTTCAATAGCACAAATTTTTTGTTTTAGTTACTCAGTCCTATTCAACTTTTGGACTAAAATAATAGATTCTTAATAGATTTACCCTCATATTATTTCAACAGCAAATGTCCCTAGCTTAACCTTTTCGACGTACCTTCATCAGAATCCTATCCTATAATCACAATGAAAATCTGGGCTGATGTCCCTAAAATAAAAGGGCTTAAATCCCTAATTACTAACTGCTGGAAGTAAGGCACTAACTCTTTGTTCTTATAGTCAGCAAGAAATTTGTGGTGTAACACCCAATCCGCCTTGTAATCCATTTTGTGGAGACGTTGCCTAAAAAAATGCATTAGCTTCAGCGTCAACCCATATGAAGAGCTGAAAGCTTCACTACAAGTTACACACAGGGTTTACGTAGCAAGCCACTACAAAATCATTTTGAAAACTGACCACTCATTTTTCTGTAGCTCTACAGAGAGCAGAAATTCTGCTAGCACAACACAAAGTTTACATGAGCCAACTAAGGAGTACAGTTTTATTAGCAGCACCTCTACAAACTGTAATTTGGAACATTTATATTAGATTATTTCAGATTAAGAATAAATCCTCACTACCATGACAGACTATCTTATCCTAGAACCTGTTCTCTTTATTTTTTCCTCATGCTGTACAGCAAAGCTGACTAATTTGTCAATCACTGGAATACTACTCAGTGAGACTAAGTTTATTTAATTCAATCAATTTTGAATATAAGAACATCCTAAATTTGTCCTCTCTGTTCTCAAGAGTTTCCAGTGAGAGGTATTCCTCAACATGAGTGCTCTATCACTTGAGAAGTTACCAGTTTTTAGTCATCATTGCTCCATTCATGATCTGTCATGATGTTGATTACAGCTTTTGATTACCTGAAAGGCTGTTATCACACACACGCTTTTCTTTTTTTCCAGACTAAAGAAACAATCCTTTCAGTCTTTCCACAGTCAATTTGCTAAACCTCTTATCCTTCTGAATTCTTGGCAGTTTGCATCTCTCCAGTGTGACTCTTCAGACCTCATCAGCACTAACTGGAGTAGAAAAATTTCTTGAATTCTTGACAGTGTCATTAACACACTCCAGAATAAGTTTTGTTTTCTTTGCAAGGCATTACAGTTCAGTTTTAATTGCATGCTAAGGTAAAGATCCTTTTCTGTTGTACTGCTTCCTAGTCAATCATGAAAGAGAAATATACTCTACACCAGCCCATGGGATGAGCTCAGGTTATCTGTGAAACGGCTTACTTTACAGCCATTTGCTGAATGTTCATAAACCCTTGATTTCAGAAAAAAAAAAAAAATCTGATTATTTTATAGTTCTGATTCCATAAAGCTTTTGCAAATCACACTTAAACAATTCAACAGAAACATCAGAAGAAAAAAAAAAAAAAAAACTACAGTGGTTAATGTGACCAGTAACACTCTTTGAACCCTGCAAGCTGTCAGGGCACAAACAAGCTGCAGAAGACCAAACCCTGTCCTTTCCTCTGCCCAAATAACAAAAGAGCTTCTCTGCCAAACATTTTATGCTGTTGCTTATGTGCACTCAGCATTATTAATGAGAGCCTTAATTTCAGAGCACTAGCAGCAACAGGCATTTGACTACTGTGGTCTCCCCTGGGCTAGATGATGTGCTGATGAACAACCAATGGCTCAGAAAACTGTTGGAAAGACGTATAACACAGAAAATTAATAAAGATGCATTCTTGCAAATTTAGACTAGAAATACAGAAGGCAAAAGTTTGATTAATCAAGAATGAACATCAGCTGTACTATTCCCTCGCACACCTTAGTTTCCTGTCTATACTTTGTGAAGACTAAAAGCAACAGGCTGACATAATTTGCATGGTTTCCTTCAAATTCTCAGCACCAGCATATAGCCAGGTTGATGGTCAGAACATAGCAGATAATTTGAACAAGGAAGAAAATTTACTCAAAAAACCCTAATGCCTCAACCCTAAAATACTAAATTTCAAAGTGTAAGAAGCATGCTAAACATAAAAGGCAATGGAAAACTAAGGGACAAGGAAGAGTGAAGAAAGCATTTGATCCTAAGTCTGAATCGCAAGATGTGAAGTTTCCCTATATGCAGTATCAGAGGATGGTGAGTTAAAATTGGGAGATTACTACACTCACTGGAAAAATTCTATAAAGAAGGAAACCCAGACTTCCAGATTAAATGCTTAGAAAACAAGGCAGCCAAGCAATACTAATACATCTCCACAGAGACTGAATGTAGTCACCTCTGTTAGTTACACAGTAACTAATGCTATTACACAAAGCATAGCTGTAAACACCATAGATGGGTTACACACTAGTTTAGACTGAACACCAACGTTAAAATACATTATCATGTATAATGTACATTCATAATTACATTATGAAGTCAATTCCTAACAAGATAGCTAAGGCAAACTTTACAACAGCTCATTGTTTCTTATGAGTCCCTCATGCTCTGAGCTTGCAAACACAGACTTAAATCACAGAGACTGTCAAAATCATGTACTCAATTGGACGTAGAGAGGATAAAGATGAAAAGCCATGGTCAGCATGCAATTGCATAACACTGAAGGAGTTTGAGCAAGCATCCAGAGATTCCTACAAATGAGCTACCTTGTTGCCCAAAGGAGTGCATGTCACACTTGACAGCCTTCAGTTGAAAATACTCAACATTTTGAGGGAATAAAAAGCACTGGTAAATAAGAGCTTTAATAGCTTGAACCACAGCCCTTAATATGATTTATAGCTTTATGGCTTGGTCCTTCACAAATTTCACACATCAGAGACAAAAAAAATGAAATTTGCATTCTTGGGGATAAACAAAAATAATAATAAAATTAATCAAATACTTATCAGAAATGTCTAAATAGCATGGCTTTAACTAGCTGCTTCCTTTCAGCCAGAACAAACTAAGAGACAGCAGGAGGAAAACTAGCTTTCATGTTAGTTCCTGCATTGAACAGTCCGACTGGATATAAACATTGAGAAATTTGTGAATACTCTCTATATATATCATGCATTTTTAAAGTATAATCAATATTTCTTCTATCCAGTCATGTCTTATAAGTATAGATTTTTTTTTCTGTCATGTTGGCCTGTTCAAGAATCTGCCCAGAAATTGCCACAGTATTTACACCAAAGTGAAAGAGCCAAAAGTTGACAGATGGGCAGGCTGCCAAGGAACAACAAACCTGCTAGACCATGAAATTAGTTCTTTCTTGTTCACCAAAAGCTTTTTCCACGTGTTGAGGAGTCTACATCTTTGTGTTCATTGGTTTGGGGGGTGTTTCGGTTTTGTTTTAATTTTTTAAGCATCACACTAGTTTTTTTTCCTGAAGTCACCTTAATCTTGGGAACAATTTTCACTCAAACCTGAGGTAAATATGACTATTAAATATTGTAGTGTCTCATCAGTTTTGCATATATGCAGCCTAAGAGACATTAGCTTAGATGAATATGACAGCACTACTGGCAGTGTGATTGGCATGTCAGAGAGTAGGGACCTCAGTCATTCATCACTTATGATGTATCCTAATTTCAAAGATGCAAAACATTTTTGTTCCTATTGATGTTAGATTTAAACTAGCCTTTTTTCCTACCTTTTACTATGACTACCTCAACAGATAACAGCTCATCCTGTGCTTCTTTCCTATCACCAGTTTTCAACCTGAGGCAACAGCCTTCCTTGTAAATGAAAATCATTTCTGGGTTTGACCCTAATTAAATTTGCATGCATAAATGTGCAGCATTAGGCTTCACATTGAGTATAATAAATTAGAAGTTTTGACCCAGGTATCTATTAGCTCTCTCTTGATGCTAAATTTGTATTTATTACTTGCAAATTTTAAGAGGCCTGAGATTGAAAAAAGAAATTTAAAGGTGTAGTAGACCCAGTCATTTCTATACTGTGACCCAGTATCACAACATTACAAAATGTTACTACTTCTTTTCCCACATAAACATAAAGAAGGATCCCTTGAGGCTGCTGGCACCTCCTTGTGATCATAAACCGAGTCTTATAACAACTAGTAGCACTACAGGGTAACTCTGAAATGTATTTTTCACTTAGCTCATTTAAGCTTGTTATTCACCAGCCATATATCAAAATGAAATTTATTTATGGCTTTTTTTTTGCTTTCCTAATATGAATGCTCTTATCTTAATATTACTGTGTACAGCTGCATTAGATGAAGTTAAATGTTTGTTCAAAATAAGTGGACTTTTTCCATTAATTAACAAAAGCTATTTCAAGCTGAAGAGTTTTTGGCACCGCAGAACTACCAGCTCTCCTGTTTTACAAAGCCATGTGTTTTTTCAAACACAGAATAAAAATGTTTTCTTTCAAGCAGGCACAAAGCCATTATCAGAGCACATACAGCCCTGTATCACTGCCAGATCTTCCTGGGTCGAAGGCAGCACCTTTCCTCTAGCTTGGATGGAGCTGGTATGATTTGCAACCAGTGTAACACTTAAGACATGCAAAACTTGATCATTCCCTCCTCTCTACTGAGAAGATTTCGCATCTCCAGTTTAAATGGTTAATTGGGAACTATCCTCTGTAGGGTTTTTTCAGTTATAGCCAACTGTTTAATATGCTATAGAGGTGGTGTTCTGCTTTTTGCAAGAAGTAAAACATACCCTGCTACTTTTTTTCCCTAGGCATTTTACTCCAGGCAACAAAATAATATTGTAAATAACTTTATTTACTTAAATCTGCCTGTCTTGACACACAGGTTAACAAACACACAGGGCACATCTTGCATCTCTAGTTCAAAAATATTAGCAGCAAGTCACCTATTGCAAATTGTCTACGTTTCAAACCCTCACCACTTTCAAACCCTCATTATTTTACAGTAAATGTCCTCATGAAACTCAAAGGTATTTGTGTCACATGAGATAAATTCCTGAAAGTGTAACTTTAAGGACACAAAATTAAAGAGGGGAAAAAACAATATTGCAAACTAAAAAAAGTTCTCTTCTGTAATACCATCAATGCTCAATAACTCAGCCAGCCACATGGAATTTTAATCAAGTGTCCTGAAAGTATTTTGCCTTTGGCCTAAAAACAAGAATGATGCATTTCAGCCTAAAGGGTAATTTTTAAAGAAAATTCTAACAGCCTAAAGACCAGGCTTGAGAGCTGAAGTCCTCTAATTTAAAATTCAGCAATGCTACTGTGACACTAAGAAAATTTGCAAAGCACATTTTGGATCCTACCCTGAAACACCCCAAACATTTCTGCTGATTTACTGTGGGAAATGAAGCAATTAACTGGGTAGAGGTGCAGAGTGGGAAGCATGTATTTCTCATTGTCCTCAGGAACAGACAAGATGAAGAGGGCTGCTCAAGTTTTAAAGAGAAAGCCTGTATCATCGGTTGATATTACATGGTATATAGAAGCATTTTTTCTTCTTTGGGGCAAACATCCTGACCTTTTCCCTGCTACTACACCAATGAGAAGCCCCTTCTTACCCTCTTTTCCTATTACCACAGCAGGATTTTCAGCCTACCAGAGATAACCAAACCTGGATTTTTCAGTTCCCACTATTACTTGTGGCAAGTGGCAGCACAGCAACAGCAGATCCTTACACCAAGCACCTGCAATAAAAAGTTTCTGAGCAACCTTACTGATTGCTGAAGCTAAACATTAGTGTTGCAACCTCCAATCTACGCCAAGACACACTGAATTCAGCTATCCACTAGCATTCATGGCTTTTACCTACAGCTTCATTGGTGCCTTCAGATCATATAATATCTCCTATCACTACAAAAAGATCTATTCTCCTCTAGTCAACATGCAATTCAGCTTGAAGTTCCCTGCCCAGCCCCATACATCTTTCTCATTGCAAAAAACAGATTCCTCCACCTCACAGAAAACCTCCACTGTACTTTGCAGTCATTTCTCCCATTAGAAATGCCCCCATCAGAGTATTAGGAAATACAAAAGAAATTAAGCTGTCCCTTGTGTGACCACTGTGAAGTGAAGAGAGGTTATCCATTTGACTCTAGTATTTGTATTTTCTGCATGCCTTTAGTAACAATAAACTTCTGGTGGATGTTGGCAGACACGCTGTAAACCTACTTAAAGGAAGATAAATTATCACAGGACTTGGTACTTGTCAGTCTTAAGCTTAAAATTCATGTTTACTTCTAAATGTCCATTTCAGTAACAACCTCACATTTTTGCACAAGCAAAAAAATATATAGTTTCTAAAATTCTATCAACTTTTAGCGAGATTTATTGTTAATATCAAAAAAATAAGCCTTTGAAAATGCCCAGTTTTATTCACAAGTCATGGAGTTCTAGATACATGGCAGACTTGCTTTCCACTTGTAAAGATGCTTTTTATCCTGTAAATGAGACATATTATCCCATAAATGCAAATTGGACAACTCTTACAATTTAAAAAGAGCATATTTAAATGCCTTACTGAACCATTACATTAGTTAGCAACTACTGAACGAATAAATGAACAATTGTCTGTGGATAAATGTAAATTCACAGCTATTCTCCCAAAGTCAGTGGAGTTAATTTGATCCCTCCTATTCCCATCAAAACGTTGAACTCTGGCATATTTTGAGGAGTATTTTCTGGTAGGAGTCATTTAGCATGCATTTTAGAGACTCCACAGGATAAAGCAAATGGATGGAATCCTAGAAATTTCAACAGCATCTATTTCACAACCCCAATTCAAACCAGGGTTTCCACAGACCCTGACAATTCCAAGAGCCTTCACTGCAAACTTCTGCTATCTAGCCCCTCTCAGCCAATAAAGTAGAAACAACCTAATCATCAGAGGCATTAGCAGTTACAACCCTTTTTTGCCTCCCCTCTTACAACAGTGCAAGATAGGAACAAAAGGGAGTGCTAGAAAGGCAAGTAAAATATATGAATGGTGTGGCATGGAGGATAACAAAACATGCATTAGCTATTCATGCATTTGAATGAGAAAAGTTTGTAAGGGAACATTAGACAAAAAAAACTAGTGGGCTCTTCGGCAGTGTTGTTAGTAGTGAAGTTCCTTCAGAACTGTTTTCCTCTCTTCAGTGAAGCAACTCTCAGAAGCAGGGAAGGCGTGATTTGATTAATTGGCTTTCCAAGCACAGGCATTCTACTGGAGCTGGACGCTCATCAATTCACTCAAATGCTTTTTGTCTAGATACTCCTGGATGGATATGGAATAACTGTGAGAAGTCAGTAAGGACTGATCCTGCCCTCCCGCGCCCCGGGCAGTGGCTCTGCCTGGGGAAGAGGCAGGGGAGGAGCAGCACCATTTAGCCACATAATCAGGTCTACAAGAAAAAAATAATAATAATAATAATCAAATCAAGGCTATAGAAGTTGTTTCAAATTACCTGCATGGGTTCTGCACTGTTCCTGCAGCCTTTCAGCAAATAAAATCTTATAGAAACAAGTATGATAGAGGAGGCAGTAGACATGGGCCTATCTTCAAGGCCATTTTAGAGCAAAACAAAACAGTAAAAATGCAGGCAGAGCCAAGGGGAAAATAAAGTTTTCCACCAGTTTCCACTTTCCACTTCCACTTTCAGGAAGACCGTTTCTTGCACAGCTTTTTAACCTTTATTCTCATGCGGGAATCAAGAGGGGGACTGGATCTCACAGCACAATAAATGAGCTCAGGACAAGGAATTAACTTATGCTTGCAAAACAATTTCAAATCTGAGGCTTTAATCTAAAATGAACTGGTCAGGGAATATCTCTGATGCAGTCATTACTGTATTAAATGATAGTTTAAAAAATCAGCAAAAGCTAACAAGTTAAGTCTTTCTGTCTTATCAGCTTTGCTGAAGGCTCAGATCTACTCTGTCTACACAAAGCAGTAGCAGGATCTTCATGGGGCTGACTGGTAGAAAAAGGGCAGCAAAGATGGGACAAACCAGCTCAAGCCATTACCCCACATTAGCCAGTGTTTCACACAGCCTGCAAGGTTGGGCTGGCCCAGCAGCAGGTGAGTGACTGCCATGTATCCTCCCTCCCAGCTGCCCTATGAACTCACCTGGCCACTAAAACAGTCATGATTTTTACAGAGATACTTTAACTACAAAAGAATTAACACAAACATACCTAACCTTTTTTGCTTTGACTCACAACTCCAGCAGATGAAGTGCTTATGCCAAAACTCTAAGCCAGAGTGCTATACCCACCATACAGTGCCTCTGGGGACTAGGATAAGCTTCTGAGATATCACTCACGTACCCCAAAACATATATAAATGGGAAGTTTGATTGATGTGCACCTAAGGTTTACACCAACTAAGAAATTACAATCTCACCTTGCAAAACTTCTCCGACATACTATTTCTCTGTATGGTCAGAAAGGGATGCCTTGAGGACAGCAGCTGTCTAACCCCTTTAGAAGAAATAAAGACATAGGAGAAGAAGGCAAACTCCATCTGAAGATCCCGCATGAGAGTGCTGTAAATACCAACAACTGATCAACAAACCGATAGTCCTGAATTCCTAGAGATGCACTTTCTAAGCCCTGAGGGAACAGGGGAAATATTTATGACAGACAAATGTTTTTTTATCTTAATCTTCAGTCTATTTAGCATGCTTTCACGGGATTTTTCTCTGTCACATACCTTTGCACTCTGAGAAAAGAAGAAATAGTCTGTGGCTTGTTGGTGCTTTCTTTTAAAAGAAGTGAGGGAAAAAATAAAAGCAAAGTTGAGATCTAGGACTCTCCAATCAATGCCATGCACAGTGTTTTCTCCACAGAATGTCTAAGATTTTCTTTGTATACCACCAGAAAAACTGAATTTTCTCATCATTCTTTCTTCCTCTGTCCCGTCTTCAAGTCAGACCTCAATTATCAAAATTCTCACTTAGTTGAGATCCATTACCTTTTACATTACTCTTTTTTACATTACAAATTCTTTGAGTATTATCAAGCCCCATTTCTTTTTAATAGTTTTCAAAATATATTTGTATTATTTGTATTGCCTATTATGAATTTAGTGAACCTGATCATTTTAATGCAATGGTAGCTGCAAAGGCAGCATTCCTGGGCATATGCAATGTGGCCTCTGTTTGAGGTGACTTGGTAGATAGGTAATCTAAAATTGAATTTGGTTAGAACACTATACAGAGCAAAGTCCATTACACTAAGGCCTCAACAGCCCACATCTATCAGAGAAAATGCAAAACCCATAGCTTCAGACTTACAGCTCCTACTATACAGAATTATGTTGGGATGTGCTGAATCCTGTAGCCCAAAAGAAGCGAGGCTGCTACAGCTCCATTTTTGAAGGCCCAGTCAGTAGTAAAGCTGAGCATGTATTCCAATAGGCACACACATACAAACATTACAATACATATATGCATATACAAATGTCCAGTCACACAGATCAACAAAGACAGAAATGGGCAAATGCAAATAGTGCTAACAGTCTCATCCGATACCCTGCTGTAGGTGATCAGAATGAAACCTAAGTGGAAAATATATAGTCATATACATACATATTTGCAATATGGCTTTCTTCAGTAGCTAGACTTGGACATTCAATCTATCTAGTAACTGACCCCTGGGATCCCAGGTCTACCCCTTTACTGGCACCTGGGCATGTGAGCCCCTAAGGCCCACAGCCCCACTTGCACACTACGGATCCCTCCAGTAGCTGGCCTAGACTTTCAGCCTACCTAGTAGCTGGCCTTGGTTCTTCTCATCTCCATTTGGCTCATGCACAGATGCACACTCATGTAGATGGGTCTCTTGGTCAAGCCCTAGACTCCATGGCCTCCCTAATTGCAACAGTTGCATTAGACCTCCTGGTCCCTCTGGCAGATGACTTGCAGTCCCTCTGGTCTCTCCAGTATCCATCCCAAAACTATGGCTGCTTTGATGCCTGGCTACCAAGCCTCTCCTCCTACTCTCTGGCTGGTCTGGTTTGATCACGCACTGATGAACAGACCCACATAACACACACATACTCTGGTCTGTCCAGCCACGGCCACCCAAGACAGACACTGGTCCCCTCCAGTGGTTGACACTTCCACCTCCACACTTAGAGCATAGAGACCCCCTCACCCAGGAGAACAGCTAGAAATAGTTTAATAAAAAGACAGGACAGACTGTACTAATGAGGTACAGGGCATGGCAAGACAAGCATGCTGTTTACAGCCAACTTGTTTATCCTCTCATCCCTCTTTTTTACCCCATACTTGTTCTTTCTCAGACTACCTTGATCCCCCTCTCCTTTCCCTGCCTTCACCCTTCCCCTTTCCCTGTCTGTAGCTCTTCCCCTATGGGGCTCTTCCCCATTATAAGTGTTGTCCAATGCCAAAATGTTCTTCTCCTGCATCCCACAGGGACTCCGATAACGCCCCATAGGCAGTCACTCTCTGGAGAACTTCTCCCCTAGGCCACTCACAGTGATGGGTGTTACCCCAGGCCCATGGGCTGATGGCTATCATGGTACAGCCCTGGGAGGGACTGACTCTTGTACTGGAGGTGCCCCACCTTGTTCCTTTGTGCGTGTGAAAAGGAGACTTATCACATAGCCTAACGAGTTAAGTAGAGCGTGGACAGTTAATAAGTATCTTGCAGCCCTGCTACTTAACCCACATGAAGACACATGAGGGGCCTATAGGTTCACTGAAGCTAAGGTTTCCAACCCAGGAAGAAAGTGAGACAAGTTCACCATTCTTCCCAATTTTGCCAAAAATTTCTCAGCATACCATAACATGAAGTGATTCTGTCTCAGACTCCTACCATATTTTTAGCTCATCATCCTCCTGTCTCACACTGCAAGTTACAAACAGCACTGCCTCTAGGCTTTCCACAAGTTGCAAGTGTGTTCTCTTGTCAGCAAAGAATATTAACACCAGTGGAAACATAGCAGAGATGTTAAAGGAAAATACTTTAAAAAAAAAAAAAAAGGAAAGAAAAAAAAAGAAAATCTTTGCAAGAGAATCTTTGCAAACATTTCTTCCATTTCAGAAGATACATCAATGATTGATGGCTGGGGATCAGGCAGAAATAGATCCTAGGAACAGAGTACCACTCAACTCTTTGCTGCAAGTTGATTACCCCTTTTCCTTGAAATATCTAGTATTTAAGACCAGTGGAAACAAGCTTTACTCAAGCCATTAGGATATGCTAAGCTAAGATACCATATGGCAGTTCTGAATTCCCTATGACATAATTTTTCATTTAATACAGAAAGTGCTGGTGGGTGCCACATCTAGCTCATCTTGAAAGTATAAGAAGACTTTCTTCAAAGTTTTATTGTCATCCAAATACATTCTAGAATTTTGGCTCTCAGTTTCAAAAGTGTCTGAGGAAACTATATATCAACCCATAAAACACATGAGGATGTGGTGAGGCAACTAAGACTATATGATTTACCTATCTAGGCTTGCAGACTGAAGGCCAGATCTAAAAAAAAGACTCAAGTATCTTGCTAACAAATGCAGACGCATCTACGGTTCAAGCACACCAGCTCTAAGGTGGACCTCACCATCCTGACCTAGGCACCAAGAAGTCCACCTGCACTAAGTGGGATGTACAGCCATCCCACCAAGTGGCCCAGTAAAAAGCAATGGACAAGGGTACAATAAAAGACCTTCCATACTGGATTTAAGTGCCTGATTGCTGCTTGCAACAGAAATAAATAAAAAGGAAGAATTTATCTGCAATTTGATTCTCCTTCCACCTTTGAGTGCCATAATGATCGAAATACAGCATCAGCTTTTTCTCTTGCCCATTCTCCTGCTGCACCCTTTAAACTTGCATTCTTGGCTACACAGTAGCTTGGCTTCAAACAGAGGTTTGGAGAGATTTCATACATGCCTCCCCCTCCATTACCTGTCACAGCAAACTAGTAATAAGGCACTCTATTCAGAAATTGGAGATGTGGGTTCAAACCATCTCAAGCTAAGGAGATTAACCTAAGTCTCCGACTTCCTGAGCAAGTGCTCTAACAGTCTGATTTATAAGTAAAACTTATCACTTATGTTTCAGAAAAAAATGTGGTTGCTGAACATAATGTTATGATTTGTGTATTAGTCATAACCTAAGCATACTTACTAAACCAGATTCTTAAAGCAAGGTAGGTTTGAAACCCAAATGGTGATAAGCATGAGAAATACCTGTGTTCAGCTCTGCCCAGATGAAGCACCCGAGGCACCTTCCTGGGGTCATTCAGTCCCCTGAGCATCAGCACTTAAAGACTATTGATCCCGAAACCTCAGGCAGGAACAACAGAGCAGGCTGCCACAGCACACCAGCTCACAAAAACAGACTGAGATGAGATGCAGCTGAGGAAGATTTTGTCTAAAAGTACAGCTTTGAAAGTTATCATTACCACAAATTTACAGTAGCCAGATTTTTTTTTTAATTATAGAAAAATCACCTTTCTGTGGCAGAATAAAATTTATGAAATATAGGCAATGCTGTGCAAAACCATTAACTGTTTTCCCTTTCCACTTTGCAGACCAGTATCACTGTTACCCTCAGTATAATGAAGAATGCATTCCAGTGGAGCAAAGCTGCTACACAGGCTTCTGAAACGGTTATTTGCTTCTGAGGTAGTACAACAGCTCTCATCTGGATCCGGACACTAGAGATATGTGCTTCACAAAGAATAACTCCCATTATTGGACACAAAAGACTCAATTGAAAATACAGACCCAACATTTCAACATGATGGGGACACTTGAACAACCCACCTGCAATTAAAATACCAACTAAATTTTAAAGGTATGTAGATATTAATCTTTAGGCTGAAAGAACCAATCATTAACCTCTAAAGTTGTTTGCTGCAGTAACTTTATTATTCAATGTTGCTCTTTCTTAGACTGGACTTCAGCACTTTCCAACAGACCCCTGCAACTATTGTACGCTCCAGTTTCCTCATCTGCTGACAGGACAAAAGCAGGCACCAACAGAAAAACAGGAAATGCTGAAAGGGTTCTACCAAGGTATCTCCACAAGCATGCCAAGATACCCTTTCCCCCAAATTCTCAAACGTTCCTGTAATGTCCAAGAAATCTTTCCATTACCACAACAGTGGTTTTTACATCATCACGATGCTTACAAGTTTGAACTTCAGTTGTTTACTTTCTGCAAAAGCAACATGGCTATTCTAATCTGCATCACATTCTTCACATTGTTTTAGGTTCAGTTATCTTGAATTCTGTTTTTTTGTAAGGCAGTTATCCACCGGGGGGGGAGTTGATACCAACTGCCTTCTCTGATATCTGTGCTCTCATGCTGAGAAAAAAAAAAAAAAAAATCTATCAACTTAATCTAATAGGAGGAATGGTCTCCTGACCTGATCTTTCAACTAGAAAAATATAGGGTAATTAATTTAAATAGCCCCAGGAGGGGTGGCTTAGGTACAATCAAATATACTGGTATCTTCAATCGCTGATATAAAAATATGCATTTTATCAAGATGACTGACCATGTGACATAAAAGCTGGAATACCAGCACTAAACTCTTTGCAAAAGCTGCGGCAGATTACTGCAATGTGATTATTGCAAATTTCTATGTGGGAAAAAGGGTATGGGCTCTCTCAGATATATTAGACCAGCTCTAGGAGAATTCTTACCTTTTTAAACCGTGTGCTAGCATACCTATTTAAATATGAGTGAATAGTGAATTACGGTTGTTTGATACACAGAAGATGGTACCTTATGAAAAACAGTTGTGAAATGCAAGTTTTGTGCCACTTTATCTTGTCATTTCTTCCTATGACTAAATTCTCACAACCAAGGCAAGGTGCATTTATTTGCAAGCTGAAATATATGGACTCAGCAACTTACTTGGGTTTGATTTTGTCACCCTGACTTCGAGGATGCAGTTTTGTACAGACAATATTGCGGAGCACGCTCACTTTCACTGCGGCGTGCGAACAGCCAGATGCTAACCTCACACGCTATATCCATCTCGAACGCCAGCGCTTCACCTTAAACAAAATCAAGCCATGCATCTGCACAACATGTGCCTTCCAACCATTTTCCATTCTCGGCTTTTGCTTTTAATAGAGACCCGATGCGGCTGGGGACTCGCGCGCCGGGAGCAGCGACCGGTGCGATCCCGCTGCTGCCTCCAGCAGGAGCTGAACCAAGCGAGAGCACCTGGAGCGTGCCACGGCTGTACCGCAGCGCGGCCACCAGCCGGCTGCTGCTGCTCGCCAGCCCCTGTACCCCCAGAAACACGCAGGTTGCTGCTCTTGGAACAAAGAGGACGCGAAGTCACTCGCAACGCAAGAACTGGCCCTCGGCTACCATGCACCGGTCAGCACCACGTGCAAAGAAAGGAAACTTTCGTGAATTGGCTCCGTTACATCCTTACGCCACCTCTCCCTCATGCCTGGAAAGTGCTTTTGATCCCCTCTTACCCCTTATCAGAGGAGCTTAATCCGGTTTACTTTAGCGGCGGCGCAAGGCATCCCGCTTGCCTGCTGCTCCCCCCCGCAGGAGAGGGGCACCCGGGGCCGTGGGCCCCGCATCTCCCGCGGGGCCGGGGCTGCCCCGGGGGCTCCGCCGCGATGGGGC
>VXAA01003879.1:0-29200 GCA_013399115.1 Anseranas semipalmata | reverse complement strand
AAAATAAAATAAAATAAAATAAAAACAACTGTAAATCCCAAACCAGATCATTAGCATGTAGGTTAATGATATCCTCATGAGAAATGTTAACACTATTTCAATTTTCAGGCATTGCTAAGTTATTTGTGATGAGGCTGTGCTTTGTTGTAGTGTGCTCATAGGATTTTTTTTAATTTGATTTTTAGTTAAGTGCTCAATACTAATAGAAATAATACATTTTTATTTGTTTTATAGGTACTTTAAGTATATTAGAGTAAATATTTGTAATAAAAAGGTCTTAATTACTAAAAAAAAAAGAAATAAGAAGCTACGATTAATTCATGTATTGTAGTTTTACTTTTGGGACCTATGTTCTGTCTCATTTAAATCTGTCGAGATTTGAAATCGAGATCGTCAAATCTCGACAACATACGTCTGGCGAGCCTGAAATCTTTCTGCTTTGGTACGCTCAGGAGTTTTCCAGATTCCGTTCTGCAGTGATTTAAAACACCCACTGGATGGCAGTGTAAACCTGCAAGTTGAAACCTTTAACTCCTTTCCTACCAGCATCCTCTTTAACAGTGCTAATGAACTCAGTGCAACCTGTATTTGCAAAGCAGAGCCCACCAGCCCTCTTTTCTGTGACTTTTTTTTTGCGTTTTTCACATCTGTCACCACGCAAGTCCGAAAAATCAGGTTCGGTTGTACTCAGACCCGCTGCTGTCTGCTGCAGAGAGGAGCATCAGCTGGCTGTGCCTGGCGGGAGGCTGGCCAGCTCAGGATGCTTCAGGCAGACAAAACAGTCGCTCTCATGGAAAAAATGATGAGACAGGCTGTCTGTAGGGGAGTTTTCCTGCTCCTGAACAGTTTAACATTTGCTTATTTCGTAAAGAGTGAGCTTTACGAGTTTATTTTTCACCTCCCTAACGTAACTTACCGACTGCATGAATGTCCTCATCGTGCATACAAAGCCTGAAGATTCCCAGCTGCAGGCTTATTTCACATGCTGTTCGGCTGATGGCATTTCTGTAAGAAACAGCATCCAGAGAAGGCTGCAGAGCTGTGGGTAGAAGAGGGGTACAGGGAGCACAGTAGCTCATAAGCAAGAATATTGAAAATTAATGCAAGTACAATGGGCACTTCTTGTTTATAGCATTTCTCTACGTTTAAGAAAATAATATTTTTCTTTTGCTTCTCTTAGTTGCCACATTTGGCTAATCTCTTTGAAAAACAAAGAACAACTTTCACGGCACCTCTTATTCCCTCAACATTTCTGATATTTGGTTCGTGACGGTACCTATATTGAACTAAGTTATTATCATTAACAAGTCGGATGCCTTCTAAGTTCATGGGTTTAATTGCTTTGCCAAAGTAAGGGGTTTTACTTCTATAAGTTTTGTGTAATATTGGCAAAAAAATAAATTTCACATCCCTTCCTGAAGCAAACCTCTCATTAAGGTCAGTTTGAACTTTACCACAGGAAAAAAAAAAAAAAGTGAATCACTGAGCCTGGAATTTGGAATTAACACATGCCAGATTTGCAGCAGTGACTGCAGTAAAGCCAACAAAATGGGAAGAATTTTGCTTGAGAAATCTTTTGCTAAAGTAAATAATTGATAGGCAATTGTTACTAAAAAAAGACTATCTAGGATAGCTAATAGCTGTTCAGTTTAAATCCAAACGTCTTTTTTTTTCTCTCTAATACATATTTTAAAACACCTGTCTCTAAAATAAAGTTCATTTTCTTGCCCATGTGAATTGGCTATGCTTTATGAAAGAGCCTTTCCAAGAATGTCTGAAACATAGCAGCTATCATGACAATTTTCAATAAATCATCCCTGGCTGGGAGTCTCAGAGGAAGAGAAACTAAATGATGATTGAATTACCCTTTTATCTCTAAAAGTGATCAGGACTGAGGCACTGTGAGGAAATGGTTTTAGAGCACTTATATTTCTGCTATCACAATTCAACCTGTTCTGCGAATGAAGAACTCCCCAAATTTCCACTTTGTGGATGAAATTTCACAGGACAGAAGTAGAAAATGGCCAGTGATTTGATGAGGGGTTAGTATACAGGGTGGTGGGAGTCACACAGCAACTAAACTCCCCTTGCGTAAATGCACCCCATTTAAAACCCATCGTGATCCACAGTGTGCCATGGATGCAGGGCACGTAAACCTGTTGTACAGCTAAAAGAGTAACACCTCTGAAATAAAGGTTCCAGGTCATACCAAGCCCCCCAACAGCCATGGTCCCACCTACTAGGTTTCCAACCATGTCCATGCCACAAGCAGTGCCATCCGTGCTGCCTGCTCTCTCTATGCCCGGGTGTGCCTTCCTTGCCTCCAGAGGCAGGGAAGGAAGAGGCAGATGTAACAGGGAAATGATTTAAATGCAGTCCAGACATCGCCTGTGGAGCTGATTGCCCTCTGGCCAGGGTGCATTCACCTGCTCAACACCTTTCATTCACAAAGAGCTGAGCATTTTATTTCTGATTCTATTTCCAAATGGCATCACCTGTTTTGCAAACAGTGAAGTCACCACATGCCATGGTTTTTAGCTTTTCAAAAAAAAAATGCATGCGGCTGCGGTGCTGAGGCAGCCCCAGTCTGGCTGGAAGAGCAAGGGGTACGGTCAGAACCAGGCGGGCAATGCCCAAAGCTGCTAAGCTATGTTAAAGATCCTGGTTTCAATATGTCTCGGAATGAAAGATATTCTGACAACATGTTGCAGTTTTGTAACTGTCTTGAAGTCTTATTTTTTCTAACCTGGATGCAAGCAGAATTTCAGTATTTCCCCAAAATGCACATCATTGGTATATTTTAACCATATCATCATTTGAGGCGATTAATAAAATCTCAAGTACTGAACTGTACATATGTTTCTGTATGTTTAAGTACCTATTCTTATAAAATTGATGACTTGTGTCAATAGCCCTTTACGCTCCGTTAGCATGCTCAGTGGTTTAGAGCAGAGAAATTTCACAAACATCCACAGTGGCAAGCCTTACACAAAGCCTGGCTCCTATATTCTAGTGTCATCTGCATGTTCCTTAAAAGTCTTTGAATTAATAGCTTAAGTATTTATACTGTGATTCATTTTCCTAGCTTTTGTCAGGAAATAATGGGCTTTCAGCTAATAAACTAGGTGGTATGTGTTCAATACCATCAGCAGTGTGTGCAATAACTTCAGTAAAAATGTGTGCACACATTTCTGTCTTTAATGCCACAACACAAGAATGAACTCAATGGATGTTGTACGGTTACTTCCCATTGAAAAGTCAGCAGAGTGTTTAAATAAAAGGGAATTAACTGTTCAGGCATAGTTTTCTATTAATCAGTAGACAGAGCTCTTTCTATCTTCAGAGGGGATGTAATGATGTGATGGTAAGAGTCTGTGTGAAAGATCCCCCATTTTTCAAAGACACGTGGATGTTTAAGATGCAAAGCCAGGGGGTCACATTCCAACTGAGAATTAACAGGTGCAACTTCCAAAATAAACAATGCCAGCTGACGTCAATTCTGAATTTGGCCTGTTGTTTAGAAAATATTTCTGGTTGGTTAATGCCAAGGAATACAAAATACCTTCACACAGTCCCAGGTGCTCTTGGATTATCTAAATGCAATGGATTACACAAAAAATGTTATTTAATTTTAGAATAGAATAATCATTTTAATAATCCTGCTGGAAATGTACAATGTAGCTGAGTCCTATACCTTATGAAAATAAGGGCCAGCTACAAAGAGATATAACCAGATGTTACAGGGATACTTAGAATTATGTTTATTTTTAAAAAACTTTTTTTTTTTTTTTTTACTGTATCGTATGTATTCCTCATGTCTGAAACAAAGCTCACTTGTGAGTACTTGTGTTGGAAGCCCCCGGATTTCCTCAATGCCTGAGGAAGCCAGGTTTCATCAGGGAATACTCTTGCCTTCAAGCCAGCACAGAGCATGAACTTGAGCTCTGCTTTTGCAAACACGGTGCTGCCAGCACTTATGTCTCTGTTGAGCTGTGTGATGGAAATTGTGGCCACAGACACTGGAAAAGCACTTGCCACAGGGCACATCAGGTGTGGGCTGGGGTTCATCACTGCAGTGTCTTGCCTAATTCTATTTCCACTTTTTTATTTTTTATTTTTTTTATTTTTTTTAAGCTGTAATAGTAAGGATTAAAACTTCCTACAAGCTGTACATATAGTTGTGGAAGAATTATAGACTTGTTTTCATTGGACAGCACAACCACCTTTCAGAAGCTAGTTATGAAGAAACTACGTGCTCTCTGTAGCCACTGTCTGATGCTGCTGGTTCTGTCCTGTGTTAAAAACAGAGGGAATCTGTGAGGCTTTCCTAATAAGAGCAAAGTGGGAAAAAATGTTTGCATGGGTGTGAAAAAGAAAGAGGCTGTTAGACTATCTTGGCTGACACTCTCACAAATCAGTGGTGCAGAGCTGTGCTTATTACATAGCAACAAAATCCCTTACAAAATTAGTTTCCATTTTTGCAGCAGATGTTATATGCTGCATGTAGACGATTCAAATGACAGTCCATCTTCCAATGCTTTTCATTGACTGTCTGAATAGTTCAATAAGTTATCCAGATAACCACTGCTGCAAGGACATGTTATGGTCGTATGCCATTCCTAATGGAGAATTCTTCTTAATTTATGACTTCTACCTTTCTAGCATTTTTTATTATTATTATTATTCAAAGCATTTATTTGAAAACTAATAAAGCATGTAAGCATTATAGTAATAGCTAAAATTCATTTATGAGATTTATTGGGGAGAGTTTGGGCTGACAGAAATAACATCTCTAACAAGTAGATTATTGTCCTTCCCAGAAGACTGATCCAGGAAAACATCAGTGATTATCAATATTAAAAGACAACAGTGCCATGTCCAGTGCTTTCAATCTTATACACATCCATACTTGTACACATCATTTTGCTAATTAGAAACAGAAAAAACAAACAAACAAACAAACACATTTTGCACCTGAGTCTTTCTGTATGAGACCTGGCTGGTGCATAGCCCTTTCAAGTCCCATCCTGAGCAGCAAGATAGCAGCAGACACCCCGGAGAAAGGCCAACTAACCATCAGACTGGCAGATCCTTAGGCTGTCCTCCATCTGACAGATTCCTAATCCTCAGCAGTTATAGCCTGGCTCAGTCCCCACAGCACTGGCTAGTGAAATCCTCCTGAAGACTTCGTAAGCATATGTGTTGCTCTATACAATATTTTTTGCCCCCTTTTTTTGTAGCTCCTACCTGTGTGCTTCTCTCTTGCACTTTCTTACAGAGTTCTCTATTTACAACAGCTTTGAGATGTACACAAAACTTTCCCATGTATAAATACTGATTCAGAGTTATTATCGCTCTTGGGATGGTGTAATTTATGGGATAATAATGCAGTTTTCTGTTGCTTACGTTCACCTCTTCCCTCTTGTTTAGGAGGCAGCCTTGTTCAGCAGAAACATTCATACAACTCATATATGAGAGGGCATATCCTTGACTTATCATCATCTGTGATTTTTTTTCACTCGACAGGTTGAAAAATGTGTACGCCTATTTACTCTGATGGTTCCCTTATCACCATGGGCCTTCCTGAGGCTGTCTGCTCAATCATTCAATTTTGATTCTGGAAGCAATGCTAAGGCCATTAGCTGTGTCCACATAAGGATGTTCTTATAAAACTTGACATGCTTATTAATCATAAATTCAGTACTCATTCTGCTCCAATCTTTTTAGGGTCTGCTTATGCTTCATTTATGATGTAAAGTCACGGTTTGGATGGAAGGTGTTGTATTTTTAGATCAGTATTTATGCCAGGTAGCAGACAATGTTTGCTATTTCCATATAAGAGTTTCCACCCAAGGAAGAGCACTTGGCTCTTCTCTGCTTGTATTACACATAGTTTGCTCCAGAGCAAGGCAGTGAAAAAGTGCACTTAGAGAAGTTCAAGAGCAGGTGGCTGCAGACAAATGTTCACTCTGCCTTATCAGTAGTGGAATATCACCCTTCCTTTGTCACCATACATTACCAAATATTACTCCAGCATTATGACACTGTCATTTAAGGGGCAGGAAAAACAGAAGACTAAGAAATATTTTTCTTGCTGGCCCATGCCACCAGTGCCTTTTAAAGCAAAGCTGCCAAAATCTGTATTCCTGAAATGTGACCTGTCTAAACCCATCGAGCACTGGTGGTTTCCAAGCTGTTAGTTAACTATACGTCACAAAGATTGTGCGTGTATATTCATTTTTGGATTGCCAAGCTGACTTAATTAAGACATTTGTAATGCATTGTACATTCAGTCTGGGCTCGTGAAATGGCTTTGCAAAGTTCATTAACCTTGGAAAACCTGAATCCTTTTGTGAAAAATGCAGAACTTCCAGAGTGGATGAGAGAGGGAAACGGACTGTAACCCTCTGCCAGCATCTGCCAGCCCATTGCTCTGAGCCCACCAGCGCAGGCTATGTCTGCACCCAGCACTGGCTACAAATACGATTTCTTATCACTTGGAAAACAACTGAGTACAACTCCGTTATAATTGCATTTTCCTCTGATTGCCTACATTTGTTCAAATTCAATAAACTAAAAGTGAAATGCAGTGAGGCAGAAAACGTGTAGATCAGCACCAAAGATAATGTGAATGCAGTGGCCTGTGAACCGAAGCTCCTGAATTTTGCACACGTAGGGGAGTTGAAGACAGCCAGGAGAAGGGGTCAGATTTAAGACCATTGCGTGGGAAGAGACAATACAGGTCACCAGGTCCAGACTCCACATATCGCAAGCAAACATACCACAGAATGCCTTTCATCAGTTTGTTGAGCTCTGCATGTAGTGAATTTTCATAAAAAATGCACAGTCTGGCACTGTTGTTTCAAATCCTGCACAAATATTTCTTGCGATCATCTTTGGTCCAGAAAGATAAGATTAAAAATAAAATACTCTATGTAACCCTTTCCCCGGCTCCCTCCAGCCCAACCTTCTGTTTTAATTTCATTCTTAAATTTTGGTGTTGTTATTTGTATTCCTTTCAAGTCACACATTATTTTCCACCTCCTTGAAAAAGCTCACCTTGTTGTTAGCTGACCTGGCCACACATCAGAGCATCAGCGCTCACCGTGCGCCCACCCCCACGGCTGTCGAACATGCCGTCCTTCCACCTGAGGTGGAATCATTAACTACAATACCCCATCTTCCCACAGTCCAATAAATGCTGAAACCCTGTGGTCGTACACCACAATTAATCTTTTGTGATGTTCAGATACAGAACATCAATGTTTGATTCTCTCTATTGGGAATTTGCTCATTAGAAGCTGTAGAATAAGAGAGATGACCATTATGGGTGGGCCTTTCTACTTCCTTCTTTTTTCTTTTGCCTGTACTTGAGCTTGAAGATCTTATTTGCCCTTTGATTTGCTTTGTTTTATAACTTTTAAGGTCATTTTTTATGCAAGTTGCTTTTCATGTGCTTTTTTTCACCTACTGGTCTATATCTTCTGTCTCCAGGCTGTGCTCTCTGCGATGCCTTTAGCTCCCCTTAAGTACAACTTGACTCAGATCTCACCAGTCTTTGTCTGACCATACGGTGACCCATATTATTTCATGGGATTTCAAATATCACTGTCATACTAATAATACCTAGATGCATTGCTTTACTGATTGCTTTGGAAGTTTTATTTGTTCATTCAAGCCCTTTGAAGCTAAGCATTCAATATGTTTCCTTAAGTTAGAGCTCAGAAATTTAAAAGTCAAGCTATTAATTGTCAGTATTGAGTCTTCAAATGTCTAGAGGGAGGCCTGCCCTTTCATTTGATAATGTCTCTGATAAATCCCAAACTGAGACACTGGTATGTGTTTTAGGGAGTTTTAATTAGATTCTGTTTTATCATCTATCAGGCATATGAAGGTAAATGCAGACTTTCTTCTTATATCAGTAAAATTTGTGTAAGAGTCATGAATCTGGGATTAAGGCTCCACAGTGGCTTTGATTAAATTATTTCCTAAATTCTTTTTTGCATTCATTATTGTAATGGACTCAGACGGAACTACCCAAACCCCTTCACACTGGGTCACATTGATTTACAGTACTGATTTGCCAGATTTCATGAGGACTAAGATAAAAAGGGCTTGTGCTTTCAATTGGAGAAGAATGCATTTATTTTAAATACAAAATCAGTCATGAAAAACTGGATCCTTTGGTGTCTGATTTTATTTCTAAAATAACTTTACAACTTCCATCTGGCTTTGCCCCTTAAGATTTTATGATACAGCATTTTCAAACACACTTAAGTGATTAGAACAAAAAAGAGGGAGATTAGTACAGCAGCAATGAACTTTGCAATATACAACATTCAGTCGCCTGGTCTTTACTGTGGCACGCAGAACCCAATGGAGCCAGAACACATACACATTAACATTAACAATGTCTGGAGATAATTACTTATTTTAAAAACAGTCTACCAAAACCAGCATATTGGCAGGTTGAGCAGGGAGAATCTGTAAGACTCTTACTAGATAATGCTGAATTAATGGTCTAGCTTAAATCCCATCTCTCTCTAATTACAGGCATTATACTTAGAACCCCATGGAAATGTTTCTCTGGGACCCACAGTGTTGTCTCTGCCTTTTGTTTCAAGAGCAGAGCATAGATTTTCAAATGCCAGAAAAGTACATAACTACAGTGACCTGTCAAATGTAAAATACTTAAACAGTCTCTGTTGGAGGGACTGGGAGTTCTGCCAGCAGACCACAGAGTCATGGCTTATTTTTGGACACTCTCTGCACCCATGGATGTTCAAGAAAACCCTGCAAACTTGAGTAACAGCTTTACGAGAGGTGGTGAGCGTACCGCATCCCAGAGTGAAGTGTATCCCATGGTCACCACATGCCTCATAGAGCTGGAAGTTCTACACCAAAGGCAACCGAACTGAATCTGCTGCAGGCACTAAAAGAAGTCTGAGAGGAGTCATAGTCCAAAAGAAAAGCAGCAACAAAGATAGGAATGTATCAACGCATTTTGTGTGAAGGCCAACCTAGTAGACAAGTGACAGACACTTCAGCCAGTCTGGAGAGTCAGTTCCAACTTTCCTTTCAGTTTGATGGCATTAACTCACCAGTTATGAAAGTCACTGACCACAACAAGTACCACTCGTCTATTTTGCTAACAGGCATGTGTAGGTTATTACATGGGTGTTTATGAATGCAGACGTGAATGTTCATAAATGTAGTTATGAATAATAGAACAGCGAGCGATTTATATGCCGCAATGGTATCCTCCACATAATGACTCCAAATACGCTTATAAATGGTGTCAAATTTATCTCATTGGCCATAAAAGGAGAAGAAGGCTGAGACACAGAGGCTGTGTACAGGTTACTCGGGGAAGGATGGGGTTTTGGTGTCCTCCTCCGCAGGGCGGTGGTGGGCCCTAGCTCACGTCCGTGCTCTGAACTTTCCTTTCCCTGAACTTTTTCTTTTCCCCCAGGTTCCTGGCACTGCCTGGGAGAGCACTGGTGGGCACAGGACAAGCCAGTGCCCCAGCGCACATGGGTGACAGAACAATGCAGGAGCATGGGCTGCCTCCGTGTAATTGGCTTGCACAGACATAGCCAGACAGACTAGCTATTTGGCTTGTGTGCACACAGGGAAACTGGCAGACATAGGAGCTGACCAACCAGTCACTTATTCATTTTCTGGAATTTCAAAGTATTACTGCAAGTTTGCAGAACAGAAATAAAACTTCCTCTAATTCCATGGAATATGAGAGTTGCTGCTGGCAGCTGACTAGTGGGAGGAATTATGCCTGTCATTTTTAGTCTACACACACAAACAAATCTTCTCTCTTTTTATTCCATACCATGGATAGTTTGAGCTTGTCTTCTGTCAGAAGGCCTACAGAAAGACTTTGTCTGTCTGCCAAAGCTCTTGTTAAATGAGCCCCTGCAAAGGCAGTCATTCACCTCTACATCCATTTCTTCATGGGTCAGATGATCCAGCATCTCCGCATGGGACCTTAATAAAACATTCCCGGAAAGCTCCATGGACACATAGGTGTTAAAGGCTGCTAACAACATCATAATTGAAAACAAATTAAGAGGAAATCTGAAATTGACTTAAGAATTGTTCCTGCCTTGTGTAACATCTCATAAATCTCAAATTACCTTTGAAATTTGGCTTCCTATTTCAGAATAGCTACAAGATCAGCAAACTATTACAAAGTAGTTAAAACTTACAAAATTTGCTTTCTTGCTTCTAATACCAGAAGATATCTTTTACAGTTTTCATGGCACTGAAACTTTAAAAAATCTTACTTCAGAGGAAAGAAACAGCACAGAGAAGATGGTTCAGTAGCTGCAGTTGTATTGGTAATGAATATTTCTCCTGCATGACTTTTGCTTTTTGCTGAACTGGAAAAAAATGAACTCTTTTTAGACAAAGCATCCTTCCTGACACAGAAAATGTTACATAGTTTCTGCAGCCTCATTTAGCGAAGTGTTTATTATAACACCCAGATAATGAATGTAAATGAAAATTTCTTCAGAAAGATTGTGGGCTGAACTTCCCATAATTTTAGAAAAGGCTATGCTTAAAGATTTAACTTATTCTTTATTATATTAATACATTTTTAGTAAAGCTGAGCCGGAGGATCGATATAAGATTTTGATTCCATAGCGAACATGAAACTTGCTTCAAAATCAATTGCAAATGTATAGGTATACGCTGATGAAATTATAGATATCAATTATATGCTAACCAATTGAAAAGACAATGACAGGATTTGGTTTTGCAAGAAAGCACAGATTATCAAAAATTTAAATTAATTATGTCAAGATGGCTATGACTTCATTAAAAGTCTGATGCTATTGGATGTTTTGTTAAAAGCTCAAATCCTATGAAAGAAAAGAAATCCTATGGAAAGAAATGTCAACTTTTATTTTATTTAAAAACAATGTAGTTGTCCAACCCACCACTGGCTGCAGAGAAAAGCTTGAAAATGTTTCCCAAACATATTCTAGAGACTCCAAATCTGCAGGGAAATAAAAGACCCAATAAATAATAGACTTTAAAATTCCATGTCTTTGTGAACTTGTCTTGCATTTTTTTCAGGGCTGACAATCCTCCTTCCTTCAAAAAAAGTCTAATCATTTGCATTGTCAAAGAACTTCAGAAAATATAGCTTGTCATTTTTGTCAATTTACTAGGTTTTTTATCACTGCTAGTCATGCAACTTCTTTTATTACATTAGTTAGGCTGTATAGTTGTTCAGCAAGATTTGGGGTGTTTTTTTTCCCCTCCACACTAAAGTTTTTGTTAAATCCATGAAACAATTACCAATTACACTGCATCATACAAATCCCACTGATTTGTCATCCCCCCCCCTCCCCACCTCTGAACTTGCATGTATGGAATGCTTTCTGCCAGGCTATGTTGACACAGTGCTATGTTTCGCTGGCCAAGATACGTAAAAGAGGACCAAACAGCTCAATTTGTCCTCAGAGCACAGAGCAGCAGGCAGCAGCAATGGCTTGACCTGGCTCTGGCAGGACTGCCAGTGAGGCAGGGGGCTGGATGACTACCAGGGCTTGTTCAGGTGGGAGCAAGGATAGATTCATAGAGAATTTGGAGAATGTAACCAATACTTAAAAGCTGAATTTTGCCTTAGGTGGGTTTCTTGTCCAGAGGTGCCTTTTCTGGTAAGTATGTTCACCAGAGTATGGCTGCCAAAAGACAAGAGGGATTAAATTTGACTTAATCCTTCGTTCATTTGACAAGAACAGGAACTTGACATTCCCCCGAAATGTCTTTTCAGAAGAATACAATAACCTTTGCTTCATTAGAGTTGCTTTTTTTTTTTTTTTTTTTTTCAAGTGCTGGCCTAAAAATCCATAGCAACTCAGAGAAAAGGGAACTGAAAAGTGAACAAAAACAGTCCAGGACACCAACAGATAAGAAACTATTTTGTTCACAGATTTAGTTCCTGCAATGTCCAGATGAGGCCACTGTAGTTTTATTCTCCTGATTGCAAGAAAGAAATTTAATTTGGTTACCTCAGAGTTTCCCCGTCTCCACAACTGAAAGTGTGCTCTAGTGAGCCTGTTTTTCTGTTGGAGAACAAAGGAAAGGAAATGGCTATTTCCCCCCCACACACTGCTTACGTTACCCACAGAGGCAGGAAGGGAACTGGACAATGGAAGCTGCAGATGTGGGGGTATTTTTTCAAATCCCCTCTGCTGCTGCTGCCTCACAGGCAGCAATGGAGGAACAGGAGATGCTGCTAGACTGAAGCAGAGCAAGTGTTTTCATTTTATAGAGGATCTGGTGAAGCTTTCCAGTAACAGCCTGCCCCAGCCTGTACGGGGCTGTAGCAGAGGCTGTTTCCAACAGACGGCGTGGTGCAAAACCAGGAAAGGGTAGCGGGTGCTTTGACCGAGTCAGGCTGTCAGGAAATCTGGATTTCTGCGGTGAGAGGCTGGGCCAGCCCCCGCCAAGCCCCCGGGCAGTGAACGCTAGCGTGCAGTGGAGAGCAAGACGAGGACGGCGCTCTCATCCAAAAATATCTGGCCAGACACTGGGGGGGACTGCGGCTACAAGGCGGCTGGTCAGCAGCAGGTTGTTCCTTCCAGCCCTGCGATCACAAGAAGGGAAATGTGTAACTTTGTGCAAGTCCCTAAAAGCCTTCTTTTCTTCCCTTTGCCTTTGCCATGGCAGAAAGGAATGGCTGGTTCCAATCTGAAAACTGGCGTGTTTCTAACAGCAGTCAGGCAGACAGCCCAGAGGCGGGGGTTGAGAGGGGTTCTCATGTTTGCGTCTCTCCCCACTCAGGCTGCAGGGCCATGTTTTAGCCTGAGCTGCCTGCCATGTCGTGCAAGGCCCAAGCGTGGCCTGCGGCTGGGCTTCCTCCCTGTCCACGATGGCAGGGCCATCTCCACCACTTCGGGCAGTGTGTTTGGATGATGATTAACATGAGTACTGAGTCAGAGTTATGGCTGTGATGGGATGTAATACAATGTTTGTAAACTGACGAATATTGGCAGAAGGAACTTGTGAGGGAGGGATCTGTGGCTGTCAGTTGGGCTGCCAGCCCGCTCTGACCAAACAGCAACAACTGGCCTCAGTCCCTTGCAGGCTCGTCCAGGGAATGAAATATTTCACCTCCCACTTCTGAAAGGACCAGTAGTTTTTAGGCCATGCAGCCCACTTAAGGTGCATGCTTTAACTGTGAGGCTGGCTCGTCTCACCACGTGCTTCTCGCCCTTGTGCTGGCTGCTCTCCTGTTGCAGGACCCCACTCCAGACACATGGATGGATGCCCCCTCTCTCCCCTCTCCTTTCAGGCACGTGCAGTGCTATGGAGGACCCAAAACCAAACAGGTGCTGAGAGGTGCTGGTAGCAAGAAGGGCCTGTGGGGGACTCCAAAGAGGTTGCCAAAAGGCCCTGACTCGCAGCGGCAGCTTTGTGCAGAGTCCTTTAGTGTGGGAACTGTTACACAGTTTTAAGGTGAGGGTCTCTGAGATGAGGCGGTGGGGAGTGCATCCACCACCAGATCTTCCAAGAAGCAGCAAAGCATCTTCGTTATCATGGGTCCACCAGTAAAGAAAAACATTGGAAATAATGTCCTATTTACCGCAATTTTCACCTAGTTTAAATGGTGCCTGAAGTCTTTGGATATCCTTTTTAGGGTCCCTTTCTGTTTAAACTCACTACATATTGATGTAGCAATACAATTTCCTTTCATCAGCAGAGCTGGCTTCAGCTGTTGTCGGGTATTATTATACCTCTCTGCTTCCTTCCTTTCCCATCAGTCCCTCTATCCTGGAGTTATAGTTTGAGCTATTTGACTGCTAGTCCCCCTGTACCCCAGGATATCCCAGAAAGACAGGAAAGTTCACTGGGAAAAAAGGGACATCAAGTGGTTAGATTTTCTGCAGCACAAAAGAACCAGACACCCTAAAGCTCACTGATAGATGTGAAGTAGTGCAGGACATTTAGGACAGAGTAATTTGGGCAGAACTGTGCGGTGTGACTGCTCACACTCGGAGACGTGGGTAGTGAGCAATCATCCAAGTGGGCGCAGATATCGCTGGAAAATGTCACTGCTGCAGCGAAGGTGCTGCCCTTTCTGCAAAGAAAGAGGCCTGTCCTCACTTCAAAGGTGATATAAAAGCTGAAACATTTTTACAAGCATTAACTTTTTTTTTTTTTTTTTTTAACCAAAGAGAAAACAAGGACTTGCAGGAAGATTCTTTACCGGCATTTTTGCAGCGTACAAAGTTTTCTGATGGATTAGTAACTATTTCAGTGAAATGAGGAACATCAAAATAAACAAAAATTTGAAAACAGCCTTTAATCTGGATTGAGTTGATGGCTTGTTTGTTTGCTTGTTTTCTCCTATAGCTTACTTGTTTGTTTTTTGAAGTCACTCTTGTTAATTGTCCTGCAGCCATGGTATGTACCAGATAGCCAAGAAAGCTGACATGGGGAAGTTATATACAGCATCCTTGTGACCTTTTTGGAGTGAAGATACATATCTGTCCAATAAAGCCCAGGGCAAATGACAGTGACAGCTGCCTCGTGGCATTCAGTTTGAATTGAACAGGTTTGCTCGCAAGTCTGAAGCAAGTGTTTCATTACAGACTGTGCACCAAGAACAACATAAGCCCCCAAAAGTGAAACTTTCCCTCAGCAGCTATGGAAACTACCCTGGTGGACTGAGATGCACTTCACAGGCTCCTCCTTATCTCCTTGCTTTGACTTTCCTGCAAGCTGTCAACCTCTGGTGGCATTTGCATGTTAGTGTAGTACTTGCACGGGAAGAAAACCTCACTTCATTTATCAAGAGCAATCCAAGGTGTTATGGGAACCGAGCACTCAAAGAACGAGGGGCGAAGAAGCATGTTTTTTCTGAGGAAAGGTCCGAAGTTGCCTGCATGGGAAGATGCTCTTCTCTCAGGGAAAGACCCCAAGTCACTGCTGAAACGGGGATTGCGTTATGTCAGCTTAAGCCTTATAATGAAAGGGATGACCAGTGCCCCTGACTTCTTGTGGGGACTGCCCGAGGTGCAGAAACTGAACCTTTCACGCAACCAGCTGGTGGCAATTCCTCCTTCACTGGGAAAACTGGACCGGCTCGTAGTGCTGAACTTGGGTGGCAACTGCCTCAAGTGTCTGCCGAAGGAGATTGGGCTGCTGAGGAACCTGAAGGTCTTGTTTGTTAATATGAACTGCCTGACAGAAGTGCCAGCAGAGCTCAGCTTGTGCAGGAAGCTGGAAGTTTTGAGCCTCTCGCACAACCGCATCTCACAACTGCCTTCAAGCTTCACAGACCTGACAAGTTTAAAGAAACTGAACCTCAGTAACAATCGCTTTGTGCAGATTCCCCTCTGCATTTTCACACTGAGGAGCTTAGACTTCTTGCACCTGGGGTCCAACAGGCTTGAAAACATTGCAGAGAGTGTCCAGTATCTAGTCAATTTGCAAATCTTTATAGTAGAGAATAATCACATACGCACTCTGCCACGGTCCCTCTGCTTCATCACGGCTCTGGAGCTACTAAATGCAGATTACAATTCCATACAGACTCTTCCTGATGACCTCTACCTGCTGCACAGGCTGCCCCGGATTGCATGGAACCCAATGGACAAAGGCCTCCACATCTCCCACAACCCTCTGACCCGGCCCTTGCCCGAGATCGTGGAGGGGGGACTGGATGTCCTCTTCAACTACCTCAGGGAGAAAAAGGAGCACAACTGAGTTTCCGCTGAGCTTGGGATTAAGCCTGTCATCATGACTCAGTCACGCCAGAGCACTTCCCTCGACAGTCACTTCCACTTCGTGACACTTGGATTTCCAAGACTATGGATGGCTTTAGTAACGGTTGGTTTATTTTGGGGGGGGACAAAAAAAAAAAACTGTGATAAAATGTTTGCTCTTCATTTGACAGAAACAAATTAAAGCAGACTGCTAGAAGTTCAGAAACGTATATTTGCCAGCTATCACGTTGGAGGAATATTAATATAAATTGGATTTACTATATGTGATTACAGTTGCACTTTAACTCCTGCTCACTTCTTCATGTGCAGATACCACTAGATAAACAAACATTGCTATCTAAGCAAATCTCAAAGAAAATGTTTAATTCACTTTCAGCAGTGAGTATATCCTGAGCTATATTAGCCCATGGACAGTATATTACCTGCCAGTGCAATATTATTTGTTGTTTACCCTGCAGCTGTGAGCCGGCCATTATAAATTACAGGTGAAGATGGCCGGCGGTGGGGTGATTCCCCAGTTCTTTGGAAGAAGACCCCAAACTTCCCCAGAGCACCTAGTCCCCTTCCTGAAACATGCAGCCCTTCCCACGGAGCCTACTAGGGTGCCAGTAGAAGTGCATTAGGACCAGCAGAAAGCGGCATCTACACCAAGGGAAGAAGTGAAAGTGGGCCCTTATTCCCTCAGACGAAGGCTGCCAGATGAAGTTGCTCTTTGCTAGATGAACTGCACTCCTTTCCTTTTTGCGCTTCCCAGCATTTAGTGCCATGGAGTAACTTGACTCAGGAGGCCGTATGTCTCCTAAAGGTGAAATATTTCTTTCGAGAAAAGCAGCGGCAAACCAGTCATCAGCTTAAGTAAGAGCTTCAAAAACAAATAATTATTTCTGTGATTTCCAGTAGGAGCCAGTAGCATAGAGTCAGGTCTTATGTGATTTCTCGTATTGATCTTCTGTGTATGTCCTTCATCAAAGTTTTATCTAGTAATAAAGAGACAGTATGAAAGAGCTGTTAACAATTTACGCAACTTGATTTTTTTCTCACAACTCTGTTGAAGCAACTCTGTTGAAATCAGCTGAGATAAATGCTTCTAATGGCAGCATAAAAGAGGCATGAGCCTGTAATACTTGAACTAATTAAGAATATTCAAAGCCACTTTTAAAGTACTTCCTATTGTATGTCAAATCTCAGGAATCAATGTTTACTTTCTGAAATGTAATTGGCTCAGAATTATGGAAGACTGTGGAAGATTGATCCTGCTTCTAGTGAGGCTAATGGACAGCCGCTGGCTGAGGGAAAAACTCTTCCGTCAGCAGTGGTAGAAGTAGTCTGATAAGAGCAGACAATTATGTAATTCATAGGTACATGCAAGTAAATGCAGCACCTTTGGCCGTGCTAATGTTATCAGTGCAGTGCTGAACGCAGCCACGAAGAGTCTGTGCTCACAAACTCTTCCACTCTGGGGCTGCTCCCTCTGATATTTTGTTCTGTTGGATTGTTTTGTGTATCATTTGTTATCTTAGTAGAGAATTTCAGTGTTGTGCTCAGGAATTGCAGTTTCCAAGTGTGCAGTCAAGGACAAATCTTATGTTTCTAGCAAAAGATAAACCTTTTTGAAGGGCGCTTTTGCTCGAGCATAAGAAAAACAAACAAACAAAGCAAGTAAACAAACACCAAAGCACAGTTATCTTGTGACTTTTTTACTTAATATATGTTTCAGATGGTTTTTATCTAGCTTTGCATGCATTTATTTCACCCATGCAATGGGATTTATAGCAAATTCCAAGGTTTTAAATGCACAATACATCGAATAAATTAATGTGTGATTCAATTAGCAAAAAGAAATAACCCTGCAATTATTTATAGAAATACCAACAGATAATTCTTGGAGGGGATTAGGCACAGATTATTAACTTTTCTAAATGCCCATTTCATATCTCTAAGTCTTGCATTCATGTAAACACTGTAGTCCCTCAATAGCTCTTTGCAGGAAAATTAAATTCCTATGGCATTAATCACCTGAAAAGACTTTCCACATATCAGTATCCAGGATTATATGACACCAGATAGCCTCTGATGTGTTCTGACTAGGAGAGGTATGCGCGGTAATTTACATGGAAGATGTGAGCCTGGACTGTGTGTGTTCATTAGGACACCACTACCGAGGGTGAGCAGCAGTGCATGATTCAAGAAAATGGTCTCCTGACAGGGGATTAAAAGGCAAATTTGACAGAATCAAATGCATCTGGAAAAGCAGTTATAATATGAAGTGCAATAGCAATAATTTAAAATTCAATTATTCAATTGAATAATAATAACCTTTTACTCAAGCTAATAAACCTTTGCAAGCATACGAAACACATAAAAGTCTCTGCCTTTTTAAACAGAATAATAAAATTCATTGAATAAATGGTACTTTAATGTATAATTCAGATTTTAGCACTAAAAAGCTAATTTCTACTGAACTGCTTTAGTCTTTCATTTCTGAATTAAGACCCTTATAAATAGGTTTCTTAGAGATACAGAAAATGATCTCATACGAGCAAAGGTAGAGTTCTGAAGTTTCTATTACTGTAAATAGAAAAGACTGTATATCACTGTTAATGTATAGAAATATGCATAGGAGGCAAATAAATATATATGTGGTTGCATCTGAGAGGGTGCAAGAGGCACGGGAGGGAGGCAGAAAGTATGATGTCATACACTGGCTCTGGTTGTGAATAGGACATTAGCAAAGAATTAGTGGATCTCAGCCTTGCCATCTGACACCAGTTGTACAGACTACGAGGAAAAAATGGTGCTGAAATGCTGCAGGGAATACAGTCATATCTCATAATATAAGGAAACTATAATTTCTATATGTATATTAAATTATATGATTTAAAATCTTTCAGAGAACTATATGCTGAACATTGCTCTTGTTTCTAGTTCTCACTAAAGTTTTCTCACCATAGGTCTCACAGCAGTATAACTTTTGATGCATTTATTATTCTTGTTGTTATTGGTGGTGGTGGTGGTCTTCAAAGGAATGGAGAAAGCAGGACCCACTCATGGGAAAGGATGCTCTCATGGCAACGTGACTTTTCGACAGCTACTGCTCAGAGAGGCTCTCAAAGAGCTGAAGGTTAGAAAACAAAGGGACAAGAACCAAGTAGAAAGAACATAGTCAGGAACCAAATATTTAGAAAACATGTAATATGAAATCGGGCTATACAATTTGTTCCCCCACTATTATCAAATATACTGATAGTACATTTGATGAGGTGAACAGCTTCAATCTGTTTTTGTTTTAAATCAAAAAGAAAGTTGCATTCTGCAAAAAGTTGAAGTCTAGTAGACATGCAAGACCTTTGAAAACTGGAAGGTTTCAGGATCTTGGCCCAAATGTTTTGGCTTCAACCTTTGACTGAAATGAAAATATTTTAATCTGAAATGTTGCTATAGCATCTCTTTGTAAGTTAAAGCTGAAATGTGTTGTGCCTACTGCTCTACAGCTACTGGCCAAACCTGCCACAAGGACAAACTCGCTTAAGCCACTTGTGACTAGCGACCTCCCAAAATACATTGCAAAGTCTCAGCAGCCCCATGGGGCACCACCAGACAAGCAATCTAGCCAGGAACACCAGCCTGTTATGTGAGCAAAGCAACAAGAGCCTACAGAGACCAATTTCCAAGATGCACTGGGGTGCCATTTCAAAACAGAATTTTTCAGATTCCAGCTGAAAGCTCTTGAAAATCAGATTAAAGATCTTATGACTACTATTTTGGATGAAAAATATGTCCACTATTTATTTTTTCTGACTTGACAAGATTTTCTCCATATTTTTTCTTTGTTTTTATCAAAATTCCTCTTTTTTTTTTTTTTTTGTCAAAAAATTCCTGAATCGTTTCTAGACATTTTTGTTATAAGAATATATTTTGGAGTTTAGACATTTTTGGATATGAATGAATTACTTTCTTGTTATTACACTGTAACTTCAGGAAACCATATCTTTCAGTTATCTTTGGTTAATATTTTAAAGAACTTTGCAATCATTGTCTAACTTAATAAGGATGCATCTAAAAATAATACATTGATCCTGGAGAGCTGAACACATTCTTTACTTTGCTAGGCCAGCACATTACTTGAAAAAAACATATCAACATAATAATTTTCACAAGTAGAAAAATCATTCATAGTCCAGCTTATTCCCTTAACCAAATAAAGAAAAAGAAGCCTCATAGGTCTTCTGGCTTTCCAGTATAACTACCTGAAAGACAAACAAAGAAATCAGAGAAAATAAACCGATCATCTAGTCAGTACAAATTTACTGAATTCCAAGGGTAAATTTCCTGCAGAGCCTTTGGACAGCAGATCTTCAGTTATTCAAGGAGAGTTTCAGACTGACTTGCAGAGTTATATTAAATATCATCAACACAAGTAAAAATATATGAAAAAATAACATATGATAATATGTAAAATATTAAAGAACTGTGCATATTATTATGTAATATGTGTTTCTGCAATCCACATGTGTGGGAGCTGAAGTCCTGAAAGAGTTACAGACAAAGGAAAACTTGCATTGACTGTAAAAGGGCCTGCACTTATATAAGAATACATACATTTACCATTCTATATGCAGCAGAAACAAGATTTGAAAACTCAGTAGATGTTTAAATGCATATGCGGCTTTAGATATATTGGGACAGGGATACACTTTAATACTCACATGTGGAGTAAGCCTGAAAATCCTTTTATAAAATTGCATAATCCTTCCTCTGTACAAGTAAGAGGCAGAATAATAATTATAAAAGATGAAAAAAGAGACACTGAAATGGCTCTGCTTTAGAAATGTATTAGGTTATCTGAACACCCTGAATATCCCAAGAGGAAATCAAATTCATATAAAGATTTTTTAAAAGTGAAAATTACATAAGAAATGTTTTTTCTCCCTCCCAGCTATCCAGAGAAAACCGGAGTCCTGACGTTATTAGTTTTAAATTCTTCTTTCATTTTCCCCCCACCACTGATTTCATGCATTTATCTCTCTTGCAATAAAGGCCAACCAGCCTTCAAAAACCATCCCTTAGCACCGTCTTCTGCAGCGCTCAGCCCAGCGGGACCAGCAGGGTCCCACGCCACTATGGCCACCGACCACACCAGATGACTTTGCAGGGTTTGGTGACAAAGCCTGAAATTTATACTCCAATGTATGTGGAGTCATGTCATGCGTGGCTAAAAAGGTAGTTTCCAGTGAAGCAGGAAGTGTAGCAACTTATTTAGAAAAGGTCACTGCAAATTATACTGCTGCATATGGGGAGCTTACCCAGGCAGACTGAAAAGAAGACCAAAGGGCAGAGCTCTCTCTTTTCCTGGGGCTCAGAGGAGTTTCAGATACCATAAATTCACTGATGAATATTCCGTTTTTAATTTCTACTACCCAGACATTAGAAAAAAAAAAATCTTTTTGCCATTTTGGTACAACTCTTCAAGGGAAATGTATGTTGCTCCCTTTTCTTCCTTACCTCCAACCTTTGCATCCTGGGTGTATTCACAGAAGTAACAGATAGCTTCTCGCCCCCTGCAAAGTCAGTGCTGCTGGGTGTGGGTGGGTGTGAAAATGTACGGAGGGCCTGATCTCTCACCCTCCATGCAAGGAGGAGAGGATGGGGGAGGCTGGCAGACTCCACAATCACTGGTCATGAGACAGGTAACTTATCCAAAACAGGCATCCTGATCACCACACCAACTTTATGCACCTGCTTGACAGTTTAGGACACTGGTTAGTCCCTGGACATGGTTTTCATGGTCAATAGAGAGAGATGGAGAAGTTTTTCTTGGGACAGCACCAAGAAAGGAACCTGGCTGAAGTGCCCAGTGTTGTCCCAGGGTCTCTCCCTGCTGGCCAAAGAAAGCCCCAGGACATATGCAGCCTAATTCAGCCATCTGAATTCAGTGACATTGTACAGTACGAACGCCTTCCCTTGCCTCTGCAACAAGTGCACAGAAGACCAGAAGAGGCATCCTTCAACATAATGTAACATCCAGACTTGCTGAGAAGGGGTGGAAGATATGGCAGAGAAACACCAACATGCCTACAGTGCCCTATGCCAAATGCTCTGAATGACAGAAAATCTTTTATCTTCCTCACTATTAAAATGGTCTACCTTGAAATGAGTGTAAACAAGACATATGTAGAAGAAACCTCTGCAGTTTTTGGAAATGGCATTACAAAATCTGCTAAAATAAATTACCAAGTGCATCATGGCAAACTGTTAGAGAAAGAAACCCTTCCACCTAGGAACAAAGCTATTTTCTTTATACTTTCTTTGCTTATTCTTTGTCCTTTTTGTTTTTAGAAACATAATGGAAGTGTGTGTGTGTTTGTGTGTGTGTACAAATTTTTGTTTTGTCAAGTCTGTTCATGCATACATATTTCCTCTACAGGGGATGGCAGAGGCTATCAGTGGGTCCTAAATTGCTTGCCTGTGCAAGCAGGAAAGTCTCTCCGGCATAGACCAATGAAATACCCGATGAACGGCACCAGCCCCGGTGGGAGAGCTGAAGAATCCAGAAGAACAATACCTGCACTTTGAAAAATTCATTCAATCAACTGTGATTTGCTTAAGATAACGCCTTTCCATAGGCATTTCTGTGGGCAATGGTCCCGTATATCTTTCAGTACACTTAGCTTCTCTTTCCAATTGGGAAATAACACTGTAAAGGACAGATTGTAATGTGGTGTTTGCGTGCTCTGTCCACACGCAAAAGAAGTTACAAAGATACTAAGGAATCTTGAAATTAATTTGGTAAAAACATCCCTCTGAGCCTGCCGGTGTGTGTGTTTGTGTGTGTTTGGAAGTATTTGGGAGGTTTTTACAATGCTTTGTGATGCAGTGTCTGAGGAATAAGTGTGAGCTGACTGAAAAATTGCATATTCCACTGCAAATAAAATGCTGGTAATTTAGCATCAAAGCAGGACTTAAAATATGTGGTGGTAAACTATGTTGCTTTTGAATTTGTTTTACATTAGTTTTTCTGGGTGATTTTAGTGTCAGATATCACAAAGTTCATGGTGACTTGTTATTAACCAAAGTGGGGTTTTAAAATATGGAAGAATTCCAGTTGTTATTGATCAACGATCATGGAAGAAGAGAAAATCATTTTCTGTTCCTTAGTCACTAAATGTCTAGTAGCTCTTGCTGTGAACCACTTGAAATGCATTTTTTAGCCCACCAAAAAAGAGGTTAAATTCTACACGGCCTAATCTTTCTAAGAAAATTTTTAGATTTGATTCTAAACTGAATACATTAAAGTTCAATTCAGCCTGGATGGTTGTAGAAGGCTCAAATGGAAAAGTTTAGAGAAGTTGTACATCTAATTGTCTGGGCTGCTCCTGGAGGCAAGGGGTGAAAAGCAGCTGGTTCAAAATTTGGTTTGAGCTCACAAGAATGTTGATGGTTGGCTGTTGATCAAAAGTTGATGTATACATTTTACCCCTCCCTTTCAATCTCCATATTTTATTTGGATAAGTCAGTATAATAGTGTTTACTTTGAGTCTTTTAATAGCCTCTTCTTACACTGAATGAATATATTAAGCCAGCGTTTCACAGACTTCTGATACTACATTTTCTAGTCCAGCTTGTGTTAGCGTTCGCTGAGGCACATAACCACGAAGTGATTATATGAAGTTGCTTTTATTAGGCGCCGGAAGTTAGGGGCATACCTGCCCAAATCTAACTTTGTTCGATTTGTACACACAACAAATATTTATAGAATTCAGAAACATACATTTGCATAATGCACATGTAATCATCAGTTATCTTCATATTCATTGGATAAATGTATATTCCATCTTCTATAATCACAGCTCCTTTATTAATCTCATTGGTCCCTTTTTCAGTTACTTAGATATTTTACCAATTACATTGGACCTCTATGGTATCTACCTTAGTTTGCAAACTATTCATTCACCTGGCAATAATCTCCTAGATATCCATAATGTTTATCCCAACTATCTCTTGTTTAGATCTGAGCGTTACTAGCAGCAATACTGGTTCCACTACCAATACACCTGTTACTATTCACTACCAATACACCTGTTGCTATGTTAGCATTTACCAACACTTGGAAGGCAAACCTAAAGATGTTTCTTTAGGTTGCTCTGGTCTAGATGGTTTCCCAGGGCTTGTAGGACTGAATGCAAATGAATGTTTGTAGTAAGACATGGGGAATTTTTGGTTTTGCAAACCCCATATCAGGAATAGTTTTGATTTATTTCTCATTTTGCTCAAAATTATGAGTAGTTAAGATGTCTTAACTTCCTTGGACTGGCATTTGGATGTTAGAGTGTATAGGTGAGAAAATTTATTCAGCTTGTCCAAATCCTCCTGAGGATTAGCCTTAGGGGAAGACGTGGAAATTCACCAGGGACTCAGGGTTTTCTCTGATGTTTCAGGTGTCCATTAGAGAGGCTATTTAATGTTCTTTAGATAGGCTAATATGTTGCAAAGCAGTGACATTTCAAGACTTAGCCCTGAAGCTAATAGCTCTTCTGGGTTAGTCATTTTCACATTTACATCAATTTAGTGTAGTCTAGATTTGGATAAAGATAAGCACGGCTTTTCACTTGCCAGTGTTGCCAGGGTGATGAGTCACCAAACTGGGTTTTCTGCAACAATTCTCCTCTCTCTTCTACCCCCCAAACCAGCGGTTGGCTATTCTTAGTATGACCTAGGCTTGTGTACACATTCAGCAACAAATACACAGCAGAAATGCCCTACATTTGCCTTGCCACAGTTTGTACTAACAATAGTATATTTTAAAATGTAAGATAAATGATAAATATAAGGGGAGGGGTGAAGAATTATCAGTTTAGAGGCTAGTGCTACATGTCCAGTCATTTTCATGGGAAGCCAGGACAGTTTACATACAGTTTCTTCTGTATTAGCTATCTGCATTTTCACAGTATTTCTGCTGCCTTTTTCTTTTCATTTGTCCTTTCTCTTTGTTTTATTACGTTGTCTCTTTTCTGTTGCTACCCACTCTTCTTCCTTTTTTGTTTTGCCTTTTTGTTTCGCCTTCGTGTTTCTTATTAACGAGTTTTGACATTTTTAATTAACGTTGACTGCTTGACTGATGCCAGTTCAACCTTCCTTCTCTGAAATTGCCCTCCAAAACAAGTTAATCATTAGCAGAGGCCTGTCTTGATCAACTACATGGAGGTTCACTGGNAAAAAAAAAAAAAAGGAAAAAAAATAAGTAGAGTAAGCGAAAAATGGCTAACTAGCCTCAGGAAGTAGTAATGAGCCTGAAGAGCAGAATATACTTTCCACTTGGTGGCATTTTTCTGTGCCCCTGTAACTCATAAATCTTCAGTCTCCAGTATGATTCTAGATGGACATTTATTTTAGCCAGATACTGAAGTGCTATTGCAAATGTTAAAATGTAGGAAAGAGTCTAGACACCACCAAGAATGATCAAAAAGTCCTGTCCTCACCTGACTTATTCTCCACAGATCCCCTCCTGTTTCCAGTGAAGCTCTACATTAATTCACTGCCTCTGCTACCTGTGTTTGGGACATGAGGGATTTCAGTCCCCTGGTGTCCTGTTGCTACAGAATGATTTAGAAACATATAAAAGCAGGAATAGATTCTCTCGGCCAGCCCAAGATTTTGCCATGTGCTGTAGATGCTGAGATTTATGTCTAGTTCTCTATTTCTGCTGTAAAAGTATGCCCGCCTCCCTCCCTTTCACCTGTGTGTAATACACTTCTAATCTCTGGTGTCAGTCCTTTACAAAGGAGGCTGCGGTCCTGAGGCTGGAGCAACGATGCGTAGACACAATTACACAGGGCAGGAACAATTACGCTGCTCTCAGAGAGATACTCACTTTAACTGCAGGACAGGAAGAAAGGATAAAGAAAGGGAAGGCAACAGGATCCAGCACAGAAGCACAGAATAGCTTGCTTGATTGGGACTGAGCTAGCTGATCTGAATGTGTGGTGTGAAGCTCAGCACTGCCCTGCCGTGACTGTCAGGAGATTTTGGGGCTCTGCTCGCATGGGTGCTCACCCCGATAAAGCAGGGCTGAGGGAACTGCTCCTACAAGCCACACCTCTCACTGAGTTCAGTGGGAACTGCAGGCATGCAGAGGTGAAAGAGGGCTGAACTTGGTGTACACAGGGCATTATGGTACAAGATAAGATAACAGCATAACAGTATAATTTATCCACTAGTTCTAGGATGAATCAGGGCTGATCATAAGGTTGCTGCTTACTGCTGGGTGTCTGAAAGTGTATCCTGCTCCATGGCAGGCAGTACTGCATCAATTTTGCACATAAGGGAAGTATACGAAAACTCTTCTATTCTCCAAGGAGAACCTCCTGTTTCAGGATCCATATAAACTCAGGGACAGATCTGAACTGACTGCTCACAATCCATTTTAAAGTCCCTTTTCAGCCCGACACTGTAAAACATAAATCAAACTACTGTACAATATGACTGAACAAATGTAGTTAGAGTCTTATTACATAAAAGCAGGCAAACAGAATGACTAGAAGGGTATTTTAATACATTATAGTGGTTAGTTGGTAGTTTGATGTCAGATATATGAAATATTAAGCAAGATATAATAATCCCTCTAGTAATGTAAAAATGTTCACATTTTTAATCTAGAGATCTCACTGATGAGGCATGATTGTTCAACATCCTAGAAGGCAGCTTTCTAAATTATGCTATTCCCCATGGCAAGTGAAGGACAGATCACAGACTTAATGGAAGGAGCATTTTCGTTTTCCCTGGTGCACAATGGGATTTACATTTCAGCCCTCCAGCAAACTGAGTTACTCATGATACCTTCTAAATTAGTGCCACCTCATGAGTTTCACCCAGGATACCTCCTAAATTAACAAGTAATACATTTAGGAATCCCTGAAAGGCTTATTATCTCCTGTCTAATATATCATTTGCACTGCATGTAATTTCTGACACACTGTGCCTACCCCTTCTTCTAGTAAGATTCCCATAGGTTAAATATGGCACTATCAATGCCCAGTTCTGGCTTCCCATTATGCTTCTGTATCTGCAGAGGAACTAAGGCTAACTGCAAAAGAATCGTTCCCCTGGCCTTTCAGTTTATGTGCTTTCATAACTGCAGAATCACAGCAGAATTGCTGGTCCATTATGTTATCATTTCTATTCGATGGTATAAAAGTAAATGCTATATTCATAACCCCATCTGCAGATGAAAGAGAGCTGTCTTTCCAAGGTTAGGGTATTTGCTTCTGCATCCCAAGCCCTCCTGTCTGTTTTAGAAACCTACAGGGCTACAGTCATCTCTGAGCTGCTCGTCCACCTCTGTGTCACCGCTGAGGACAGCATGAGGAAACAGCAGAGGGAGAAGAAATGCTGATGCAACAGCTCCTGTTGGGAAGTAGCTGCTCATTAATACGTTCTCAGGCTCATTAATATGCATCTCATACTTTGAGATGGTTGTCAAAGGTGTTTGCAAAGCTGGAAATCAAGAAATGCTCACCTCTTCAGCCTTGTCCACACTAGGAATTCAGCTCACTGCTGACAAAACACATCAGCAGCTGGAACAGCTGGAACAGTGCTCACCCAGGTCTAGCCAAAGCATGGAGATATCACTGGCAGCTTACTCCATCCTTCCTGAAACCCTTGTCTGAGTTACCCCACTTCTCATGCAAAGCATGCCTTTGGCACTGAGATCCAATTACTTTGAAAGGCTCCGTTCACTTAACATGGGTGTCAGATGCCTTCACCCCAAGTAGAGGGCTGCTGGCAGCAGAAAGCTGTTTCTAGGCAGACTGGATCCCCACAGGCATTTGCTGTGACACAGGCCTCTGGGACTGGGCATGGCCACCACTGGCAGGGGGTGCAGCAGCTCCTCACTCCCCTTAGGCAGTTCCCACAGCTGTATCTCCAGCAGAGACCTCACTGAAGTTCGGCTGTTTTCGCTCAGCAGGTGTAAGGCAGAGCAACTGTTGAACCCTCTGACTTCAGAAGAAATGTCCATAACTTTATGTATTTACCTTTTTTCATTGCGCCATCTAGAATGACATGCATCTATGAGCTCTTAATTATATTCTTAGCTATCGCTAATGGGCATCAACTTCTTGGAAATGGGCAGCCATGAGTTTACACAATAGGAGGTGTTTTTCTGTTTGTTTGTTTTTGTTTTTTGATCTTTTTTTTTTTCAGACTCACAATAATACATAGATTATATTTCTTTCTGGAGACACCTTTCAGCTGCCGAGTGAGGTGACAAACAAACAAATCCATCTACAGACTCTCTGCTATTTCCTACATGAATAGCCACCATTTGCATTATAAACATTTTAACAAAGACACATTGAGCTAAATTTAACCCTATGACTTTGATGAGTTTAGTCCATTGACTTTGTGGAGGAAAATACAGAACTGAGTCTTGTTTTTGATTAAGTTCATGAGTACAAAGAACCCTCTCAAAAATTCCCACTGTGGGACCTCAGCCAGCAGAGGCCCATAGCCAAACAATGGGAACTTGTTATCACTCTTTGATTATAAGTATCTGTTGTCTAAATATGCACAAAATGAGTATCTCTTATTTTTAACAGATAATCTTGTTGTATCTATTTTTAAAGAACAAAGACTCCACTCTCCATTTTTGAAGGTCCCACTAACTGATTTAAATGTGGTGGATCAAATTCCAGAAAAACTAAATTTGATTTGGAATGAGAATCAGATTAACAGAGTTGTGCCAAAGGAATCTGGGAGGGCTCCTCTAAAAAGGTGATGTGGCCGATAGCCCAGCTGAAGTGTCTATACACCAATGCACGCAGCATGGGAAACAAGCAGGAGGAGATGGAAACCACGGTGCAATTAGAAAACTGTGACCTAATTGTTATCACGGAAACGCAGTGGGATGAATCACACAGCTGGAACACTTCCACCAAGGGCTACAAGCTTTTCAGAAGAGACAGGCAGGGAAGAAGGTACAGGGGTGTTGCCCTCTGTGTTAAGGAATGGATAGATTGCGAAGAGCTGCATCTGAGAAACAGCCACAAAAAGGTTGAGAGCCCGTGGGTAAAAATTAAGGATCAGACCAACAAAGGACACCTTGTGGTTGGGGTCTACCACAGGCCACCTTATCAAGGGGGGTCTGTTGATGAGGCCTTCCTGCTTCAGCTACAGGAAACACCACACTCACAGGCTCTCATCCGGATGGGGGATTTCAACCACCCGTATGTCTGCTGGGAAAGCTACACAGCAGGCTGTAAGCAATCCAGGAGACTCCTGGAGTGCATCAAGGATAACTTCCTGGTCCGGGTATTAGACAAACCAACCAGAGGAGAAGTGTTACTGGACCTGGTACTCACCAATGCAGATGAACTCATTAAAGAGGTTAAGACTAGAGGCAGCCTGGGTTGCAGTGATCACACTCTGGTTGAATATGTGATCTCAAG
>VXAA01003878.1:634-18073 GCA_013399115.1 Anseranas semipalmata | reverse complement strand
GGATGGGGGAGAGAATTGGGAAGGAAAAAAAAGTAAAAAGCCCATGGGTTGAGATAAAGACAGTTTAATAGGACAGAAAAGGAAGGGAAATAATAATAATAATAATAATAATAATAATAATAATAATAATAATAATAATAATGGAATGTACAAAGCCAGTGATGCACAATGCAACTGCTCACCACCCACTGACTGATGCCCAGCCTGTCCCCGAGCAGCGGTCCCCCCACTCCAGCAAGCAACACCATTCAGCATGATGTCATATTGTATGGAATATCCCTTTGGCCAGTTTGGGTCAGCTGTGCTGGTTCTGTCTCCTCCCAGCTCCTTGTGCACCCCCAGCCTCCTCGTTGGCAGGGCAGCATGAGAAGCTGAAAAGTCCTGGGCTCTGTGTAAGCACTCCTCTGCAATAACTAAAACGTTAGCATGTTATCAGCATTGTTCTCATCCTGAATCCAAAACACAGCACCATACCAGCTACTAGGAGGAAAACTAACTCTATCTCAGCCCAAACCAGGACAATTATTAATTTTGTTTTGTACTATGTAAAAATTATTTCTATATATCTAATGTCCCACACCACGATTTGCTCAATACAAGAGTTTGGGATTTTTGTTTTGTTTTGTTGTTGTTGTTTAAAATTCCAAATTGTCTAACAACTATATGTATAAAAAATAATAAAAAGAAATCTTCAGATAACTTTTGACAGTACTTTTGTACAACAACTTCAAATGAGTGAAGAATGCAACATTATGTTTTGTTTCATGGTTTTTGTGATCTAACTTTAATTTCAGATAACGCTTTTGTTCCACTTTTTTCTCAGGTACAGGCTGCTTGGAAAGCCCTGTCATTCTTCTGAGTGTGAGGCTGAACATGCAAGTAAGAGAATATATGCAATATATCTTGTATATATAGTTACATAGCCTCAGGATCTGGTTTATTAATTTCTTTTTCTTTTTCTTTTTCTTTTTTTCCCAGCTTTCCACTACATACTTGTGCATTTGCTATTTAATCCATACATTTTACCTTTTCTTTTTTTTCCACACTGATATGGTGATATGGATATAATTCCAGTTCACACATAAGCTTGCTCCTTCTAGACTATCTTTGAGATGTGGAGAACTCCAGCCCAAACTGATCATTAAGAAGATGACTTTTTCTTCTTCTCAGGACTCTGGTGTCAGATCTGAAGGCAAATAAATCCTTTGCAATAGCCATGAAAGGAATATTGCCTGTTTGTGATTAGACATTTACAAATGTGCGAGTTGTACTTTTTCTCCTATCAAGTACCCTTGTTCTTCAGATATTAGTGTTTTTGCCTGCTTGTTTCTTTATTTTTGCATTGTAAAGTATACAGATGTTCATTTTTTATATTAAGCACATTAAAGTGCTTAGTTGTTAGATTAATGTCTATTCACATGATACACCTATATTCTAGTCCAGATTTAGATTTATGGTATTCTACTCACTATATATCTGTCCAATAAACAGATTCCTACTTGTGACTGGATCCTAAATTTGGGCCTGGTGGGGACTATTCCTTGCACATAGAAGCCTGATAAAGAAGTTGCAAGTAGTAAAGTGCGTGTTTTTAATGCTGTTTTTCTAGAGTAAATTTTCCGGAGACAAAGCAAATTACATTTCTCAATTACAGGAGGAACAAATGCATTTCACCTTTGAGAAATAATGTCTCCTGTGAATACTGCCTGGCAGTACACTGAATGTACTATCCAAAGGTCAAGCGCAGTCTTTCCTTTGGTGATTAGCTCTTTTCTCTACAATGTAGGGGGGAAAGAAGGAAAAAAAATAAGTAGAGTTCTACATAACTGATCTCTCTGCAACCTTAGATCAAGAAGCAGATTTTATGAATTTCATGTATTAGGCCTATGTGGCAAGGTTGTGGTAGCAAAGGGGCTGCAGGGCTTGCTTTGCTTTGTGCGAAGAGTCCAGAAGCTGCCCTATGTCAGATAAGAGCCAGTTCCAGCCAGCTCCAGAAGGGACCCACAACTGGCCAAAGATGAGCCAATGAGTGCCACTAGTTGTGCCTCTGTGAGAGCATATTTAAGAGAGTAAAAACTGCTGAGCAACAGCAGCTGGGGGAGAGCAATGAGAAAATGTGAGAGAAACAGCCCTGCAGACACCAAGGCCAGTGAAGAAAGGGCAGGAGGGGCTCCAGGTGCCAGAGCAGAAGTTCCCCTGCAGCCCGTGGAGAGGCCCATGGTGGAGCAGGCCGTCCCCCTGCAGCCCATGGGTACCACATGGAGCAGATCTCCACACTGCAGCCCGTGGAGGAGCCCCCATGGAGCAGGTGGATGTGGCCTGAAGGAGGCTGTAGCCCATGGAGAGCCCCAGCAGGAGCAGGCCCCAGGCCGGAGCTGCAGCCTGTGGAGACAAGTATACAGTGGAGCAAGTAATCTGGCGAGAGCTGGCCACCCATGCTGGAGCAGACCACTCCTGAAGGACTACATCCTGTGGTACGGACCCCTGCTGGAGCAGTTCTTGAAGAACTGCAGTCCGTGGGATTTCCACACAGGATCAGTTCATGAAAGACTGCATGCTGTGGGAAGGACCACACACTGGAGCAGAAGAGAGTGAGGATGAAGGAACAGCAGAGATGCAGCATTACGGACTGACCGCAGCCTCCCCCATTCCCTGTTCCCCTGCGCCACTCGGGGGGAGGAGGTAGAAGAGGATGATGGAGGGCACAGCGTTTTTAGTTTTCTTTTAGTTTCTCACTGCTCTAATCTGCTAGTAATAGGTAATAAATTAAATTAATTTCCCTATGCTGAGTCTGTTTTGCCCATGACAGTAATTGGTGAGTGATCTGCCTGTCCTTATCTCAACTCATGACCCTTTTCCCATCATATCTTCTCCCCCTGTTCTTTTGAGGAGGGGGAGTGAGACAGTGGTGTGGTGGAGCTTAGCTAACCATCAGTGTGAAACCACCGCATTTGCATATTTTATTGCCTCTTTTTCAAACGCTCTTTGTTTTCAAAAAAAATTTCTCACCCTTCCATAAGACCCTTCTACCTGAAGCAGGAAAAGAGGTTGCATTAGTCATAGGCATTAATATCAATATATTTCCACACGCCAACTTCTGAGACAGAAACACAGGCCACCACTAGTGCCAGAAGACATACCAATTTTCTCTGTGATCTTGGAGATCAATATTACAGAAAATATCTACCAATTAAATGATGCTAAACAAAGCAGCAGGTTGTACACTGTCAGACATCTTGTTAACTTTCAAGGTGTGTTAAGCTTGTGGTAAACTCAAAAGAGATACATAGTAGAAAGTCACTCATTAAGACTCCATCAAGAACTCATACTTGAAAGACATGGTAAATTTTCTCCTATTAAGCAGTTTGAAGGGATCATTAAGAAAAGGATTTCTCCTAAAGAGCAGGATCAATTAGAGGTAGCCTGGTGTAAGGTTTAAACTCATTAGAGCACAAGTGCTTTCTTCCTGTGCAAGTGCTTGCGGAGAGAATTAATCTCTGTATACTATACAATAGTGATTCCAACAAATGTAAAATACCTAAACACTGAAAATTACCAGAATATATATCAAGATGGTATTTTGTCTTCCCCATTCTCAATGTTTAAAGTATCATTTTTTTTCATAAATGATCCATTGTATGTAAAAACAGTATTTATACATCAACCTAGCCAACAGATGAAATCAGAAGTTTCTGAATTTCAAAGAAGATACGAGGAGGAACTAACCAGGAATTTTCTACACAAATATTTTTCTGAATGAAAAATATCCCTTAACATTATTAAAAGTTTCTGTATGAAAAGTAAGACTTTCCACCGTATTTCTGAACGGTACAAATGCTGCCTGTGTCCACTTGCCAAAGGTCAACTTTCTTTTTCAAATCCCCCTAGTATTAGTTTCCTGTTTCCATACCTCCCCCATCCAATGTGGTGAAGGAGGTAAGGGGAAAGGCAGTATTTTTACCTTTGGCAAGAGCATGAAAGTATTTCTAATTTTGAACTAGAAGCATCTAGTTTTCCCGGTTTATTTTCCCAAGTAGCTCAGCCTGGTTCAGGCAGGAAGCAGAGAAATTTTCATATCAAATGATTAAAGCTTTGAAAAAAATGTTAGGTACAGGATTTATTATGGAACACTTTAGGCAATTTTACCATGCACATTAGTGACAGGGTTTTTGTGTGTGTGTGTGTGTGTACTAAAGTGTTTATTTTGCCTCGGATTACATTTTTAAACTTCTGAATAATTTCATCAGATGTCAGCAAATTTTTGTGTGCTTGCCTCACTGTTAGTTCTTTTCAAGAGTGTCATGCTTTATACGTAAAAAGAAAAAGAGCATGGTCCTTTCTACAGTCAAACGTTATTTCTGAAGCAAGGATTATTCCATCAGATCATTCAAAATTCCTGGTAGATTTTACTGTCAGTGAAACTTCAAAGATTCTGCTTTTATATAGACCGTTGATAACACTAAGAGTCTTTGAAATGGTGGCTAAGAAATGACTCCCTGAGAAAGAGTTGCTGAGTACTAGAGCACTTCCTACTAAAACACATCTGTATATTCTTGCCTACCTACAACCATAGAGACATAGACAAGCTGGAGCTGCAGGAAATTTCAGGAAGATTCTGTGGGAGATTCCCAGTTTAAACTGGGAATTCTCTGACAGACTCTCAGAGATACTAGTAGTATCCTGGGATACACGATGATATACACAGCTACTCTGCTTGGATACTGGATGCACATTAACAGAGTTTTTGTTGTGGTGGTGTTGTTTGTTTGTTTGTTTGTTGTTCTAGAATAGAGTAGAGTAGTTCAGTTGGAAGTGACCTACAAAGATCATCGAGCCCAACTTCCTGACCACTGTCTGCCTGACCACTTCTGTCCAGGTGTCATGTATCCTGCACTTGTGAAAGGAAATCATGTTTTCTGCTGCCTCCCTTTTTTTTTGGAAAATGCTCATCACTTTAACCTACATATGAAATCCACTTGGATTAAAAAAGATAATCAGTGAATACTTAATGGTTAACCAACACTTTATCTTTGTATCATATATGATCATGATGGAAATGCTTTATCTATCTTGTCCTGTCTAGATTTTTAGAATAAATCTTGGGACATCAGACTATCCAGTGAAACTTTGAGTTAATTTAGTTCTGGACACACCCAAGTTGCATGACCACGATGAAAGGCTTTTCTTGCAGCATTTTCAGTATGTTGGGATTCATTCTTTTAACAAGTTACTAGTCTTTCTTTACTTGAAAAATAATAATAATTGAGATCTCTTGATTTTGTCTGTGACCATTGAGATTGTTTCTCCACTATGTTAAGAGCCTTCTTCTACACAAGAGGAGAAAATGTAAAATGGAAACATAGTGGTAAGAACTCATTGTATGGAAGTTAGGACTCAGCTTTTAGGGAGGGAAAGGTAACAGTTTAAAGGGATGAAACAGCCACTGGACAAAACACTTTAGCTATTACTTTAAAATGCAATTTCTGACACTATCTATAGTGGCATATCTATCTATAGTATTATTTTTTTTGACAAGAGATGAACTGATATTCGTGGAAATTCTCCTCCAATTGCATCATCTTAACATATTACCTTTTTTTTTTTTTTTTTTTTTTTTTTTTTTTCTTTCCCTTTTTTTTTTTTTTTAACTGCTCCTATTTTCTTATTTCAGAGCAGGTGTCTTCCAAATGAAGCTGAAGGTTTTACTGTTAGAGTTTTCAAAACAAGCAAATGACCAGCAGATAAGTAAATTGAATATACCTCTTTTACGCATTTTTTTTCCAGGTTTGATACTATGACAGTTTTCCTAGATATTTAGTAAACAGTAAGGGTATTCTTATAAAAGAGCTAAGAAGTACTTGGAAACCTCCATGCTTTTTGATTTAAAATTCTTCAGAAAGGCTTCCTGGTTAAATTGCTAGGTTATGTAAAGCCCTGAGCAAGGATTTACTCATAAAATGCATCAGTATAGGAGGATTCTCATGAGACACAGTAACTCAGGCATACCGTTCAGACACCTTTATTTCTTGCTTTCCTCTTCATTCTCAGGAAGAAGAAGCTGTAGTCCATCTCACTAATAAATTCCTGTCCTTCAACTAAATATTAACACAGATGTTAAAAGCCACTCACAGTGGAGAGGGGTAACCAAAGCTCTGCCCATTCCCTACAGGGGCTGACAGATATGGAGTTGTTCTCATTCTTAACAATTTTTCTCCTCTATCTGAACTCTCATGTTAAAATTATTGTACTTTTTAAGTTTCATGTGACTCAACTCACATGACCAGAAAGTATTATGAGTACTGTGTATTTTTAATGACTTACAAGCTACAGTGAAAGTGAAAAAAAAGCTTTTTTGATGTTTAGATAGTACATATTTCCTGTGAGCTGCAGCTTTATGGGGAGACGCAAAAGAGTGAACAGGAGGTGGGAAAATGATTGGATCATTTCTGTAAAATTAAATTCAATTAAACAAGAGCAGGTGTTACATCAAACATGCAGCAGAGTTGATTCAGTTTCTTACAGTTAATGAGTTTAGTTTTCATGGAGATTTTGAGGAAACCAGACCTGGCCATTCATCTGCTGAGTTGTGTTTGAAATTATTTAAATTTGCCATGCAGAAAGATCCAAAACAGAAATAAATTGTGTATACAATTTGCCAAAGAGCATACATACAAAAACAAAACAAAACAACAACAACAACAACAAAAAAAAAAACATTATTAGCATTATGAAAGGAATAGTTGTAGAATAAATTATGGACACAGCCTGAAAAAAGACACAGATGGACTTTTTTCATCACCATCTGAAACATGATGAAACAGAGGATATGAGCGGTGTGAAACTATCTAGTCTTATACATCATTTTGCAAGTCAGCTGAGAACTAGGTGTTCAGGCACTTTTGAATTGGAAAATATATGAGCTGCGGCATGCTGTTTATGTCACCAGTGAGCCTGAGTGAACAAGTCCCTCTAGGGACTATGTTACAGATCAGAAGATGTCATTCACTATCAGATTTTTTTCTTCAAATTGAAAATGAGAAGGAAGAAAAAGACAACATCAGTGAGGAAAAGGAAGGAAAGAGATGTGGTGTGTACTTCATTGTTCTTTGTATACCACTTTAGCACCCAACGGCACCAATAAGAAAAGATTCCTGTTATGCCTGCTTTGTGCAAACACACAGTTTAGGAAGATGGAAAACATGTTTCTTTATAGACAAAGCTTCCATAAGGGAAACTTCTTTATGAGTATTTGTACCTTCTCTCATTCTTTCACTCTCTTTGTTTCTCTGTTCTTTGTTAAACATCTTTGTTCTTTTTTTGTTAAACATCTTTATTTATAACATCTAATAAATGGCTTTCCTCTCATATCTTCTTGCCCAAAAGAGAAAAATAAAACACCTGAAGTTCTGCTAAACAAATTGTCTTGAATAATTCTAAGTACCTTGCGTAACCTATCCACTGAGATAAGAATTATATTAAAAGTGTAATTTCACTCTTCAGAACACAAAAAGAAAAAAAATAAAGTTTCAATTTTGCACTGACTTACATAACTGACCAGGTATATTCTTGGACCTAGTTTTATTTATTTATTTATTTATTTATTTATTTACCCCAAGAGATTCTTAAATTTCAGTCTACTGAAATGAATGCTGTCTGTCATTGACAATTTCTCGCTTTCAACAATTTAAATCTGAAAACTTTGAAGAAAACATTTGTAAGCAAATCAGTCATCTAAGCTCTCTTTAAAATCAATAAAGAGAAATAGGCTTTTCATGTGCTTTGTTTTACATTGAGGTTTCTAGTTTGTGGTCTAGACTCCATTTATTATCAATAAAGAGAAACAGGCACTCCAGCACTGCAATTCATTTAATCCTGTTGTAGATATCTGACAAAGATAAATTACTTCCTCAGAGTGAATTGCTTTGTACTTCGAGTTATATTAAGTTATACTGACTGCAAAGAGGTAGTGCTTTGAGATGTGGGTATCAAAATCATGGATTTGAAATCTAGGAGAGAGCAAGCCCTTTTATTTTTGTAAATCGTAACAAAATCTCCTGTCAATATACAGATTACAGTTTCTCTTGATTCTTAGAAAGCATTTTCTTCTAGGAGCTCATGTTCAGTATAAAGAACAATGAAAACATTCATGGATATTCAATATATTGAATATTGAACGTATGGAGTTTTTAGAGTATTAAAATCCTGAATATTTCTGTTACCAAATCTCATTTTGCTAGATCAGTTTGCTTCTGAAGATCTTTTCCCTTAAATATTATTCCACCATGTTTCTTTCTATGAAATTGTATTCAGATTTTGTGGTTAATTGATTTGTACTGAAGACAGAAGAAATAAAACAAAACTTGCTGATTATATCAGAGTGATTTGATTTCCTTGGTAAAGATATCATAGAACACGTTTTCAGTAGGGTAAAACTAACCTGTCTCATGGTGATCTAAAGAGACATCTCAAGTGTGGAAATAGTATTACATCCTGTGATAGTTTTCTTGTATGGGCATACTCTGAGTTAGTTAGCTCTCTTCTTTCTTTTTCTTTTTTTCTTTTTTTTTTTTTTTGATATCAATTTACCTTCATAGTTGTCATTAGAGTACAAAACTTGATCAATCTGTATTTCATAAAGGCAGTGAAGCTAGTTTTGACTTAAAAGATAACAGCAACCCTTTCTGTAGTCATTTTAAACTGTTTCAAAGGTTTTCCCATGAAAATTTAAAATTCTATAAAAATTTGTTAACATCAAACAAATATTCTCTGATGTGTGGATATTTTCCAAATCCTTTTTATGATAAAAAAGAAGATGGTGAGTCAGAAGGGTGACAGAGAAGAAAATAAGAAAAATAAGTTAGTTTTAGAATAGTATATAATATTTTAGAATTTGCCAATGCATTAAATTTCTGAAACTAATTGCATTTCCGTGATTAATATTGAACTTTAAAATATTCTTTTTGCCATGTTTCCTGTTTTATTTCAGAATTCAATGTTAGATTGCATAGTCTGCATTCCAATTTCTTCAAGATGGTGTAACAATTTTCAAAGGATATTTTTTCTGTTCAGCAATACCTTTAGTATCTTTCCCTAAGTCACAGAGGTTTTAATCTCACTAGTATATTTCAATATATATATTTTTTTCTCACCAGTATGCTAATCATTCTTTGAGAAAGGTGTCCAGAAATAGCCTGCAGGCTTTAACTACTGTCTGAGGTTTTCTGATTTGCCCTTCAGTCTTCTTTTAAGGATATTTTCTTGTAGATTTAAAATCTGCCCTTTTAAAGTTCAGCATCTCTTTCCCCTACCCTTGAGTTGTCACAGTCCATTGAGTTTTTTTATTTTTTGAAGAGAAGACGATTACAGTACCATCAAACAATGACTTTTATTGAATGTTGAACGTTGCTTCTGAAAACACCTAAAATTTTTCCAGCTCATAGTTTGCAGTGTACCCACTTCTGTTTTCCCTCTCCTTTTGTATTTCTGTTCACTTCCTATACTTTGTTTCTCCTCTGGAGTTCTCTATCAAATTTGCATTAACCATTTGGGTAAAATGCTAACTTTGTTAAAGCTGTTCCATTTTAGGGAAGAAACACTCTAAGATCCTCTGGTTTGCCAGTTCAGCTGTTTGTATGAGTGTCCCCTGAGCTGGTTCTACTCAAATGGGCTTCATTAGTAAAAATCTACTACTTCAAATGTTTAGGTTAATCCGTTTTGCTTTGACAGGTATGGGTTGGTAAGTGATATATAAGCAATGCAGACAGACAGATCATAGGAAAAAAATTCTGCCAGCAGTACAGTGGCCAGACTCTGTGAAAGAACTGGTTTAGTAATTGCTTCATATGTGGATGTTTAGTGGTGGTCTCAAATTAAAAAAAAAAAAATCATCATCCAGTGTTAAAGTGAAATAATTTTCTTCATCATTGACATTTGACTGTAACAACCAGGGTTTCCAGTATATACCCTTTAGAAATTCTTCACTTTAAGCATTTTTTCGAAGTTTTTTCAACCAGACTAAGTTCTTTCAACCAGACTTTCTTCTTTCAACACAACATTGGAAACTGGATCACAGCCTCCATCCACCTGACTTAGTGCTGGGAACACTCTGCTGCTCTGGTGCTGCTCTTCATGGCCAGGAAGCCGAGGCTGACCCCAATATATGGCAGGCAGGGCCAGATTAGTCTGCAGACACCATGCAGATCCAAGGTCTTGCCAGGATACCTGGTGTGCAGATGGGCAGTGGCATGCTTGCCTGGAGCACTGTTTGGGCTAGGACACGAGGCAAGGGTGCAAGCCAAAAGGTAGCTCCCAAGACCCAGGGAAGGGTTTTCACCCAGTTCTGTCCTAGAGCTTCTCTGTTTTCACAGAAATCTCATCCAAAATTAGCTTGGCTTCACTTCGTCAGAGCTGACCTTAACCTTAGGTAGCTGTACATTTAGGGTGAAAAGGAAGTTGTGGGCTTTGTTTGTCTAAAAAAGACCCTGACACAGACAATTTCAAAATATTCCTGTACACTTCTTAGGAGCTGCCTGTGTTCAGCAGTCCTAGCCTCTGCTTTCTCTGGTGTATTTATACTACTTAAAATCATAGACTGTGGCATAAGAATAACTCTCCTATTTCTCTACCTCACAGATATATTAGAACACTTAAAGAACTGCTAAGAAATAAAAACGGAAATATATGACTTTGATAACAATAGATTATTATGGAAAGCTATATCTGCTAGAAAATTTATGAAAATAAATAAAATATCTTAATGCAGGAAAAAAAAAATACATATATATATACTTTTTCTTAAAGGTCAACCCATTTTTCCAGAAAATTCACTTTTAGGATCATAAAATCACACAATATCCCAAGTTGGAAGGGATGCACAAGGATCATCGAGTACAACTCCTGGATCCACTCAGGACCACCCAAAAAATTAAACTATATCTCTGAGAGCATTGTCCAAATGCTTCTTGAACTATGACAGGCTTGGTGCCATGACCAGCTCCCTGGAGAGCCTGTTCCAGTAGCTGACCATCCTCTTAGGGAAGAACCTTTTCCTAACATCAAATCTCAACCTCCCTTGATGCAGCTTCATGTTGTTCCCTTTGTTCCTAAGTTTTCTGAACAAAAGGAAAGGGGCAAGGCAAGGCAAGGCAAGGGGAAAGGCAAGGCAAGGGGAAAGGCAAGGCAAGGAAAGGAAAGGAAAGGAAAGGAAAGGAAAGGAAAGGAAAGGAAAGGAAAGGAAAGGAAAGGAAAGGAAAGGAAAGGAAAGGAAAGGAAAGGAAAGGAAAGGAAAGGAAAGGAAAGGAAAGGAAAGGAAAGGAAAGGAAAGGAAAGGAAAGGAAAGGAAAGGAAAGGAAAGGAAAGGAAAGGAAAGGAAAGGAAAGGAAAGGAAAGGAAAGGAAAGGAAAGGGGAAAGGCAAGGAAAGGGGAAAGGCAAGGAAAGGCAAGGAAAGGGGAAAGGCAAGGAAAGGGGAAAGGCAAGGGGAAAGGCAAGGCAAGGCAAGGCAAGGCAAGGGAAAGGAAAGGCAAGGAAAGGCAAGGAAAGGCAAGGAAAAGCAAGGAAGGCAAGGAAAGGCAAGGAAAGGCAAGGCAAGGAAAGGAAAGATTACTGTGTTCCTTATGTATCATTCTTTGACAGTCTATATCTGCAACAAATACCAAAACATCTAGCATAGTAGGGAAGGTTGGTTAGACAAGTTTTAACTTCGGATCACTTTGAAAGGAAACTGAAGATGAAATTTATGCATAAGAAATGACAAGATACACTGAACATCTATAGTTAAATGTAACAACTCCCATTTCATAAATGCTTAATTTTCATACAGAGGATATTAAGCCTAGACAAATTTAATAAACCCAAACATCTTAATTGAAGAGGTGTGTGTGTGGGGGGGGGTACTTTTTAAGTCCATACACTCAGAGAGTATTCAGCTGAAAATATATTTAAATGAGGAACAAATGAGAGAAGGCATGTATACAACGCAAATACAAAACTCCTCCTCATTAAGTGACTTCTACCGTCAGAATAAAGCTGAACCTCTGGATACTGCTTTGTCTTTTCCTGAAGTCGTGAAATCTTTAATTATAGAGCAAAAACAATCAGTGGAGAGTGCTGTCTTGATGAATGGCCTTTGGTCTGGTAAGAGGGTGGCTTATAAAAGCTTGATACACAAAGTTATTAACACAAGATTTCAGTAGAAATTCATAACTATACTCAAGTGACATTCACAGCATTTACTGAGAATTCACACCATTTTTAACAGCATTTTATGCATTGACATAAGTGTAGATACACTGTTGAGAGCTTTGGTGCTATACACATCTAAAAATTTCAAACTAAGATATGTTATTTTTCTGTCAGGCCTTTCCTTCACATCAGGAATGAAGAATAGGTCTATACCAGCTACAAACACTTTTAGCCACAGAGACAACTTCTGTGCTTATACGCATGAGTATATATGTACATATCTGAGTTTACATGCATGCACTACAAAGAAATTTCCACAGGAACATATGCGTGTAACACCTAATAATAGCTTCATTAGCAAGAATGAATACACTGTGTCCTTTACAGACTTTACTGAAGGAAACAAGATATAATTAGCCTGAAAGCACAGATTAGCACATAAAAGCAGCTAAAATGGCTATGTGCAAAACTGATATTTGTGTTAAATCCATCATTATTTTTTTCAGTATTTAAACCTAATGGTCTATAGAAGAATCAGCTGAAGGTGTAATCATTTGTTGGTTACTGCCGCTTTTATCAAATCTATCTTCTTGTCATGATAAATGTTTTAACTTCCACCTAAACAGAGCATGCACCATAACCTTCTTCTAAATTACCGTAGACAAAAAATATAGAAGAATACTCCTGAAATAATATATTATAGTTCCTGTCCATTTGCTGCTTAGCTCAGTTTGGATTGATTGTTTACAAGGATTAATTTTAACATTTATCTTTGCATGGAATTATATATATATATGTATTTATTACAGTAAATACTTTGCTGTGAAATATAACTACAGTTCCCAAAGTTAACTATTGAGAGAGATTTCTGAGTGTAAACTACCTTCCTCTAGAAATTCTGAGGGTATGCTAAAGTTAGGAAATGCACACATTACAGTGATATAGTGAGAAGTTAACTCAGCAAGAGTATTTTCTTCCAATTGTTCCCTATTTGGTTTAATTAGCTGTTAACTATCATATACAAAGAGCAACTGTTCACTAAGAATATTTAGATAAGTGATGTCAATTGCATTTTAAATTCCAGCAAATACAAATCACAGTGAAGTGCTGAATTTTATTTATATTTTTTTCTAAGAGAGAGAGAGAAAAAAATGCTTATTTTCATAAGGTTTCTTTCTGTTTACTTCAATCATAGAAACTCACCAACACACACAAGGCTAAAGTGGGTTTCTCAATATCTGAATTTTGATGTGTCACCCAAATCTCCACAGCACTGAGAAGCTGTTCCTTGAATAAGTGTTGTAGGAAAGTGAGAAGACTGTGCATGTGCAAATACATGTTAGAGGAGAGGAACTAACCATAACTCTTGCATTAACATAAATAAGCTTAGAATAAATACTTGACACAGTCACTCCTGCCAGCGTGGTTCTGGGAGCTGTCAGGATAACTCAGGATAGCCAGAAAGAACCTCAAGCTGCTGACAGGGTGGAATAACTCACACTATCAGCTGAGGTTTGGGTGTCATTTAGGATTTGATCTGGGTTTCTGACTTTTGCAAAGGAGTCAGATAGTAAATCTCAGCAACCCACCAAGGACTATCTGGAAGTAAAGCTCATCTGAATTAACCAAGTTTCATTTTAATGTAATTTGTTATTGTTGCAGAAGAATATTGTAGTAATAGAGAAGCTTTAAAGCAGCAAGTCATAATTCTAGAGCAGAAACTTAAATGAGCTGTGATGAATAGTCTCAGATGAGGTCCTTTTCTATATTCAATGAACCTCAAAACATAGCACAGTTTTTATTAATCATTTGAACATAATCTACTCACAATAGATTTTTTTATCTCTCTCTCTTTTTTATTTTTTCTTAGTGAAAAAAAAATCAGAAGTCAGGCCATTACACTCCTATACAGTTAAATGAAACCTAGGCCTAATTTTGTTGCAGCATATGTAATCGTAATTCCAAAACATCTTAGAACAGAGACGAGAAGTGTACTTTGCTTTTCCAGGTGAAGCCATATGCAATGCAAACCTGTAGAACTCCCAATATACTATCTTCAAATGTCATTTTGAGCTAGGAACCACAAAATACTTTGCATTTAAATTTAATATTATTGCAGAGGGACACAACATATATTAAATATTTCTGGTTTATCATTGTAACGTTGTTAGGTTATGTGATAAAAAAAAAAGGTTGCTTCTGCACAAAGAGAGGCATGCAGAAGAACAGTAGGTCAGGGAACCCAGATAACACCATCATTCCCACGGAGAACCCCCAAGGCAACATAGTGGGGATGGCAGGCAATATCCCAGCCAGAACCCCCGACTCCCACCCAGACCCTCCCTGCAGTGTCCTAGGAGCCAGGATTCACTCAGCACTACAAGTCAGGAAGACTTCTTTTGTCTTTGCACTGACCAAGGAATAACAGACCTGGTGCAGTCCCACATAGACTACGTGTGTGGGACATGTCATGAGGTGCAAGAGGTTGGCACAAGGCATATCATGGGATCTGTAGGGGAGGAACCAAGGTCAGAAAAGGTGGAGATCAGGGTGTGTGGTGGTTTCACACTGATGGCTAGATAAATTCTACCACACTGCACTCCTTCTCAAAAGAACAAGGGAGAAAATATGATGGAAAAAAGGCTCGCTGGTTGAGATAAGGACAGTTTAATTAAAGGAAAAGAAAAAGCAAGCAAAGGCTGCATGACAACAAAGAGAGAAAACAATTATTCTCTACTTCCCATCAGCAAATGACGTTTGGCCACGTCTGGGGAAACAGGGCCTTAATGTGCGTAGTGGTTGCTCAGGAAGACAGACATTTTCGTAATGAGAGCCCTTCTCCTTCCCCTTTCCCAGCTTTTAGTGCTGAATGTGACCTCACATGGTATGCTCTGTCCCTCTGGTCGGTTTAGGTCATCTGTCCTGGTGATGTCCCTCCCCACCTCTTACACACCCCCAGCCTACTTGCTTTTGGGGGGGGTGGGGGGGGGTGGGGGTGTCAAACAGTCTTGATGCTGTGCCAGCACTGCTCAGTGATGGACAAAACATAGGTGTTATATCAACACTGTTCTACCTACAAGTGCAGGGCACAGCACTATACTGGCTGCTGTGGAGAAAGTGAATTCCATCCCACCCAGAACAAGCACAGGATGGTCTGAGGAGAAACAATTGTTGGAAAATAGAGGGGAAAAGAGATAAAAGGGGATGGAGTGGCTGGTCAGTGTGCTTGTGGGGCCATGCCCTGCACCCAGTCAACATGGTCCATCCAGTCTTCTCACTGATCTCCATTTCTGTTTCCTAGGTGAGAGGCTCTGTCCTGGATATGTGTGTGTGCAGAGGAGTGGCTACCAGCCATGGGGTGGGACCATAGGTCATTGTCTGTGTGTCCATGGTGGCAGCAACTGGAACAAGTGCGGGTACATGTGTTGGTATGAGCGCGCCTGCGAAGCTAAAGCCTAAGGAGCTGGAGAGAAGGGTGAATGGCACAGCAGTAGACCCCAGCGTCACAAGTGCCATTCTGGATGTACATAAACTGGGAAATGTGATTGCACTTAGGAACTTCAGATGCAAATGCAAATGAGATTCTCACATCCTAATGTCACATTAGGACAAAGCAAAGATATGCACCAATCTGTTCAAAGGCCCTGATTTTCATGGGAAGTTTTAACTGTATGTTCCAGATGGAAGGAGTCATGCACTCCAGACACTCAGAGTCAGGATCCAAGCCCCAAAGTGATACACACCTACAACAGTGCTACATTCATACTAAAGCAAGAAGCTTTGTCTCAAGACTCTCATAAGCTAGCTGAATTTATAATATGGGGAAAAAAAATCTAAATTGTTCTGAATAGAGAATATTAATGGGTCTCAAATCTTAATTTTAAAAAGTTCTGAAAATTAAAATTTATGCCATTTTTGGTGAAGAGACAGAAGAATACAAAGCAGACAGAGAACAACAGACTCTTAAATACTCACATTTCGTTTGTGAAAGTGTTGATAAGCAGACAAAAAGACACTGGAACAGCTGTAGAAGCTCTTTTTTTCTCACTTAAACCATCTTAAAGTCTATGCTGATAGAAAGTGGATGAATAAAAAGTTATAGCATAGACATTCAAACTGCCTTTGGAGGACAGCATATGTGGTGCCACTAAGTATCAAGGCATTACATAACCTAAATGATCCTTTAGATAGAAAAGTGCCCACAGAGATAAATTATCTAACAAGCAAAGAGATGAAGCCAAAATAGGAGAAATAATGGTGCATCTGCTGTGGAAGCAAATGCAGTACATAGATGATATTGATGACACCCCTAATTTATTTAGTAGACAAAATTTAGACTAAGAATGGAAAATTAGAATAAGATGTGTCTGTTTTTATCACATCACCCACCAACAAAATGTTGCCCTAGGCAATCAGCATACAGTTACTAATTTAATTTTAGTTTGTTTGCTTGTGGTTCAACCCAACTCATACTCAGTATAATATAAATATATGCATATATCTGTACAAATGTATGCATATATAGATACATATATGCATGTATTATCTATGTAGAGTGTATATATTACACAGATGTTGTACGTATTTTATATATAAATATCACAGAATCACAGAATCACAGAATCATCTAGGTTGGAAAAGACTTCTAAGATCACCTAGTCCAACCTATAACCTAACACTAACAAGTCCTCCACTAAACCATATCACTAAGCTCTACATCTAAACATCTTTTGAATACCTCCAGGGAGGGTGACACAACCACTTCCCTGGGCAGCTCATTCCAATGCCTCACAACCCTTTCAGTGAAGAAGTTTTTCCTAATATCTAACATAAACCTCCCCTGACGCAACCTGAGCCCATTCCCCCTTGTCCTATCACCTGGCACTTGGGAGAATAGACCAATCCCCACCTCGCTACAGCCTCCTTTAAGGTACCTGTAGAGAGTGATAAGGTCGCCCCTGAGCCTCCTCTTCTCCAGGCTAAACAACCCCAGCTCCCTCAGCCGCTCCTCATAAGACTTGTTCTCCAGACCCCTCACCAGCTTCGTTGCCCTTCTCTGGACACGCTCCAGCACCTCCATGTCCTTCCTGGTGTGAGGGGCCGAAAACTGAACACAGGACTCCAGGTGCAGCCTCACCAGAGCCGAGTCCAGCGGGACAATCACTTCCCTAGTCCTGCTGGCCACACTGTTCCTGATACAAGCCAGGATGCTCTTGGCCTTCTTGGCCACCTGAGCACACTGCTGGCTCATATTCAGC
>VXAA01003877.1:0-29047 GCA_013399115.1 Anseranas semipalmata | reverse complement strand
CCCACCAGCCCCTCCTTGTTGTTGAGAATGAGGGCCAGAATAGCACCTCTCCTCATTGGCTCTTCTATCACTTGGAGAAGGAAGTTATCATCAATATGTTCCAGGAACCTCCTGGATTGCCTATATCCTGTTCTGCTGTCCCTCCAACAGATATCGGGGTGGTTGAAGTCCCCCATGAGGACCCGGGTTTGTGAATGTGAGGCTGCTTCTGTCTGTCTATAGATGGCCTTACCTGCTTGGTCTTCTGAACAGGTGGCCTGTAGCAGATCCTCACTATAATGTCACCTGTCCCTGCCCTCCCTTTAATCCTGACCCATAAGCTCTCTGTCAGCTTCTCATCCATCCCCAGGCAGAGCTCCATCCACTCCAGCTGTTCATTGACATAGAGGGAGACGCCCCCTCCTTGTCTCCCCTGCCTGTCCTTCCTAAAGAGCCTGTGTCCTTCCATCCCAGCACTCCAGCCGTGGGAGCCATCCTACCACATCTCCGTAATGCCAATGAGGTCATAGCCCTGCAGGCGTCTGTACAGCTCTAAGTCCTCTTTATTCCCCACCCTACGTGCATTAGCATAGAGACATTTAAGTTGAGCCCCTGATGAAGCCGACTTACTGGCAGGAGTGCTAACATATCAGAAAGAAATATATCTTGGAAATAAGTCCCTTTCAAGAGAAAGTAGTTTGGAAAGAAACATTTTTTTTCAGGGAAGGCATTTGACGATTGGGAAATGAAACATTAATTTTGAATTGTGTATTGAAGCACTATTTTTTAATGTGTTTTACAAGATCACTCATGTCCTAGCATGCTGTCTCTCACACAATCCTAGCCACAGACCAGGATTTCATGCTGTGTAAATTCCCTGCAGTGGAGCAGGAAATCTAGGGTGTCGTCCTGGTCCAAGTGTGAGCTTTTTGTAAAGTCAGCCCAAGACATTACTCCTTGTTTCTGCTTTTCACATTGCCATGGAGTTGTGACCTGAACAGTGGGATGTATTTATAAGTTTCGGAGGACTCAAGGAGTAAACCAATTGTAAAGCCCTCTGATGTATTGATGAAGCAGCTGTGGAAGTGCAGTGGTCATGCAAATAGATGATGCTGCAGATATAATTCTGCTGCATAATGCTTTAATGAGTTGTTTGCTGGTGTAAATACAGAAAACTTTCATTTTTGCTGAATCTGATTGTATCTCATTGTTTTTGCAATAAGTATAACAGAAACATTCAGCCAGTGATTCCCTTTGCTGAGCTGTGTTTTGCTTGGGACTTTCAAAAGCACTCAAATAACTTAGGAGTGCAGCTTCCATTAATAGTCGTCTAAGCACTCTGGAAACATCTTCTCAGCATTCAATCCATAATTCTCCCAGAAGAATGACTCAGGTAATGTTAGCTGTATAAAGCTTGTTAAATCTGAGCTTAGAACTGTTTAATAAGTGGGGGGTTTATTTAAAGCATTCAGCGAACTTTGCCACTACATGCTGATTGACACAGTCGGGGGTGCAGATAAATACAGTGTGCAAATGAGCAAATATGGGCCTCATCAAAGCCTACTGAAGGCCATCAAAAATCTCCAACTGCGAGGAATGTTGGCTCAGACCCATAACAAATAAATACAGGAAAAAAGCAAAGAGATTGCACCACAGAATGCCTTTATTCTTGCAGTTGAATAACATTCTTTTAGTGTTTATTATTTTGGTTCTCAACTCTCTACCTCCCATATGCACATACCAGCACTTCCCCTGACCATCCTCTCTCCCTGTCAGGAAGCGATCCCACTGTCCAGACACATTGCAGGAGTCCTCCCTGAGGACAGGGAGATTATATGCAGTGTCTTGCTGCAGGCATTTCAGTCCAGTTGATAGAACTGGCTGTTAAAATCACAGCTGGTTCCCAAACTGTTTAAAATCTTACCTTAAGCACTGCTCCTTGTGCCTGCAAACCCCTCTCTTGCTGACTTGGCTTGGGTCTTCCATTATCATCCCCTCCCTGTGCAAGCTCAAACCCAGATTTCCTTGTCCACTGCATGGACTAGCTCTGCTGATCTCACTCCATCTCCTCTTTCCACCCCCTGCATGTTGATCCCATCTGCAAACTTGGTTGATACTTTCTTGGAAGAACATTTTTCATGGTGTAATACATGTGGGAGTTGCTGGTAGGACTAGAACACTTTGTTTCTTTAATTCTCTGACTCAATTGAGTTGAATTGCAATTGAATTGCAGTGCTGCAGTTTAGGTATCAGTTGAGTTTTTTTTTTTTTTTTCTCTTTAATCGTGTTCTAAATCTAAATAAATAAATACATAGCAGTAAATGCTCTGTGGTATATCTGGTAAGATTAAGAGTCTTCTAGTAGCATAACAGCTTATGATAGTATTTGCTATTTATGTTCCTGCTGAAAGGATAGGAAAAGCAGATAGGTCGGTGAGCGAATTATAAAGTATGTGAGTTAATGAAGTGCCTGTCATAAAGCTGATTGTTGCTTCTTCAGGTCTTTTTTTTTTTTTTTTTTCCTAACAAAGCTCTTAAAATTCCAGAGTTTGGAAGACTGAAACATTGAAACTTCCTCTTTATTTTTCAGTGCACATCCATATTACAAACATATTACAAATAAAGAAAATATTTAGCGGGATACTTATTTTTATCAATCCAAGTACATACTGTAAATAAGTTAGGATATAGAAATACTGTAACTATAATGTATTATAGTTATATAGTTATGTATTATATAATGTAACTATATATGTAATTTAAAATCCTCAAAGTTTATTTTGATCCCATTTCCACTAACAAGGTATTTTTAAGCTTGGATTATTGCAGATTTTCATGATACTTTCCTCTCATAACCTCATTGTCTTCTTAATAAAGGCAATTTTACTTTTTTTTTTTTAATACAAACAAAGAGGAAAGAGATCAAATACACCTTTCCATATCTTTGTGTTCACTTTTTTTATGTAGCTCTCTAAAGCTATACACTTGTTCAAGAGATTATTAAGGTAGCTCTTACATAAAACAATGAGCTTTTGATTTCATTTATTCCCTTGCACAGTCAGGGGATTTCTGCCTGGAGTTGTGACCTACAGTAATAGCTGAAGAATGAAAAACAAAACAAAAGAAACAAAACAAAAACACTTCATAGCTCTGAACCCTATCTTCCTGTACTTACAAATATACATTATTGACTTGCAAAGGAGACAGGGATAGAGAACATGAGAAAGAGTTAGTACTGAAGGCATTTAGTGCCCCGTATTTACTAGTAGCAATAAGACAGACGGCACTCTAAGATCTAATCAGGAAATGTGATTGCAGATGCAGTTTCTTATGTTTATTTTCCCTTCCATCTAAACATGCTTCTATCCCAAATCTAAAAATAACATCTCAAAGAGGAGATGAAAGAAATGTTTTTTAGATGTAATATGAATGTGATCAATCAATATATACACTTTGCATCTGCTTAAATTTCCTTTTTTTTTTTTAATTTGGTTTTATTTGCAGCATAAAAGGAGAAAATGTAAAGACATACAAAAAATCATCTCTTTTCAAGGTGTCCTGACTTGCACTTTGCAGACCAAGATGGGTGATTGAAAGATCTTCATGTTCTTGCCAATCTCTGTCAGTTTTATTTTCATATTGTGGGAGTAGCTCTGTGTCCTTCATTCAGCTTTACTCTCATGTGAGCTTTACCTGAATGATCAGGCAGGGGTAAATGCACAGTCCTTTTATATTTTGTTTCATATGTTTGGAAACTCTGGTATGAGCTAATTTCAGTAGCTCATTTTGTTACATGAGCAGCAAAAGAAATATTTACTTGAATTCCCTTCCTCAGTTTTAGAAACTGTGATCCGTTTGCAATTCTGGGACCTCCGCAACCCTTGTTTTCTCAACAAAATATTTAATATGAGTGGCTGAGTTCAAGCCACTGTATAGACAGCCAGAAATGTGAATATATATTCACAGCACTGTGGCTGCCCTATATTTCTGTGGCTGTGTGAATGTGGGAGGCAGAGCGTCATGCCTAGCAGTGCTGGTTTGTTGCAGATGTATAGCAGTATCCAAATTTTCAGGGAATGGGCTCTGAACCCTTAAAGCAATTAGATATTTTATAAGGATTGGGCTGGGATATAAGGAGAGGGCAACTCTGAACCTCTGTTACTTTCTAGTGAAGCAGAACTTGAAGATAAAACACTATAGCTGCACAGTGTTTCTCAGTATACCATATTTAGGAGGGAGGAACAAAAACCTGGTCTGATATCTAATTAATACAGAGCGTGGTGCTTCATCTTCTGTCAGCCTCAGAGATGCAGAATAGCTACATCAGCTCTTCCTGTTGTGTGAACAGCTGACATCCCCCTGTTCCTAGGGATCACTTGGATGTACCAAAGTTTGCAGAACTGGGCCCATCACAACTTTGGTAATAAAGCCAGAATACAGAGATTCCTGCACTCTCTGCTCTCCCAGCACTGGCTTTTGAAATAGCATTGCTCAAAGGGAATGAAGATGTGTCAACCAAAGCAAGTGGGGATCAGATCCCCTTAGTGCTGAGTGCTTGCTGGGAGGGAAGGGAGATATCAGTCATGTACTGACATGGGACAGATGAGCTAACTTTAAAAAATAAAAGAAATCCACATGGTTGGTTGTTAGAAGTCTGTTTCCCAGCAATAAAAAGAAATATCCAGCCTGTTTCTTCTTGCTGTAATTTGTTTCCAGCAAAATCTGAAAACCTCAGTTTTGAATATTGCTATTGGGAAATGTATGTGTTATGTTTTATTTGATCCAAGATTGGCTCCAGTAGTTTGGAGCTGACCACATTAAACTTCCAAGTGGCTTAACTAGAGAGGTTTCAATCTTGGCTTTTCCCACAACAGCGATGCTAGCAAATGCCACTTGCACATTTTTGTCACATATCAATAGAAATTTGCAGCTGAAGAAAGAATTTTGTTTTGTTTTGTTTTGTTTTTCAAAAAAAAAAAAAAAATCAATAGTTTTTCATGACTGCCTGAAGCTTTATGATTTGGCTCACTGGGTTAGTTAGAACTGTTTGCTGAGACTGTTCTGGTGGTAGTAAGAAGGTATAAAATATATTTTTTTGCAGCAAACATACACGTTGAATTGTTCTTCTCAAGTCTACATAGTATAAAATGATTTTGGAAGTACAATCATTCAGTATACATTTCCACATTATTTTCTCCGTGTTTCCTTTTGTTGTTTTGCACTTATTTGTTTTACAAAGCAAAACAAATTATTACCAACAATAATGTTGCTATAAGGATTGCCCAAGGGGGGCAGAAAAACAGTTTTTATGCATAGTACTTTTTATGTCCACAATTTTTGTCGTATTCTCTTTAGAAAATAAATTTGGAGGTGCTTTTGGAGGGGATCCATTCGTGTGTGCATTACAAAACATCTAAGAAAGAAATAGGGCAAGTAGAGAGCAAGCCTTAATTTCATAATCTCATGCCACTGATCCATAGGAAAGGTCTTTAGGACCACCCTGTGTAGAAAGTATTATAACACTGTAGTGTGTTGGTAATTTAATTATCAATGTGTTTTTAAAGATCTCCAAAGTCACTGTCATGCTTTGCTGACATAACCCTTCATGCTATGGTTCCCTTTTGTATAGATTCTCTCCAGGAGCAAGGTAGATGTGGAGTGGGCTTACTCTCCATCTTATCAGACTGTGTCACAGAAAGAGGGGGAAAACTAAGGAAACCTGAAGACTTCAACTTGGCCAGGAAATCTAGTGGGAAAAAAGCAGGAAACTATGTATAGAAACAATATTTAAGATCTACTTCTGCTTGCAGAATGTTTGTGGAGGATGGTGGGTGGGAATCGTCAAGTGGGACCTCCTGGACTTGCTGGAGGGGAAAGTACTGGAGCCTGCAGTGACACTGGGTGGGGTAAGAGTACAGAGTTTACTAAACCAGCTCTCAATCCTTCTGAGTATAGAGCTGCCCAGTTTTGCTTTTTTTCCCCTTTTTTTATTTTGTTTGGATTTTTGTTTTGTTTTGTGTTTAATGGCTTGTCTAGGCTGTAAGCATGATGTAGAAGGGTTTCACTAGTAATTGGAATATAGCTCATACCATAGATTTATAATCAACAGATTACAAATAGCCAGAAAAAAATTCTTAGATTGCAAATCGCAAACGAAATCTTGAAGGCTGAAGGCCACTCCAGTTCACTGTTACCAGTACTTTTTGTTTGCCTCTCTATCCAACAAACTTTAAGTCCATTTTCCAACAGGGATAGTAATAACAAAACTTGGGTACTAGATATGGTAGGTTTACCTCAATGTATTAGCTTTTGGGTATATTCCCTTAATAGAAAACTGTGAAGGTATTAAGTGCTTTATAATTTTTGACTGTGTTTTTTTTTTTTTTTTATATATATATTTACTTTTCATATAAAGGCTTCACAGAAACCCTCTTTACTGGATCACAGGCCATCTCTGCATAAGTTGCATTCTGGGGCTTCATATTGTTTCACTGACTTCTAGACCAGAAAAAATGTTTACAAAGAAAACACATCCATTTTTTCCTGTTTTTTCTCAATCCCAGTTATTAAGAGTCAAGCCAGAATCTTTTCTTACTTGCTGTCTGTACTAATAAGAACAGAGTAATAAAGGTAAACATAGTAAGCAGTGTGAATTTTGTAGTTTTAAGCAGTGAATCCATGTTACCTTTCCAATTGCAGTCATTTTAGCTGTAAGTCAGAGGTGGATGTTTTGTGGTTGTAGGTTTTTTGTGTTTTTTTTTTTTTTGTTTGTTTGTTTGTTTTGAGAAAATTAATCTTCAGAAATAATTCTTATGAGGCTACACAAGAAAGAACAGAATCTTGCTACCCTCCTCCCTTGGGGTGCGTAGAGATAGACATCCAGCTGTGACAGCACACATCTCAGCTCAAGATTTCTGGAGTATTTACCCAGCTTCTTAGATAGGTTTGGCAGCCAGTTACTGACTTTTTTTCTTTAATGCCACAGGTGCTCTGCTTATAAGAATAGCTGGGGTTGTCTGTGCTATACATCAGTTACATTAATGGTTGTAAAATATGCGCAACCATAGGTATTTTATTAAGTAGGCATATTGCACGGTGTTTTAGTTTACTACTTCTTACTAACGAAGTTAAAGATCTGTCTGTGCTTCAGTCAAAGGCATGACAATTAGCTCTGTCAACACATCTAAGCTGGTTTAAAATCATTCCCTTCAAACAGTGAAAGAAGAGCACTGAAGAGATAAGGCAGCATAGGCTGAATATTAATCTGTCGATGCACTCCACGCTTGCACTGGTATCAGCACCTGAACTAGGTAGTTTAAAGATGCAAAGAGGTGCAAGAACTGCCCAGATCCCACTAGTAGTCCCACCTCTGCAAGAATCATTTCAACAGGATTCATTTCAACAACTAAGAGAAAGAAACAGTAAACATTAATTTTAGTTACTTAAGGCAGTTGGGTCTTATTCTGAGCAGATATGCTGGTTTCAAAAGATAACATTTTTATTTTTCCTTAAAAAAATCCAATTGAAGAGTTTGAATTGAGCTGTGAATCAATTGTTCTGTAGAGAGAAATGTGTTCACACACAGAAATTAAAGAATAAATTAAGCTGTCTGCCATAGAATTTGACCCTAATTAAGGTCAATTCCTCCTGATAGGTAATTAATCAGGATTCCTTATTATAGTTGAGTCTCTCTGTTAACAATAAACAGAGCATTATTTTATTTTTATGGTTAGAATAAGTCTCTTAATTGATAGTATTCTGCAGGAGGCAAGCATCCATCAGCACTGAAACCAATGCACTGAAAACATTTTAAATTAGAACAGCATTAGTTAAATTAGTCAAAGAGTAAAACTGCAAAGCTTAAGAATTGGCATCTGCAAAGTCATACCTCTGTCACCTGTTGCTTATAAATAAAAACAGCCTATTTTATTGCCTGTCAATAAAAGAGAAGACAAGGTCTGTGTATTGAGGTGATCACAAATATTAGTACTAAATATAATCATTCTATTAGAACCTAGTTTACCATGGTTTTCCTACTCTGCTCATCATCACGGTACCCGAACACCATTCACTGGGTGGTAATGCAAATATTTGTTATGCTGTTTTGTATTCTCATCCCTTCTGTATGGAGTGTGTGCAGTAGGATGTTCTGTCTCACCTCATCATTCATATATATATATATATACGTGTGTGTGTGTGTACATGAAATGTATATATATATATGTATAAACATAACTACACAGAGGCATCTACATACTTGTATAGATCATGACGTATTTACATAGGTGAAAAAAAGGTGGAAAAGGTTTTGATAATGAATGCCTTTCTCTCTCCCTTGAGTTTAGTTTCTGAGCATGGGATGCAGCACAGAAAATAATTATAATTATCTAGGAGGCAAAGTAAATCCTCCTGTAATATAAGAAGCAGAGCTTAATGGAAGAACAGCTCCAGTTGTTTCCTTGTTTGTGGTATGTTCTGTATGCTGGAGTTTGTGGAGATTCTTCACAGCAGAATGGGCACAGTACTTGCATGATGCTCTGCCTGAGCTGTCCTCAGGATGTGCAGAGATGCCAGAGGAAATAGAAGAATGCTTACTGGGGAGATCTGTCAATTACAAATGCCCTGTGCTATGGGGAAAGAGCCAGGAAATGTTAGCAATTGAACAGGAAAAGCAGAAGTGGCAAAAAGCTAGATTTATTTCTGTTTAAAAAAACTTGTGCATGATGTTTTCTAATGATACTACTGCTTCATTAGACTATTTGTGGGCAAAGAACAATTTGGAAAAATAAAAGAGAAGAAAATGAGAATACATTTTGCTTTTTATAACCCTAAAGTTTATGCATTTAGTGAAGAATGTCTGAAGGGCTGTATGTGTGCCCAGCCACACACGCATGCACACCTACCTTGCTTGATACTACACCAAAGCCATTTTGAGTCTAATGCTCTTGAATAAATTTGTCAAGAGCGGTTAGCTCACCCATGTGGAAATCTCACCTCCGATGCTAGCACAGACAGCAAGACATTGGGTCATCTACTGCAGAGCACAAGGCATTTCAAAAGTAAGCTACCCAGAAGGCTATTTAAGACACATAATTTTTCCCCTACTCTTTTTTTTTTAATAAATCTTAAGAGTAGGACTTGGTCCAACAGGTCCATGAATCCCTTTCGCAAGTGCACCTGTGTTTTATGTCCTCCCTTTTAGAGGTGCTCATTCTCTTTTGTTTAAGGTTGTTTAGTCTTGAGAAAAAGAGGCTGAGGGGAGACCTCATTGCTCTCTGTAATTACCTGAAAGGAGGTTGTAGTGAGGTGGGTGTTGGTCTCTTTTCTCAGGCGACATGTGATAGGACATGAGGAAACAGCCTCAAGTTGCATCAAGGGAGCTTTAGATTAGATGTCAGTAAGAATTTCTTCACAAAAGGGTGGTTAGGCATTGGAACAGGATGCCCAGGGAAGTGGTAGAATCACCATCTGTGGAGGTATTTAAGAGATGTGTGGATGTGGCACTTTAGGATGTGGCTTAGTGGTGGATTTGGCAGTGTTAGGTGATGGTTGGACTTGATGATCTTAAGGGTCTTTTCCAGCCTAAATGATTCTGTGATTCACTGCTGCCCTGATGTATTTGCTATGGCTTATCTGACCAAATAGGAGCAAAGCTTTTCAGAATAATCAAAGATTTGCATGATACAAGTCATAGATATGCTAGCCAGCTCAGTTACATTTTGGAGTGGCTGAGGTACTAGGAGAGGATGATTTGTAGAGTAGCTATCTATAATGGGGTCTCCTGGTGTGTGAAATTCTGACACAAACACCTCCCTTTCTCTCTTTCTCCCTTTCTCCCTTTCTCCCTTTCTCCCTTTCTCCCTTTCTCCCTTTCTCCCTTTCTCCCTTTCTCCCTTTCTCCCTTTCTCCCTTTCTCCCTTTCTCCCTTTCTCCCTTTCTCTTTTTTTTCTCATTTTTAGAGTCACAAACATTAAAGCTGTGGAAGTATGTGGAAGTATGAAAAGAGTTATATGTCTCGTTTCTACTAAGCTTTTCCTGAGAAAATCTTGATCTTAGTAAAGTTAGAATTTACATAAAATTAGTGAAAGCACAGCATTTGCAGCAGCTGTCTGTCAAATATTTACCATCATGTCTCTTCCACATTGAAATACATGAGAATAGCAGTAGGAGGCAGAACCTCTGAAAAAGCAACAAATAACTCTAATGAATGATCCCCTGGTTTTACCATTTCACTATTTCTAAAGTGGCACTGACTTCAGTGGAGTTACTTTTAACTTTCAGAGATAAGTATTTGCCAGGCATATCAAAAGCACTAAGAGACAAAAGAAGATGCACTAAGGGCAGAAATTGGGAATACACTATCAGTGCGGTTAGAGTAATGTCCTCAAAAGTTGATTGTTGTTACTTAACAAAGACCCTGTTTAAAAAGTGATAATTTCCAATAGTATCACAAGTCTATTGTAAATTACATAAGAAGTGATGAATTTGTAACTAGAAGTATGACATTGTTTAATTTTTGTGAGCAATTTGAAAATAATGATGCATTTTGCAATTTTGGCTGTTAGTGGCTGTTGCTCTATGTGTTGTAAAGCAAGTATTTATATACTGTTAGGGATTTTTTTAAATACTGTTGTGTTTATGAAAACAAATAATATGTTTGGCCATCATTCAGCCTGATGCTGATCATTCCAGTGAAGACAGCAAAATTCATGACTGTCCCCTTTCATTGGAGAGTCATTCAAAACCTGACAGTACTAAACGCTGTTGTATGGAAAACTCCTGTGCCATGGGTTAACTTCTGGTTTGCTTTTGCCCAGTTTGCTTGAGGTTAGCCTTTTCAAGTATCTGGCAGGTTTATTCTAAATACAATTAAGTTCATTTGCAAGCTTAATACATTTTGAAGAACACATTGTTAAAACTGCTTATGCTATTTTGTGATGCTTCCTTCAAATATTTCTTCCTCATAGAAGCTGTTTATGAACACTAATGATTTCCTTTACACAGCCATTTCATTACTTCATGGCACTTCTCTTCCACTGAGTGTTCTTTTGTTTTGTTTTGTTTTGTTTTGTTTTGTTTTGTTTTAAAGATGCCAAACCAATATCATTCAAACCTAGGGGACTGTAAGCAGCAGCAGTAGTAGAGGAAAATGTGGAGACAGCTATCAGCTTTTGCTTTCTCCTTCCAGCTAGAAGTTGGATTTCACAGTCCAGTCAACTAGCAGTGTTTGATCACTTCATGTGCTCCATGTAGTCAGTGTAAGGTTTTTACATGCTCTGCTGCATTAAGTGATCAAAAGAAGTAAGATCCTCTGTTGTAGCATTGATAATAGGCTACTCTGCATTGCGCATCTCAGCACAGCACACAGGGAAATTGTCAAATTGCTTTTGATTCTGAAAGATTTTTATGATGACAAAAAAAATAAACAGACCACTAACATAACGTATTTAATACATAGTATTAAAGCTTGCCATAGGATGACTCTACAGTTGATGGTAAGAGAGAGAAAGCTGGTAACAGGAAAAGATGGGAGTGCTCAGAAAAAGAGACAACAGCCAGGATTTGCCTTCCTGCAGGGAGCGCCAGCCCTATCTATGGCTCTGCTGTCTGATACATAGCAGACCTATGTTTTCTTGTGCAAAGCCTTTTCACTTCACTACATGTGTTTCATACACCAGTAATTGATGATGTTGTTCTTTAATTTCTTCTGAACCACTCTGCAGATATGTATCGTTTCAGATATACAATAAGTTTCTGAAGTGAAACTATGACATTTTCTTTATTTTACAAATAAGAGGCAAAAATATTAATCTAGGTCCACTATTCAGGTGTGCAGCTTTCAAATCACTTAGCAGCCAAGATAAATTAGGACCAGGTTCTTTCCAGTTGGACACCCCAAACCAAGAGAAGAGTTAGGAAACAATTCTGCAAATTCATTTCTATACAGGCAATCAGAAGAATGAATGAATGCAAAGTCTGCATTTAAACAGTGATTAAAAAACACTTTGTCCCAGTGTCAGTGATATGCATCTGAAAATATCTGTGGATATACTCAAGATTATCATTCATATTAAAGCAAAGCTTTTAAAGGCCTGAATGGTAGGTAGGTGTTCAGTTTTCATTAAAGCTCAATAATGGGTGTCTAATACCATTTTTTGTTACAGGTTTTTAATATGGAAAAACCCTTTGACCCACATTCTCAAAAAATTATTACTTGTGTTTTCAGGAGCATGTGTGTTGATCATGTGGCTATTAATCATTTAGCATGAAAGCCTGCTTGAGAATTTGCTGATTATTCACTTCTGTTCCCAGTTGTACCTCCTACTGACTCTGACTTTGGATTCGTTTCAGACACACAAATTATTGGAAGAATTCTCTGAAGTCTTTCTAAGCACAGGAATCAATATCCTTACAACTGCACAGTTTCTAGTGTGGATTAGATTATTCTGATATCAAGGTGCTACTGTTTTTTTTTTTTCTTCCAGGAGTATCTTTACATTTTCAGATGACTGTATCCAGTCCCAGGAACACTATGTTAATTGTCTCAGTATAAAATCCCTATAAAAAGATGGAAACCAAGCCTAATTTTCAGATCTCACTGATGTTCATCTGGGAACACATGCTGATGTATGTGAGGGGAGGAACAGTTTGTCTTTGAGTAGCTGGAGCTTCCAAGAGTTACCATTTCTCAGGCTGAGCGTACTATATTTGAGGTGTACACACTCACAGGTGTCTATCTACCTGGAAAATAAGTATGCAAGACCAAAGTCAAGGCATGTGAGATACTTTGGCCAGTTAAATGACTTTCTTCCCCTTCAAATGAGGCTCTGATTGGTATAACAATATCTGTAGTCTCTTCAACCCATCCATACCAGCTCACCACAAGAGGGAATCCTTGGGTGAGATGCTAGAAAGGTTAAGGCATTACTGTGCTACAAGTTTGTTTTGACAGAAAGTACCATGTTAAGGGCTGACTACTTAAATAGTTCTTTACTGCGTATTGTCAGAAAAAATTGATTTTGTGTACTGCCGTAATGATGCTGAGTGGATAATAAGATGCAATATGCCGCTGCTGCAGGCTCTACACCATATGTCTTCCATAACTATTGCATTTTGGGGGGCTGGTTGTTAGGGTAATTGTATCATCTCAGTAATTCATCATCAGAATAAGTTGAAATAATACTGCTATGATATATAGCAGTAAGAATTACGATGTTTAAAACTAAACATAAAAACTGCAGTCTGAGAATTGAAAATGCAGTGTCAGAATTGCAGATTTATAAATATTTCTACATTTTCTGCTTACTGAGTTTTATATGTAAATCAAATTGCTATAGCAACATTTAGAGCAGTTTGTGACAACAATTATTTTAAATCAGAAAGTGATACAAGTCGTTATGTCATAGCAGTAAAGAGTACCCGCTTGCTGTTCTGAAACACCAGGACAGTGAGCATGGAAGTCCACGATGCATTATTTCCAGTTTTTTTTATTCTGTACATATATGGCATTTTGTGACACAAAAAAAAAAAAAATCATTTAAGTCACGTGTCACTTCCTCCACTTAGTAAGCTACTTATGGATCTTTTTTTTTTCTTTTTTAGGTATGCCTCAGTTGTAAATTAGTATGATGGTGGGCCCATATTTCACTTACTTCTTGTAAGGGTCATTGGTTTAAGGCGAGAAGCTTCTTAATTTTTACAGAACAACATTTATGAGTGCAGTAGCTCTGGTAACATCTGTATGTATTTACATACATAATATTGTTATGGTGATGGTGCTATTTCTTATATATCAACCAGGGGTATCTGGTGAACAATACATTTTTTGTTGTTTCTGTATTGATTTAGAAAATATATTTAACTTAATGGCATGAGACTGAGGTCATTTAAAGGTTTGTGAGATGATCTTACAGAGCTTTTGAATGAAATGTGAGAACAAGATATGTTGCAAATTCTCTCTCTCCTTTTAAAAAAATCCATTAAACAACTGATAGATGAATCCAAAATTAGGGGAGGAAAAAAAGGTTTGTTGCTGTACATTTGTGATTAAAGATATGTTTTTCAAGTGCCTTGTATTGTCACTGCTAGATCTTGCCAGGCGGTGCAGATGGAAAATATGCAATCTGGTTTCCACTTAGGTGAGCATGCACATATGCTGCAGGAAATATTGGTAACATTGGTGACTCTGCAGACAGCATTCTTCCTCTCCGAATAGTATGAGCAGTGGCTAAGTGTAGCAGTAGGCAGTATTTTGTTGCTGAGATCACATTTAAAATTGGAGTGGTGTGTGTGAATGGGTACCACAGACCGCACCGTACTTCTTGCAGGAATCCAAGAGTAGCATTTGGGATTCCAGGTATAGCTCAAGACAAGAAATGATATCCTTCAAGTCATAAAAAAAAAAAAACTTCCTAAATGCAAGCACAGCGTGTACCAGACTCTTCCCCAGCACCTTGAAAGCTGTGCAACCAGACCAGTCAGATGTAGATAAGGTCTTGCAGAGCAGTTTGGGAATTATTGTCCATTCATCCATCTAATCCCACTGTCTTAGTAACCAGGAGGCTGAGAGTCAAGTAAAGGAGATCAAATCTTTCCAGAAGCAGGGGCCAATGATGAAGGAGGAGCAGTCAAAATTGCTGGGAGAGTGGATTGAAAGGAAGCACCACTGTGCTGCATGTTGCTCAGATTTGATATGATGGTGATGAAATTGGTTGTCATTTGCACAGTGTCACACCTCCAGATGAAAAAAAAATCAAGCATTTGGTTTAAAATCATGGGATTTAACATGATTTTCAGTTCTTTCCATTAGCCTGTTGATGCAGTAGCCTGTAAGGCTTTGGGTTTTAAGCTTTTCTATACAATTATCAGAACTAGGTACTTATTTTAAAATGAAAAGTGGGATTTTCTCATATCCCAAGGACTGCAGAGCTATGGGTTTAAGAAATAAGCAAATATCAGGAAAGTTGCAAATAAATGTTGAGAACTGGCAAAAACGAACACAAGGAATAGGTCAGTCTCCTCACTTAGCAACGAGAAAAGGGAAAAGAAATATTTTTTTCCACAGTAGCTAGGTATTTACAACTTTTGGGAAAAGAAGGAGAAACTAAACAGCTTCAGACTTTTCAGATGCCAATCTATAAAAGACTGAATACAGAGTGGATGCACCCTACCCGTTTTCAGACATCAGCAAAAACCTTTGCTCCTTGCTTGAAGTGCCAACCTATGACTCATAACTTTGCCTGCTAGCTGTCTGATAGAGCTTTCAAGCTCCTCCTACATTTTCTACAATATGTCAAGCACTGATATGCTGAAAGGTATAATCCCTCCCAGGAGATAGTTACCTTTCTGAGTTCATGAAGTGACATAAAACCTGACTGTAAGTACTTCAGATGAGGGAATATGCAAGAATGCCCGTGCCTACAGTATTTTTTCCTGCAGTAGACCAAAAAGTTTCCTGCAATAGATTAAAATATTTGATTACTGCTGGTGAAAAATAGGTTGATTATTATATCACTTCTCATAGAGAAATGCAGTACCAAAAATATACAAAAGCTTCATTTATGAGCTTAGGTTAATAACATGATACCCGAGAGTATGAATTTTAAAATCTACATGCAGAAAGTTAACTTTTATCACTGGAATAGAAAAGATGGATTAATTCAAAGAACTTTTCTCAGATGGTTTATGTTTGTTGTGGTTTAACCCCAGCAGTTAGCTAAGTACCACACAGTCACTCGCTCACTCTCCCTATGTGGGATGGGGGAGAGAATCAGAAACGTAGANCACTCCATACTCCCCTCCACCCCCCACCCCCCTTCTTTACCCCAGCTTTTATTGCTGAGCATGACAACATATGGTATGGAATATCCCTTTGGTCAGTCTGGGTCCTAGCTGTGTCAACCTCCCCTTGCCAGCCTCCTTGATGGCAGGGCAGCACAAGTAGAAAAGTCCTTGGCTCTGTGTAAGTACTGCCCTGCAATAACTAAAAACATCGGCATGTTATCACCACTATTTTTATTAAAACAAACAAACAAAAAACAAAAACAAACAAACAGAAAAAACAGCATCATACAAGCCTTTATGAGGAAAATTAACTCTGTCCCAGACAAAACCAGGACAATATTTTCTATGCCTTCCCCAGGAAACATTTCCTCTGGAAGACAGTGGACGGTAATAAGAAATACTGTTGGATCATTAGGCTAAAACGTATGTAGTTACTTGATTAACCTTTCAATTCAAAATGTGTCCATTATACATCCCTCTTCTTACTTCCTGAGACAAGAGTACTATTTTTGCATATGCATGTCCCTCCAGGATTCAGACTATAATTATTTTAATGATTTTGCATACATTTCTATAATATAGAATATTAGCCTCTAATTACATATGAGTGAAAATGGTCTCAGTTTTCTCAATAAAACTCTATAAATTTATTCCTTAATAAAATCAAAGTAAGCCATCAGTTAGTTCTAAGATTTTGTTAACCGCAGTCACCAGAAAGTTGTGCCTCAGGGCACTAACTTTATAAAATACAAGCTGGCAGGCTTGAATTTTTTCTTTTTTTCTTTATTTGTTCACCTTGGGGAGTCACAGTTTTATTACTTTTCTTTGGAAGTGGTTAAAGGTTGTAAGTATTATGAGCTTAGGTTGTCTGTGATCTCTTCTAAAACTACTGTTGTACCAAATTTGCACACACTTGTTTGACTTTTTCCAGAATTATTACTACAGAGAGCAGTAAAACCCTGCCAATGCCATAGAAAATATCATTATTCTGGAGATGTATATATGTGTATTTTATACTACTGTAACTTTTATTGCTTTTGGAGTTGGCAGATCGGTAGCACAGGAGCAGGGTCTGGCAGGAAACAAATTGCACTGTCAGTTGCTGGCTTGCTTTGCATTTCACCTTTCTCACTTGGTTCTCAGGTTTATCAGCATTTACAGTGCTGTCAGAAGCTCGTTAAAGCCAAGGTAGAACTATTTAGAGCACCCAATTCCTGAAAACTTGCTAGATTATAATAGTAGCTGCCAGTGCTTTTGAAGACAAAAATACATTGAAATTACTTGTATATACACATTGAAATTACTTGTATATACACATGCGTACACACACACCTGTACTATCTGAGCAATCAAAACTCTTAGCATTTCAGAGCACATTGGGAATGTGGGATTGGACCTACACATCTAAGTCCTATCTTTCTATCTAACAGGTCTCACACTTCTATCCGGCTGACTTGAAGCCATTAACATTTATCTTCACACTGTGAGTCTGGACTCCTACAAGTGGCTGGACAACTATAGGCAAAGCCTAGGTTGCATGTGGCATTACCATGTAGGGGTACTGGAGGTAGCACCAAATGTGCTCATCTAACTGGGTGGCGCAGTCAACCCTGGCCTCAGAAACAGGAGAGCTACAAACACAAAGCACCTGCAAACAAAGTTTTGCTTTTCTGAAGAACTGCTGGTTGGGGCTCAGTGTTGCGTAGTTTCTCTGTAGGTGAATCAGAGGTCCCTGTGCTGCTTTGTCCTGGGGAGTGGTGGTGGTGTGATGCTTGCAAACAATATTCATAGTGCTCTCTCACTTGAAGCTCAAAGTTACAGAGAAAGAGAACAACATTTATACCATTTCTTGAAAAGTTTCATACTTCTCCTGAAAGTGTGTTCTCTTTTCTGGCCTCTATCAAAAAGAATATTGGAAACTTTCCCATCTCCTACACGTCTCCACTCTTTTATTTTGGCTTTTCTGGTTCAGATTAGATAAAGACGCAGTAGAAAAAGAGTTGATTTCATTGCTATGTTCTCTCTCATATGAGAGAAAAATGAAACCAGGCTAAGAACTGTAAACAGTGCAGTAGACTTGTACAGATCTGATTTTTACCAGGGGAGCTATGAAATGATCATCTTTGCTAGTGGGCAAAAATAAACTCCTAGAAACACGAATGTGAAATGCTGTGCTATTTCATGTCACTGCCGAGGATAACACCATTCAAAAGTAATGTTGACTTATTGTGGTACGTAGTAATACACAGACATTGCTGTAGTGCCCACCATGAGGGTGCTAAGAGGGAAACTCTCACTGAGCATGTTTGAGGCCATTTCTGAGTGGGAGACTAACTTTAAGATTATTACGAATGAACAACTGATAAAGGAAATCGTATTTCTACTGCTGCACTACATAACTGAGTCTTGCAAAGTTTAAGAAGTGAAAATAGCAATTTAGTATGCCTCAGTTTTTTAAAAAGGCAGTTCTTTATAATTATATTATCACAGGCTGAGATCATGTTATCTCAACAGGTTAGTGTACTTCAGCTGATCCACAATAATAATTGGATATTGTGTATGTTTAAAGTGCTGTCCACAATGGTGTTCTAGTCCATATCATGTTTAACATGATATTCAGATGTCAAACTTAAATAATTTTAAGTCTTAATGATAAGACTTAAACTTGAAACCCAGATTTGCTTGCTTGTTTTATAGGAGGTTACATAAATTCCCACAGATGCTGAAGAAGTGTCAAAAAAGATGAAACATCTCCCTTAAATATGGAGTTTTTCACATTCTCAGCTACACAAATATATTAGAAATAGAACACCAAAAATATCTCTATAGTATAGTATCAGCTACTAGGGTAATATTCTCTGCTAATGTAGCTGTGTGCTTTGTGCGCTGTGCACAGAACTTCTGTACAAATGTAGGGAAGTCAGGGAAACTTGTTTTTTCACTTGCAGGTATGTGTGTATCAAGTAAGGCTAAAGGTTTGCATTCTCATCTGTAAAACATTGATTTCTCTTAACAATACCTGGCCATTTACAAATGGTAGCTGGGTAACAATTGCAGCACTACATTCTCTTATTTTGGAAAAGCTGCTGATATATTCACCTTTTATGCCACTTCGTTTTGCCTGCACCTGTCCTATTCACTGAAATGTGTTTTTTTTTCCCTTGTCATTTTTTGATATAAAAGAGTATATATATACACACACATGTATAGCAAATAGGAAAGCAGGTATGCAAAGTGTAGGTTATGAATAGTATAATTATGAATCACCGTGAAATTAGCCAGCTTTTTTTTAATCCTCAATGCCTTTGATTTCTTGAAAGTGTTGTGAAAATGTGCATATGCCATTATCATTAGAATACTATTTTTCTGCATTTCATAAATTAGCAAAAGAAGAGATTCGATTAGAGCCAAAACAATATTGTATTTCTTTGTATGTATTTCTGTATATAAACGTATGAAAAAAACAGGTGAAGCAAATAAGCTACTGCATGCATGGGAGAAAAGTGTTGAAATCTATTCTGAGCTATAGTTGAACCAGCTGAAATAAATTAGAGCTACGGTTATTCTCCCAGGATAACGGGGAGATTGCTGTGCAACTCACATGTGAGGCAGAAGAAGGTGAGTGTGTGCTAGGTGAGGCAGATCCCTCACTGATGCCTTATAGGTATGGAAAAGTAGGAGGATCAGTCAATAGAGAAATGCTAAGACAAACCACAAGGAGAGAACAGGTATGTTTAGAACATGATTTAAGCAACTGAGCAAATAAATAAATTTAACAAATTACTTTTCAGAGCCATTCTGCAAATCTCAGTAGAAAATGGTCTTTTTATTGTTTTAAAAAGATCATAGCTGAAGAGGTGATAGCAAAATGAAGAAAAGTACAGCGTAGTATGGTGAGAGCTTCCATAGGGTTGAGGAACTTTCCTCCAGAGGTGTTCAGCAGCTGCTTAACTTTGTAACTGGAATATGCAAGCAGTACTGGAAGATGCAGTCAGATATTTAAAAAGAAAATAAAATAATGTGAAAGAACTCCTGAGTTAACTACTTGGGAGACTTCCGGAGGTGAGGAGCTGCAGGATACAGCTACTACAAGGTGTGTCGCCAGGCTAGTAAGAGAAAGAGGGAGCAGACATAAAAGCTCTGCTGGAGAGGTGAAGCTGGTTCTGGAAAGATTGAAGTGAATGACCAAGAGGTATGCAGTGAAAAGTTTCATTGTATTGCACATGGTAGTGTAAAAACTTTAAGAAGTTTTTTAACTTTTAAGGAGAAAGTACCAGTACCAACAACATGAAATTTCACGTAAGATTGCCACTTACTGTGCACAAGCCCCTAATCTCATGCTGTGCAGTTCTTTCTTTTTCTCCTTAATTTAATAAATGTCCTTATTCAGGAATATAATTGATTCTATAGGAGAAAAAAAAAATCATCAAGCCCTTAAGTTAAACTTTTAATAGACTTTAAAAGGTTTTGTTAAACTCTAAATGTCCTATTAATGTGACCAGCTGAATAATTAAAAGACAATAAAAATTAAAGCATGCCAATATCACAATCATCTGGAAAACCAATAGCTTTCATCCTGAGTACAAACATGTGTGCAAAGACTCCTTAGCTGGAGGCACACTCAGGCACAGGAGTTTACAGGCTAATCTCAGTAGAAGAATCAGTCTTGCTCTTCAGTGAGAACAAGATGCTGTCTGTTTTACAAATACCTTTTGCTCCTCTCTGTCTCAGATCAAGAAACTCCCTGTTTGTCACTTGGTCCATTCTTGTCTTCATGATTTGGAGTTACTACAATGTGATGAAAAGAATCTCTCAATTGAAAAAAGAAAAGAAGAAAAAAAAAAAAAGAAAAAGAAATGCAAATATGCAAATCCTCGTACTTCTTCCAAGTGATGCTGCAATGTTTTCCATTTTGAAAGTCTAAAAGGAAAGAAATGTGTTTAATTCTCTTGGAGGCAAGGGATGGGGACAAAGCAAGAAAACTTGAGCTTTTGTCCTCCTTCCCCCCTCCTCGTCTTGATCTTGAAAAAGGAGTGAACTCAATTTGGTGAAATAACTCATTTGGAATATCAATTATCCATCAAAGAGACATCCTGGACTTACTGAACTGTCAGGAGGCTTGTCACTGCCACATGCAAACCTTCAGAACTTAAATCTGAGGAGAGAAGATGTTGTTAGAAATCTTTCCCTGTATGACACACTGTTTCTCTTGCTAAAACAACTCTTAATTAGTTCTTCTTTTTCTCCTCCCCCTCCTTTTTTTTTTTTAAATATGCAGCACCAGGGAAAAATTGGAGTTAAATTTAATGTTGGAACTGATGACATCTCTATTGAAGAGATCAACGCAATCATTAATGATGGAAAATACCATGTAGTACGATTCACAAGAAGTGGTGGTAATGCCACATTACAGGTGGACAACTGGCCAGTTATCGAACGCTACCCAGCAGGTAAGGGCTTGCACAAACTTTTGTGCATAAAAGGGTGGGGGATGTGTGGAGTTTTGATCATTTTGCTCCTCTTTTAATGCAACGTCAGCTCCTTCACAGTGTTTTAGTAGCTTAAGTAGTTAAAGAGTCTGGAGCAATATGCAGTTCATGATGATGGCATTTCCTAATTAATTTAAACTCACAAATTCAAGTTATTACTGGAAGTGGAAAAATACAGTTATCAAGGCACGAAATAGTGAGTTTGTTTCTTGTTTTCATTTGTTTTTATTGGATTATTGTTTTAGGGAGGAAAAAAAAGGCTTTGACAAAAGCTACACAGTAAAGTGACTCCCAAATCAACCTCTAACATTTCTGAGGAAAAGATTGTCTGTGTTCTTCTAATTAGAAGAGGTTATTAAAGCACTCTGAAACCTGTGAATTTAGCAGAATTGTTCCAACAAGTTTAAACCAAAAGGTGCATCTGTTCATAGTTGTACAACCAACCAACCAACCAAATTAACACGTGCTCACTTAAAAATGCAGACTATGTGTTATTATTTATGCAGGTGATGCTGGTTACTTCAACAGGACCACTTGTGTTAATGTAGAGTTTCCTTGACTGGGCCCACATTTAATTTTATGTAAATGCCATACACTGAAGATTACCGTGTTATTAATTTTATTCATTTTTAAAGGCAACAGAAATTTCGGATATACAATACCTTTCTTATTTAATAGCACTACTGAGACATTAAGGGTAACTTACAAATCTGCATGTTATCTGTTAACAGTTGGTGTGTGTGTGTTTATATTATTAAACAAAAAGCAGTAAATCCAGCGATGTAAGTGAAAAGTATTCTGGTTTGCCTATTTGCTATTAGAGAAATGATAGTTCTGACTTAAAACTAAAAATTTCTTCATTATGGGGGTGGAACAGGATATTGGATGATCCATTCCATGTGCCAATTATTGGTATTTAGGATTTGTTTTTTAGTTGGTGTTTGGGTAGCAGTCCAGCAGTTAAACTGATTTAAGTAAATAAATAAATAAAATAGAAAAAATATTCCACAGGTGAAATATCACCTGTTCTGGCTCTTAGATAGATTCATGTCTTTAAGTTAGATGTATCTCTCAGAGGTGATAACCTTTTGGGGGAAAAGGGGATACTGAATGAAATATGTCCTGTTATCTTGTTATCTTTCAGATATTCCTGTTTCTCCCTTATATCCCACTTGTTTTCTAACTTTTGCAATGTTTGGTAAATGGTAGCTGAAATAAGATGGTAGAAGCTGGGGAGGAATGTGTCTTAGTTTGTGTTCAAGCTGTATGTAGCAGGACAGATATATATACATATATTACATAACTGATAAGTATGAAAATATTTTATTTTTCTCTTCTGTTTTATCATGAAAATACAAAGTGACTATGACAAGGATGAACTGCAATTGAGTTCTGAGGATATTGGCACACAGTTCGTTTATACTGAATATAGATCAATACAGAAAATAAAGTGATTTCCTTGGGAGGTTGGATGTTTTCTTTAAAAAATAAAAACAAATAATTAGAGCTTTTTGAATTTCTTCAAGCAATCCATGCACAACCTACATTTGAAAGCATTTTCAGTTGCTTCATCAGCTAGGATACAGAATCCCTTGGCTTGCTTTATTGCTGGATCTTCCAAGACTGCTGTTGGTCTTCAATTTTCTTAGTTTCTTTAATTTTCTTTCCCTTAGTAATATTTTATGGCTCTTGTATTCCCTGACATTGCTTTCCAAATCCATCCTCCCCCTTTTCATCTTCCATTTCTTCTCCCCTCCTTCCATCATGAAAGTGCCTTACCATACCTTTCTTTTATGTTTCCATGCGGCTATACCAGGTTGGGCACTCTTCACTTAAACCCTTTTTAAACTAGTTTCTTCATAGAATGGCGTGGAGATACCTTATAGAAAAGACACAGGCCTGTACAGAAGACTATGCTGCATTTGAGCAAGGTTGATACTGCTCTGAAGAGATTAATGGCACCATATTAAAAGCTATGACTGACAGTTCTAAAAGGAATATTTCTGAAAGTGATGTCTTAATGATATAAGACGACATAGCTTTGCAAATGCTGCTGCACTGAATTTAGATGTCCTACTGTTGTAGTTGTTTTAGGGACTGACAATAGTGCTTGGCAGTACTGATTAAACAACTAACTTGCTCATTGCTTCTGTTTTTGATGGAGGACATTTTGCAGGTGTACAAGATGGACCAAATTTGTTGTCATTTGCATGAGTGAGGGCTCATTAGCTTTCAGTTCAGTGCTAGAAAGAATATTCTTTTTGCTTTGTGCCTGTTTTCTGAATTGTTTTTTTTCTGTATAATTTTTTAATGTGTCCGCACCACTGTACATAAGCACAGGCTTATCTCTCCTGTGTTTTTTTTTAATTATTATTTTTTATGAAGAATGGAAACAAGATTAACAGCTTAGTTAGTAAGTTTGCTATTCTTAAATACACTGGGTTTCCTTTTTTTTTCCAAAATAAATAAATAACTAAATATCAGTTGCCTAAAGCATATCACCTGATCGATTTTCCTTTCTTTACAAGGAAAGATTATACTCTGAATTACACTTCTGGTTGGACATTGCTTAGTTTTGATCAGCATCTAAAAATTCAGGGTGAAAATCTTCTGAGAAGAATTTCTGGTCAGAGGTTCAGGATTTTCCAGTTTCATTGCCTACATAGCATTCATACAGCCCCATCTAACTGCTGCAGATAATGGCACAGAGGATGGTCTCAAGGCCAAATAGCAGTCGGTGTTGTGTTACCTGTTAGCAGGATGCCCGTGGGCACCCCTGTTGATAACCCAAGCAAGCATCTTTTTCAAAAGAGCTGTGGCCCTGCTTGCCACAAGAATGTGTGCGATTTGTAGGGAGCCTGAACTCAGTCCTGTGTTTCGGGAGCTGCCCAGAGTTCAACTCTCTTGTGAAGGGTCTTCTAGCTGGTGCAGCACACATGGTTCTCTAATGTTGTTTCATCAGCAGTCAGAGAAGTAGACATCTTGCAGAAAGTATCATATGGCAATGCTTCATTGGGTTTCCACAGCCAGTTTGTGCATTTTGTTCTAGAGCTGTAAAAAATGCAGACATGATCCTAGTAGATGACTAAAACCTAGAATGTTTCTTTTGTACATGATTCTCTAACCCATTAGACTAGAGTGTTATGTTTCCCCAGGAATATTGTCTGGGCCAATCCACCTTCAGTTTGTATTCCCGATGTGAAATGAGAGAGCCATAAAAGAGAAAGAGGTGGGGGTGGGCAGTCATGGAGGATGATTATCCTTGTAAAGGTGTCTGGCTGTTTCTGGATTATAGGAGGGGGAATTTGTTTTAATCCTAGATTTCTATGTGATCTTCAGTGTTACCAAATGGCTGGATGATTGTCAGAAACAAAGGTTTAGATTTCAGTGCATAAGTTCTTCTGGATTCCTGTGAAAGTTTTTTTTTGTTTTTTTTTTTTTTTTTTTTTTGACTGTAAAGTTCCTCTCTTCCCATATAAATGCAATGCTAGAGCTATGAGAATGCACACTTCAATTTCTGCCTTTTGTTAAATGTTTGTCCTGCTTTCCCTCTTTCTCATTCTGTTAGTTGCTAATGGGTAGCCTTATGATTAGAAATGGCATATTGTAGTTTTTGCCTAGATCTGTACTGAATTTGTATATTCCATCTTTCTTAACTAAATGTGATGTTATGTCTCTTTACTTAATGTTTGCCATCCCTCTGCACCTTCCTGAAGAACTTTAATATTTCACCTTGGCTTCTTTTTTCAGATAGTGATTTCCCATTAACTTACCTGGATGCAGCACAATTTCTAGTCATATTAAGCAGGAATGAGAAAACTGCTGACTGTGCAGTCAGAGTTCCTGATCAATAGTCTAACCCAATTTGCCATACAGATCGTTTCTACTCCTTGTGTCTTACCTTCTCTGCTTCAAAATTTTGTTTTATTTTGCTCTTCTGACTGCCTGTCTGCTTTTGTGGCTGTGGTACTGTACCACACCAGCTTAGTAGCTGTGAACTGGCTGCTCTTGTAAATTTAGTTAGGTAGTAATTACAGAATGAAATGTAGATTTGCTAGGAATGCATTTATGGGAAGAAACCAAAGGACTTATTAATTTGGGTCAAACAGAACTGATAATTATGGCCAAAGGAAAAACAAAAGGACAGGAAATTGGGTTTAGTAATGTCAAAATATTAATTTCAGTGTTTTCTAAATAAAATGTTCCAAATTTGTTCCAAAGATTTTTTGTTCCAAATGTTCCAAAGATTGCCCGTGTTTATAAGCAATTATGGTGCTCTGAGAACAAAGCATTTAATTTAATTTGAAGCAACCTTTTCTTCCTTACCTGAAATAAAATCTCTTTCAAATCGAATCAGATGGGGGGGAGGGTTGGGGGTGACACGACTTTCTCACAGCAGAGAAATGGTTATTAATATATGGTTATACTCATTGTATAATGATTAATAATTAATCACCAATAATGATTGATGATTAATAATGATTAATAATAATTAATAATTAATGATTAATAATAATTAATGATTAATCATAATTATTAATATATAGTTATACTCATAACCATATCTTTATAACAAGAAAAAAAATTTTCTCAATTTTCTGACTTTCTTCCCTTTAATAGCAAAGGAAATACACCTTACCAGTCTAGGAAAGTGTATTGGAACAACTAGGTGACTTTCTAAAGCCACAATAATCACCATTTATTGTGAAGGATTTTCAAAATCAGTTTTCTGTGAATAACACTATGCTTTATGCTGTCACAGGGAATTTGCCCAATGCTGTCTCTTTAAAAAACAAAGAAACAAACAAACAAACACATTTTAACAGAGGGAACCTACCCTTCAGGACTTCCATCATAAATCAGGTTGTCACAGACTTTTCTGGATATAAGATAATCTGTTAGATATTGGCCTACTGGTCTATGGTTTCAAAGCTATTCACACTGCTGGGAATACTCAGCAGTTCCCAGGACCCAGAAGCAGTCTGGAAGATGCAGTCTGCTGTAGACAAGTATCTATAACAAATGCTTTCCAGTCATACCCAGATCTCTGGCCAGCCTTAGAGAAGCATAACTAAATTACAGCTGTACTCATGTGCCCCACAGTTAAGCATGTCTGATAGACCTAGATCTGACAGCACAGGCATCTCATACATGCAATTCACACAAAGATTGTCCAAAATACTAGTACTGGAATGGATGTATCTCTGTGATTGGGGAGTATAAATTACAATTGAGCATACACACCAAAGAAGAATATGTGACAGTCCTTGTACGTTGGCAGAAGATCAAACCACAGGCTAACAATATGGTTAGTGCCAAGTACCTCTGCAATATGGTAATTGGCAGCTGAAGCTCTTAGAACTTTAGTCTAATACATAATAGTTCTGTTATGGGTTTTGGTTTTGGTTGTTGTTTTATGTTGTCTTAAGTACTTTCTCTGGATTTGTGGGCTAAATTAGATTCTAATTGCAGAACATCTGAGGGCTAGGTGAAGGGGACATCTTTTTTTAAACACTTCTCTTGGTCTGCGTCTTCAGGAAACTAGACTATATCTGTCATCTTTTCATGGGATACACCTGACTTTATATGCTGAGAGTCAACTATTACAATGAACCCTATTTAGAATAAGAGCTATCTATTTGTCTTGATTTTGTATGTTGAGATTGACCATAAAATTAACAGTTTTAATTAATAAAATTAAAGACATTCATGTCACTACATTTGTTTCTCCTGAATGGATTAGTATTTCCTGAGAAATCCATATAAGTGTCTAACTGCATACCATTAGGCTTAGAAATACCTTCCAAATTCAAACCCCTACAGCCACATCTGAACGCAATTAAAGATCTGTTTCTCAGGCCTAAGTGTTGTGTCCAGAAGAGATCTTGAACTCTTCCACAAACATGTTTTTGAATATTCTAATAAAACAGACTCTGTTATGAACATATCCACACAAAATGATAATGGTAAAGGAGGTAGGAACCTAACAAGTAAATGGCCATTCAGTATTTGCCTTGCCTTGCACATGCTGTAGGGTCATTTTTGAAACCTCCCTGGCTATTGCTGTTAGGACATGGGACTTTCAGGGTGTTTTCCATGCTGAAATATTATGAGCCTTTTTTTGTTTTTGTTTTTGTTTTGTCCAGAGACTCATCATCTTTACCTTTCTTTCTGACTTCCTTCCTTCATTAGATAGGAGAATACCTCGTGGTTCTCTCTCTCCTGTGCTTTCCTTTGCTATGGTCAGAGTTTTGAGACTCCTACAGTCCATTCTGTCACCTTTGTAAATCAGTCCTAGTGGCAGACATTGGGGATTTGAAGAACTCCCTATTCTGATGAGTTGTGAAGCTCACAAACCTAGAACAATCTCTCACTACTTTATAGGGGCAAAATTCCCCAAAACAAAATAAGCACTACCTTTCTGCCTAAGAGGGAAATGCAATGGAAAAGAGTTTTGTTCACAGAAATTAACCCTCTGTGAAACAGATATACTGCCCAATATCTCCTGTTTTGTGTTATTTTAATGTTCTGAGAAACTAACAGAGGCAGTGAAAGGAGGTCTCATAACACTTTACTTACTTTGGAGATAACAGTGTTTGGAAAGAACAGGAGGACCTCTCAGGAACTCTCCATCTGGGAAGATGTAGATGAGCATGAAGACAAATTATACAGTGCAGGTGAATGCTTTATCTATAAATGTATCCCATATGTGTAAAATCATGCTGTAGATGTGGGTCTAAAATATTTCCTTTCAGTTGCCATTCCAAACACTCTCCTGGTCATCCCACTTCTTCTCATAAAATAGGCTTCTCATTTCTCTGCTTATCATAACAGCCTTTCTCTTGATGCTACTTCATTTTTAAATCACTTTTTGAGATCACATGTGGCTAGAACACTAGGACCTCGTGTAAGAACATCTATGAAGACATTAACGCTGAAAGACATCTCCACTGATGCATTCTAAGATCTAATTCTTCCTTTTCATACCTCACAAATGGATGGTTCAATATCATTCTGCAGCTGACTGTTATACCTACTGACTGTCTTTCCCCGTGAATTCTCCTTTGTAATATCCCAGTTAACCTAAAAAATAGTGTTACTAGTCTTACATATCAAGTGTGTGCCTGGCACTTTGTAACCTAAGTTTTAGTACCATTTCTATTAAGGGGGACCAATTCCTCTTAATTCATATCTGCAGTGTCTTCAGTGTTAACAATATGTCTAGTTTTATGTCATCCATAGATTTAATTGATATCGCCTACGTTTTATAGTGAGATCACTGAAGAAAGTACCAAAAACTTTGATACCAGAATTAATCTCAGCTCCTTTCTTAGGAGTTACACCCTAAAAGTTTTAATGTAGAAAAAAAAAGACCACTGGTTTTCTTTAAATACGTGCAGAGAGGCCTCAGTATTAGTTCCTATGGCACAAGGTACTGTATTTACAGAATTCACCACAATACTCAAATTTTTGACTTAATATGGAACACAGCATTTAGATTATTATACTTGCTCAACTTAAGGACACTTGGATCTTCCAGCCAGTCAGTTGGATGGCATCAGCTCTCCAAAATACTTGGAAAACTTTCATTGGTCTGACTGACCTGTTACCTCCAAGTGATTTTTAGTTTTCAGATACGAATGATATAGCAGGGAACAATTAATAGAACAGAATAGTTCAGTTGGAATGTACCTTCAAAGGTCATCAAATACAACTGCCTGCCACTTCAGCACTAACTGAAAGTTAGTGTGTCATTGAGGGCATTGTTATAATTCCTGTAATCTCTGTAAAACAGGG
>VXAA01003876.1:30416-47656 GCA_013399115.1 Anseranas semipalmata | reverse complement strand
TTTAAGTTGGGCCCCTGATGAAGCTGACTTACTGGCTGGAGTGGCTGGAATTCCTTTGTGCTCCTCTTCAGGTGCTCTCCTGCTGACCAGTGACCCTTTTCCAGGCTCTGGGCATCTATTGCTGACACTGGCATCAAAGTGGGAGGAGTAGGATGGATTGAGGTTTCCCTCCCTCAGCAACTTCAGTTTAAAACCCTCTTCACCAGCTTGACAAGCCTATGATCCAAGATGCTATTCCCCTTCCCTGACAGGTGGACCCCATCAGCTCCCAGGAGACCAGGCTTCTCAAAGTGAGTCCCATGGTCTAAGTAGCCAAACCCCTGCCTGTGGTACAAGGCCTGTAACCAACTGTTGATTTGCCAGATTCAACTGGACCTTTCAATCTCCTTCCCTCTGACCAGGAGGACTGATGAAAAAATTACCTGCGCTCCTTATCAAGCTCCATACCTAGGAAGATAAAGTACCAATGGGTTTAGAAGGACAGATTTAGCATTTTTTTTTAAATAATCATATTCTTTCAATTTTACAGTCCTGTTAGGCTGGCAGAATGCCACCAGAGTATGCAATTTAATACAGTCATAGCTGTCACAAGACATGCTAGATTGCTCTATCCGTGGACTGTCTTCTATATATAACTGATGAAAGCTTGCATAATTAAGGTTGCATTTAGAAGTCTCAGCTATGTAACGAATAGCTTTTTACAGTGAGCTTTCATTCTACATGACACACAAGCTTTCTTCATAACAGTAATTATTCTTCTCCAAAAATGCATAATAGAGCATCAAATGTTTTGATATTGTATTTACAATAATCTCCCATGCTACAATGGCTGTAATTTTAGAACCTGGTGCAATTCCGCCCAAATTTTAATATTGAACTGCAGTCTTTTTCTTCATATAGAGCAGAAGCTGAATTTATTATGAGTGTTAAATAAGGAAAAGTATGTTTATTATTACTATACACTGGATTGTGAAACAACTGGAAATTCCTTTTCCTGAAACTCAACAAGGAGTCCAGCCTTACTTCGTCCACAGCACAGCAAAGAATCTGTTGAAACCAGGAATACCCGGAAAGCTACCAGTAGAAAGTAAATTCTGTGCAGACTTGTGGTACTGTTACTTCCAAAGGAAAACAAACACATCTAAAGGTGACAAAAGACTTCTCCTTCCCTGGCAGTAAGCAAGATGTCACAAGAACAAAATTTGAGATGACAAATGTAAGAGGTATTACATTTCAAAACAGTCCACGGGACTACTTATTATTGCATCTTTTGCTTATAATTCAGAAGGCTTTCTCCATCAAAAAATTCAAATTTTTGTGCATCAGTTATGCACTTGGATACTAACACACAGAATAAATAGAAAGATATTTTGAACAATGGAAGCTAGACAGACTAAATTAACTTATAACGGTAACTTCAGATCAGTCTATTTTTTTTCTTGTTTGGCACAGGACAATGAAAATGAGTTAGTTATCAAACACTCAGTACTTCTTTTACAAGCAGTGAAAGCTTCGTACTTTTGCAGGGGAAATAGACTACTTATTTGGTGGTCAAGTAATTCACCAAAGACATCTATTTTCTTAAAAATAGCAGTTGCACGACCTGAGGTAGGCCACAGCATTACCATTACCTTTTGAATTTTGTTTTAGCATTATTTGTTCCTCTGTTATGTCTAAGAAGTTGGCAAAAACACATCCAAAATATCCTGAAAATAAGCACTGGGTCATCTGACAAACTTTTACAGCTACAGGAACAGAATTCAGGCCACCAGTTCTACTTTACAGAGCATTAAATTAAAAAATGATTAATTTCCAGAAGCTTTCAGTAAAAATTTTGGACAGGCTCTATTTTGCTACTAACCTCAGATAAATGTGGACCATTTTGACCTTCTATATATTCAAAGCAAATGGAAATCAAGTGAATTGAATTCTTCCTTACGCATCTCTAAATATTTTATTGTCTAAGAGTCAACATGACAAAGTGAGGGGACAGTCTCACTGCCTTCCTTTGCTTCCTTCCCCTGCCCCCAGGGGTAAATATGAAGTTTGATACTACTATAATAATCCCTACATGAAAATCGTGACTGTTGTCCAAACCCCTTACTTTCACTTTCTACAGCATAAATCCCTAATATCACATAAAGTAAAATACTTGATCCTTAGAATAATATTGTAAGTAATATTGTAAGATGCACACAACACGATTTGTACCTTACAGCTCACTTGGCACCGATTCCTGGGCATGCTGAGACTTTACAAAGATATTACAATGAGATATCTTTAGACTAATGTTCCGAGCATGCAGATGACCTCATCTGCAGGTAGTATAGTTTGTGTTTATCTATGGAGATGCTTATATGGCTCCCTTCAGTGTGTTACTGGGACATTTCACAGGCAATAATGAATTTCTCCAGGCAATACCCTTTCAAAATAAGCACGATCATCTCTCTCTGAGATGTGAGGAACACGGGGAGTGAGTGCATTGATGAAGGTCACATTGAAACTCTGTGAAACAACCATAATCAAAACCAGCAGTATCCCAAAATCACAGCTTTGGCTGTCCTTCTTCCCATACTGTTTTGGCTGAAGAGAATGTCAAGAAGAATCAGTAACATGACCTTTTGCATCTCAGGTTTGAAACAAAATTATTACTTTTGACTGAAATAAAATCTTAAAAACTCTGTTTTCCACATCATGCCACAGCAAATACTTAGTGTGCATAAGTAATTTATCTCTAATATTCTTAGCAAAATGCTTATATCATAATTGTCCCAACAATCTCTACTGCTGCTAGTGGTAGTTGTGTCAGAGTTGAATAACAGTGTCTACTTTCCTCATGCAGAAATAACGCTGCAGCAGCTCATAGTGTGTTTATATCATCTGGGAGCAAAACCAACATCAGCCTACTATTCAGGAGTTTTTCAGAATCTTTGTCCTGAATTATCAACTTTCATTAACTTTAACTCCAAGATGTGTGTGTGTCAAACCTAGCTGCTTCCTTGTAAAACTGATGGACGTGATTTAGATTTAAAGAAGCATAGGGATGACACAGGTTCAAACCTAACATAAAGCTTGTATGCCTGAAATCATCCTTTCCTTTCCTTTCCTTTCCTTTCCTTTCCTTTCCTTTCCTTTCCTTTCCTTTCCTTTCCTTTCCTTTCCTTTCCTTTCCCTGAAGCAGAAATTCTAGGACGAAGATAGTTCACTTATTCTGTGATACTGTCTGCTCCCAAGGATCACTTGGTCATTTTTGACCAACATAAATAATGTCCATACTACTGAACCTAGGACAATAGTGCTTTCCTGCAGCTTTTTTATGCCTTTCACCTTTTGTACAAAAGACATTTAGTTTGCTTCAATCTACTGGAGTGTTTTGTGACTTGTACGTGTGGAGGGCAGGGCGCTGGATGAGTGTTTTCTGCACCAAGCACATATCACAGGTTGTCTGTCTGAACAAGTGTGGTGGTCCTAAGTTCTAATCCATCAGCAAGCCTGAGAAAGTGCCTGAAGTGGGCTCACCCTGTCCATACCAAACTTGTCATCAGAAGGACTGTAGAAACAGCACCAAGCAAATGTCTAATATGAATTGGAGGATAAAGAGATCAGAATGTGATTTAAAAATGTGTAAGCTTTTGGCATTATACACAAAGGTGAGCTGTAAACAGTACTTCTCAGGTGCATCATTTCTCTCAAGGTAGTTTTTTAATGATCACAGGCACGTTTAATGAGTTTGAAGCAGCATCAGGATTGGGCATGATGTAGCTCAGGCTATCCCAAGGAAGACACAATCAATAAGTAGCTAAATGTCTCCCCCTTTCCTCCATCAGACAGACTGTCTTGTCAAAAATGCTAATGCCTAATGGCAGAAAACCATCAGGATACCTATTTCACATCAAACAGAAATCAGCATATGCAGGAGCTACTTCATAGCAGAATCAACATGAGACCCTTTCATACCCTTGACAGTTACCAGCCAGTAAGTCAACCAGACAACTCTTCCTAATACATCATAAATCACCATCACAATTCAAATATCTATAGTTGAGACAACTGGTGACAGCTGCTAGGGCTCAGATTAGAACCTGGTATTATTCTTTGGGTCTTTCCTGTGACAGAGAAGGCTTAAAGGCTAGGAACATACACAAATCCCCTGAAGAAAGCTACACAGATCAATAAAAGACTTCATCATGTGGAGATGACAGCAAAGATTTAGCTTGAAAATATGGCAGCTGTAAGCAAAACCAACACATTGTTCCAGCAAACCTCTCAGCAGAAACATGTATCTTATTGAAGTACAGAAAATTTAACTATTTCTGAATGAAAAACCAGAGCACCATTTGCTGATTGCCAACATCATATCCTGCATCAAACAGTCTCCCCTTAGGATCATTCAGTCTAGTCCTCACCATGCCCAGCTCCAGCACAGATTGCAGGGTCAGCTCAGCCCACCATGGTGTGATAAAAGACTGTCAGATTCCACCACCTGGTGTGACAGGAAATTATTCTTCATGGAAAGTTTTGAAATGTATTGAGAGCATTTGCTTCAGTGCACATTTTCCCCCCAAAGGTCTCTGGATTGTTAGTCCCCCAAGGGTCCCCAAATTATTCATTCCAATGTAGCAACTATTCACCTTTGTTTTCCCTTTTTTTAAGCATCTAGAACAGACACCAGCCATAAAGGATCTTCCTTTCCCCTTTTTCTACACAAAGCATTTTATCCACGTATCCTTATACTCAAGGTCAATGCATATGTCTGCATGCAATTCTTTATTTTCCTCCCTCACTCTATATAATGTCTATACCATCCAAGCTGTACAAGCCTTTCTGCCATGTCTTTAAGGATAACAGTTAGCATGAAATAAGAGTTTTCACCAGTATTTATCAATTCAATTTCACTTTCAGCCTCTGTCCCTGGAATATATGAATTGTTTACCGCATTCCTCAGGAGAATCAAGCATCCTGGACCCATTCCTTTCTTCCCATCATCAGCTGTGGAACAAGTTCACAAGCATTTGGCAATTCAGTTTTTTTAAATATTCATGGATGTATTATCTTTGGCACAAAAAGCCTGATGGTACCAGAGATGGTACTTTCTTTGCATCCCTTTTCTGCCTCCTTCCTCATACATGAACTCACCTAAATGATAAAAGTGCTCTCCTTTCCCTATGTGCATCCTTTAACTAAAGAATGTGCATAATCCTTTAATTTCTTATGGTACTCCACACATCTTTTCTGATGCACAGGTAGATCACTACTACCACTTTACTGACACTACCCAACAAATCTTAAAAGGCTGCAAAACAGAAAAATACCTTACTTGTGATGTAGGTAGAATGCTACAGTTCCTTCCTTCACAAAGGTGACTACCTTCACTCACTGCATACTCACATGAACTTGTTTATATACTCCATCTTTCCCTTCCACAGGGACAGGCTCATTGTGTTACCTTATTAAAGTGCTTGGGATTTATCAATTGTAATATTCATTAAATGTATGGTAACTTTATCAAGATGATATAAAACTTATAGCAAGTTAGCTTCAGTTTGGTACTTGCATTCTCAGCTTCTGGATTTAGTTCTTAAGTCTACCACTGACTGCCAACACTTGCACCCACCTCTGGTGTTGACATTTGATGGTCATCAACTTGCTGTGTGACCCTGGCCACATCGTTTCAATTCTGCATCCTATCTTTCTTATTTGTAAAGAGCTTGTAATCCTCAGACAGAAGAAGCCACTCATTCTAAATGCTAAATATTCTCATAGTAAGCATGCCAAAATCCATGATGAAAGGCTCTACACAACTGCAAAGTGATAGTAAAATGTTGTTATTAATGTGCATATGAATTGAAGATATTGCCACCTGAACTTCTGAACAGCTTTTCACCCCTGGAGAGAACATCAGAGCCAAGAAACAGCGCTGCAACAAAAGTAGCAATTACATGAAGTGTAAAATAGCAATAATGGATTTTTTTTTTTCTCAGATCAAGACAGAACCATTTTATTTTTTTTCTTCAAGCATTAACACACAACATTAATGACATTTTTACAGTTTCTGGCATCAGTCAACACTAGTAGTAACAAGCAAGGCTGACTGCATGAGAGAGAAATTCTAGCAGTGAAAAAGTAGTAAAATGCTGACATCCTGACTTAGCTCTAAGCTTATCCATTTCACATACATCTTCTTAACTTTCTATTGATCTACAGAGAAAATTCCTTTATCTTTATAACAAAATAATATAAGTTGTGCAGTGTAACTTCAATCTAATATTAACCACAGAACCACAGAATCACAGAACCATACACATACATGCATATACTTCTGTACAGCCAAACTGAGAAATTAATTCATAGAATTATAAAGTAAATTCAATTTTTAACATTTCAGCAAAGCAGAGGTGTGTAGCTGGGCAATTTGATTTTGTAATCAGGCCAAACCTAAAATTAAATGCTTTATGACAGCTGTCACTATCTGTCTGTCATGCATCAGAGGATATCAGGCCATTATATGACATCAACTGGAAACACAGATCTTTTTGTCTAAGCTGTTGTCTACTTCAGTGCTTTCGTGACAACTCTCATACATATTCGTTATACCTTTAATTAATACCTGGCAGAAGATTACAAGTGAAATTCCACTTGCACCACTCCTTTGTCTGTTCTTTCCTATCAGAAATATGACACAAGAAATATAAATACTCTTAGGGACTTACTTAACTTTAAGCTTTGCCAGGTAAATGCAACAGTACAATTCAGAAGCAATCTCCAATCACTCAACAGCTTCAACTGTCTCTGTGTATTTGTAATTACCATTACTTACTATTCTTCTCCACCTGCAGAAGATCCACAAGTATCTTAAGAAAAAAGGAGATGTAACAGAATGTTCTCATTGCTTGTATCTGACACTTTCTCAAATATGCAAACCATGCAATTAAAATGGCCTTTAGTGGAAAATATGTGAAGTACATATATTAGATTAATTTACCAATCACTGCTGAGAATCACAGAAAACAAACTGCACTTAGTTTGTTTGTTTATTACAGGAGGAGCATACACTCTCCATTAGACTGAGAAACTTGCTTTGTTAGTAACGAATGTGCCAATTCTCAGGAGAGTTTGGGAATATGTTAATGTAGGTATAGCAAATACTTGTCCACAATGGAGTTGCAAAAGTGACTGATATGAGAAAGACAGGCCTAAACAGTAAAGTTACCACAGAATAAAAAACATAACATCCTAAGAAATTTCACCATGACTGAAGGTTTTACACTTTTAAGCAAATGAGGCAGCAGATACTTGGAGACAGGCATCTGAAAAAATGTATCCAGAAGACAGATAAGCAGCATACCTGTTCTAAACAGAATGCTGGTGCAACATGGTTAATTAAGATAGTTGTCTGAGGTTTTTCATTCCTCTTTCCATAGTAACCAACTTAAAAGCCTAAGAGCCAATATTGTAAAAATATGTTCAAATTAGCTTGGTAAAATACATGGAATTTAGCTGTAATTGCTTGTTTGTGCCAAGTACTGCTACTATACATTTCTCTTGCTAACATCTTTAAACTATAAGCGTACTGCAATTACTCTGCATTGATTTTAAAAACAGACTTAGCCCAATAACACCTCTAGTTTGTAAGCAACATAGCAGCATTATAAATCAAACAGTTAAAGTCATGACTTGAGCCAAATGTGAGCAAATTAATAGCAAATAAGTATGGAAATCTGTCTTTAGATATCTGTATGTTAGAACTGTGGACTTTAGCACCCATTGCATCGTGCTTCATGTCACTCACACACAAAGGAAGAAAACTGCTGAACGATGGTAACTTTATTGCCTAGTTCCCCACTGTTAGTCAATATACACAGAACTGAGGGTGACTTTCATGTTTTTCCTTCTGCAAGGTTAAGAAGTACAAACACAGGAAAGCCATTTGCTTGACATTACAAGGCTTTCACATATGTCCTCACAGTGGAAATGGTATTAAAACCTCCCAACACTGTGCAATGGAAATATGACATAAAAGCAGGATGTTGAATGAGCAAGTGATAATTACTTGACAGCAGATTTGATAAGATGAATCTCTCTGTATAATGTACTGAAACACTATAACAGCACAGATTAAGCCTCCAGTGCACTGTCAGGCTAATGAAACGAGAGAAATGCATCATATTTAGTAGTTTCTTGCTTGGAAGACTGGAGATATTTTATGGTTAAATGTGTGATGCTTACATACATCTGAGTAACAGGCAACAAAGTCAAAAACACAGGTCAAAATTAGGCCCTGTCACTTTTTATCCATACCAGAACAAACATGTCCAGCACACAAATGAAAGGCTTATTTTTAATCCTGCAAGCTTCCAAAATCATAGAATGGTTTGGGCTGGAAGGGAACTTAAAGATCATCTAGTTCCAACCCCCCTGCCTGGGGCAGTGACACCTTCCACTAGACCAGGTCGCTCAAAGCCCCATCTAACCTGGCCTTAAACAGGCATCCACAGCTTCTCTGGGCCACCTGCTCCAGTGCCTCACCACCCTCACAGTAATCACACTTACCCCTTGTCCTATCGCTACATTCCCTGATAAAGAGTCTCTCCCCATCTTTCTTGTAGGCCCCCTTTAAGTACTGGGCTTAAAAAACTTAAGTTTTCCAAACTCTACTGCAACAGAACCTGAGACAGATGAAAGGCTGACTCAAGTCAGTTCTTATTTTGACTGAAAATTTTTCTGATATTGTCTAAAAGCCGTTCCTCGTCTGAAGTTGTTTAAACACCAGGAAACATTACTTTTAGCCATGTGAAATGTTGGCTGAGGGACCATCAAACATCTGAATTCCAGCACATACATGGGTTTGACTCTTCTCTGTGCATACATCACACACAGCAGGGGTTACACAATAGTTCTTATAAAACCATCTGATTAAAAAAAAACCTTCCCTGCTTCACTAGTAGGTTTGAAACATCCTTTGCTGCAGAAAAGCCAATGACCAAGTTTTGCAACCCTACTACTAGCGAAATCACATCTTCTGACCTTACAGGAGCACAAAAGACTTACAAAACAGAGTTGGGCCGGGTGTGGGGGGGCAGTTGATGAGGTGAAACAAATAGAGACTGAGACCCAGCTCACAGGTGGTAGAGCACAAAACAACAGAACAACAGCGGCTTTCCAGAGCCCACTACTCTAACACACAATATGTGTGGCTTTGCATGTAGAGGTATCCTATAACTTGCAGATGTTCAGATTCAGCACTCTCCCAAATACACTGACTTGCTCCCTTCCGAAGCTGGTGATTGGATTACCCAGCAGCCTGCTTCTGGCCACATGATTAAACCCCATGTAGTGGCTAACCTTGAAGTATTCCAGAGTACAAAGTAGCTATCCGAAAGTATAAGGTTTAGATACTAGGCAACAGAGTTCCCTCCTAATAATAGAAAGAGAAAGTCTTTCAGAGAGAGCAGTAACAGACACATCTTATTCGTAAAGTATACAATGAGCAGCTGTGGCTTGCAACAAATTTTATCTTCCTGATAATTCAGCTATATTCAAAGGTGCATACAGAGCAGTTAAAGAAGCTTATGATACAGCTGAACATAAAACACCATGAAAATATTCAGAAAGTATTTAAAATTTAATCTCTGTTTAGAGACTTCATTTCAAGATGCTGATAACATGTATATGACAGATAAGCACTACTTCTGGTATTCTCCAGTGGCATGGAAGGTGCTGACCAAGCATTTGCTCTTTTTGTGAAACAAATTTCAAAAGTAACACAGCACAGTCGATGTTTTGTTTAAAAATCAAAAACAGCCTATGCTGCATTTCTGTAAGACATTTTGTTGTATGGGCAGAGGAGAAAATCAATTCTACTTTAATGGCATTACTGTTTTATTCACAAGCAGTAGCACACATGATGGGCAAAGCACTGTTCTAATGTATCAGAAGGCAAAATTTTCACCTCCAAAAGCTCTGCATGAAACCAGCACTGAAATTTCAACTTCACTAATAAGAATTAGGAAGTACTTCAAAATACTGCTGCAGTAACTTGATAAAATCTGTTTTAGAGAATATTGCTTTGCTGTCTCTTCCACACCTAAAATTCATTCCTCACCATTACAACCAGAAACAATTTCACCGTTTCTTAACTCACTTTTTTTGTATTAACTCCCTCACTCTGAATGCCCCTTTGAGCTCTCTCAATAAATGGGTCCATTCAAGCATAGGACAGCAAGGTGCTGGGTCATCACTCAATTCCCACTGAAAATACAAAGAGCTGAGCATAAGTCCTTTCATTGACTGATTATCTCTTTTTCACTTCCAACTCATACCAATTCCTTCTATTACAACTATTACAACTGCCTGACTAATTGCTTTCCAAATGCACCCTTACCCTTTCTTTTCCTCCTTACTTCCTTTGTTGACAGTATAAATTAACAGTCTGGTCCCTCTAAAATTCTTGTTTAAGAGCTTTTTTTTTTTTTTTTAAATAAAAAAGACAGGATTTTTTTTGTCACTAATATGTTCCGGGTTCTTTTTCTGTCTTTCTTTTTTCACCTTATACCTTTTGACTCATGTTTTAAAGCTTTTCTCCAAACCTATCATGGCTTATGCTTTGCCTAGTTTTCTGGATTGCTTTCTTTTCAGCTAGTATTTTGAATAAGCACAGGATACTGTATTCAAGAGTTTAAGATAACTCTTGAATGATTGGAGATACAAAAATCACAATATTTGGCAATACTGAAATCTTTCCAATGCTAATTGCTACATTGCTACCTGATCATCATTTGCTGTTAAAGTCTTCCCATTCATCTATACTGGTTTTAAATAGAGCTTTAATTCAGTCAAGGAAAGTATCATCATTAGATGTCCTGTATCTATCCATTCAGTGTTAGCACACACACTTCATAATAGAGAGCTACTATACAAAGAGAAAAAAATTTAGTTTGGATCAAGAAAGCAGCACAGCAAAACCAAATTAGGCCAATGCTGATGAAACAAACAGCTCAAAATAAGCATGCCATACTGCAAGGGTTTAATAGAATTGGATAATTCTTTCTTAAGTTTAAGAGACTCTTCATTGCTTAATTTAGTCAAAACATAGTGAGAAGGAACAAAAAAAAAAACAACAACAAAAACACCCCCAAACACTTATTTGTAAGAATCCACTTCTCTTTCTGTTCTCTGCATCCCTGCTCACTAAGCCAAGACACATCATAAGCATTACACTCTTGGGGGGTCATGTTCAGCTGCTAAGAGGCAGTGATAACACCTCAAGGAGGATATAGATAAAAAAAAAAAAAAAACTTACTTCCATTCAGCAGTCAAAAAATACCCGTGCATTTTGTCAGGAAGTTGGTTTTCAACCATAAAAAGAGCACTAAGACAAAAGTTCTGAGCTCTCCCAGTCCTGCATAAATAGTGCAATGAATAAAGTGCATAAATAGTGCAATGAATAAAGAATTATTCTGTTCCTCAGGCTAATCTATTTCTAATGTCACTTGTGCTCACAAGTGCCATTTGAAAGAATGGGGGGACAAGGGTGCAGGGCAGAGTGCCAAGGCCATGACAAGCCAGTCAGTTTTTGTTAGTGTTAGGTCTTAGGTTGGACTAGCTGATCTTGAAGGTCTCTTCCAGCCAAAAGATTCTGTGATTCTGTGATTCTGTGAAGAAAGAGATCTTACACTTACCTCACTACTGGGATGCATGCAGGTCAGTTGCTGTGACTTGCACAAACTGACTTGCCAAACCACTTTGCTTTTTATATTTGGTTCCTTAAAGGCAAACAATCAGCAAGTTCTTCAGAGAATGACTGAATGAAAACTCCACTTTTCCAGGGCTAAATTTTTTCATTAAGTAGAATCATGAAAAGTAACCATACTCTAGGGCACTAACATAAACAGCAGATGTGTTTATGGTGTTCCCCAAAACACAAGCAAATAGCAACATCTCCACAGAAGCTGGAAGAGAGCCCTTTTGCAAGCATTTCTCCAAACAGTCCAGGATTCTCTTATCAAGACTTTTCCAATCACAGGATACTCCTCTTAAAGCACCAACACTAATCTGATACTAAGTGTCCTTTTCTCCTTGCTATCAAAGACAGATGACAAAACATAAAAAGCTGGCCCACCTAAGCTGCTTAAAAAGCTATGCAACATTTTAATTCATGCCAAGTATAGAATCATAGAACAGTTTGGATTGGAAGGGAACTTAAAGATCATCTAGTTCCAACCAGACTGCCATGGGCAGGGACACCTCCCACTAGACCAGGTTGCTCAAAGCCCCATCCAACCTGGCCTTAAACACTTCCAGAGATGGGGAATCCACAACTTTCCTGGGCAACCTGTTCCGGTGCCTCACCACCCTTCATAGTAAAGAATTTCTTCCTAATGTCTCATCTAAAACTACCCTCTTTCAGTTTAAAACCATTACTCCTTCTCCTATACTACATGCCCTTGTAAAAAATCTCTATCTTTCTTATAAGCCCCCTAGTAGCTGCACTAACCAGAGCAATCACCAGTTATGTGAGATTCTCCATCCCAGCACATCCCTCCCCAAGTGTACCTGCAACATTCAGTGGAAAATGAAAGAAGAGACAAGCTGGGACTATCTGTATTCCTCACAGCATCTTAAATGTAAGCTCTGGAACAAAGTACTACTCCCCCTTTTGTGTTCATAGACACACAACAATCTTCTGCACTCAGCCAAAGTCACGCAGAACTTGGAACCCAGAGACCAAGAAAAGAGAATGAGTTCCTGCTTGTTCCACAGTAAGAAAAATGGGTACTGATAATCAAATACAGTTTTGCCTGGACAGTTTCTTCTATTGTTCTAATAGGACACCTGCTTGAATACCACCTTTCACAGCCTGCTAATCTCAGCTCTGCTCTACCCAGTTTCCATATGTTCTTTAGCCTTGAGGTGCAAGCAGTCTCATCTCTTCTACGTTTCTTCTGTCTTCCTATATCTTGTGAATTAGCTCATCACCTCCAGAATGAATTCCACTCCTGTTTCACCAGCAAAACTTGCCACCCCATTATTTACTCTGCTTGCATACTTTTATCTCTTTACCTGCCTCATCCTCTGAGCCTATAAGCTTCCACAACAGGCCCTGTCTGTAATTCTGCATGTACACAACACCTTGCACAACTAGGCCCGGGTCTCTGCTAGTCTCTAGACAGCATTCTGACACTTATATTAAGGATTTTTTTCTCCACCTATAAAGATATTAGCTCTTCCTACAAACCTCAATGCGATAAAAAGAGGACAGTAATAATGGTGGTTAAAGCAATAGCAGTATCAATGCATAAAATCCACATAATCAGTACTGGGTACAGCAGGGAAAATACCTGTGATACCAAGTTTGGGACATGAACTGAAGAATAGTCTGCCCACTCAGACACCATGTGGAATTTAAGAAGATAGCACGTAATTACCCAAGCTACTCTTGGCTAGGAATCAGGATTAGCACTCCAGCACTTCTGAAAAGGGGCTGGGAAGTCCAGGAAGCCTGTTTTGCCTCTCATCCAAATGAAATAAACCCCTTCTTCTGCTAGATGGCCCCCAAACACTATATGAAGCATCATTTTTACACAGATTTGAGAAAAGTGTATTATTGATCTGCCCAAGTGACTTTAAGCATCATCCCTTAGCAGTGCACTGCACCAGTATCAATCCAGAAAACGAAGCTCTCTTCCTTGGTTCATCAAAAACACACTCCTTGATACCTCAGTTTCTCCTTAGATTTCTCAGCCACTTACAGGGAGACATTAACGGAAACTTTAATGGAATTAAAGTTAAAAAAAAATTAAAAATTTTAATTCCATTAAAATTAATGGAATCACTCTTCCTGATAAGTGACCTTCTCTCTAGAGTATTTAATATTACTTTTGGCAGTAAGAGCCAGAAAGAAGGACAACAGAGATAAATCACCCTTCTCAAGTGTCATTTAACTCCTCCAGAGTCTACAGACCATTCTGGATTCAGCATCACTTCAGAATGGAATTGCCTGCAGAATTACTGAATTCAAAAATCTCTAACACCCTACAAAGACCATCATCATTTAGAAGTCCTAAGAGAAGTAAGAACAGTATTGCATTTGAGACCTTTAATCATACCTCTGGAGACATGGGTTCAATTCTCAGCTGTTTCATTAATCATTCTCTAACTTTATATTCCAACTCACCATCTGTAAAATATATGGAGAAGTATTTCCTGTGTTTGACTAATCCATTTCAGATTCAACTCTTAACTATTTGGAGCACCTTTTACTGTCTCTTCATTCAGAGTCTCATCAGACAGAACCTCAGTTGCTGAGAAGTATCCTGAGATTGCACTTTATGCAAATAGCAACATAAGCAGAGGTCCACTGTGCTCCATCCCAGGTTACCTGCAGGGTCCCAGAAGGAGTGGCAGACTTGCATAGGCAGATAAAATAACAGAAGTTAAAGCCTTCTCCCAGGACTAACTTCATGGCTAGCAGGTACATACCATGTACCAGGGCCTAAGCCAGTTTTAGGCCTCTCTTTGGAGTTCACCTATATCTTTACTTCCTTCAATCTTCCCATAAGCCTAGCAAAACCCTGACTGCAACAGCCTGTCATATCATTCTGAAACTATTTGTGACCAATAAGCAAATCAGGAAAATAACAGCTCTTTTCTATTTCCAGCTCTGACTCCTAGAGAGAAAATTATAATTATCACAACAATATTATTTTATGTGATAATGATGACACATAATCCCTCTCACAGGGAACTGTGTTTTCCATTCCAAAAAATATATATATTTTCTGTCCTGAGCAATGAAAATTTAAACCTCACATACTCACCTGTGTTTTGTATTGAGCATGACTATCTCACTGTAACGAGTGTTACACTGCATCTCTCTCTTTTCTTTTTCATCAGTCATGTTTGTTTTGTATCAAATACAGGCTTTTTTTCTGCTGACTCTGAAACTTGAAATATCCACCTTCGTGTTTAGAGACAAGCTGAGCTATTTTCTTCTGTCACACTTCGACTAATAGCAATGCTTTTGCTAGGCAAGTTCTGCTCTTTGAGAAGTTGTTGCAACACCGTTCTGCAAGGTCTCACTGATTCAACAAAGCAACTATTTCTGTCTATCACGTAGATACACTCCTGAGCTGGATAAGTGCTAAAAGGAGGAGGAATGGAAGGCTCTCCAAGTTATCTCAGTCACCAAAGTCAATAGCCATAACTACATATATCACAGGTGTCCAATGTATAGCACTTGAGCCATGTATGGCGAAAATATTCTGAGTGCAGATGATGACAATGGGTCAGTCCTAGCTGACTACATACCCAGGATAGCCTCATGTGGCAACAGAGCAAAAGGATCTATAAGAAGTTTTTGTCATCTCACACTCCCAAATTACATATTGAACACCTTCCCCAAAGAACTCCTAGGTATGAGGTATGTAACCTGGAGCATTCCACTGCTGAGAAGTCGAATTCAAATCTCATGGGGTTGGAAGAGCTGGACACCAGTGAGATACAAATGGATGTATTAAGTGACACTTTTATACAGCTCTCAGACTGCAAGCAACATAGCTAATAAAATGTCAACTTCCCTGCTTGCTAATCCAGAGGTGGCTACAACTACAGCAAACAAACAAACAAACAAACAAACAAAAAGGGTGGTGGTGGTGTTGTGGAGGGACAGACAGATGGTCTCTAGAAAGATCTGTAGCAGACAGATGACCTGACTAGAAGGGAAGAGAAGTATACTTCCTTACATACGTGCCCTGCTGCATGACCCTGGTCAGGACAGGTATTTACTCTGTATCTCAGGTGGCTACTTTATAACCCAACAGAAAGGCAACTGAAATCCTTGATGAAGTACTTTGAAATTTGAAGAAGAAAGGTGTGTTAACATTCCTCGTCCCAGGCTTCGTCTTGGATTTTTGTTAGTTTTCCTTTCCGTAGGGTTAGCACAGGAAAAGTATTAGGCTTCTTCGGAGTCCTGACTTTCTTTATTGATTTATTTGATTTATGCTTATTAAAGCATTAGTAAAAAACAAGCTGCACACAACCACAAAGCAAACCTGGATTCTCCCAAGTCCCTGTGCTCTTCTGATTTTTGACCTCCAATTTTTGCTTAGTAAATGGGAAAACTACAAGATCCTTCATCTACAGCGCAGATAGCCACAACATAAAACACCCTTGTGTTTCCCTCTGCCAAAGTCTCCCAAATATATTTGGAAACATCACCCGGCATCTTTTTGTGAGCAAATCTATTAAAGGAAGCCTCTGTAAAGAAACTGTGTCAAGCACAATTGACACAAGTAGCAGCTATGGCAGTGTTCCTGTGCTGTCAGCTTGCACTCACCACGCTGCAGGAAGTCCTCATGAAGTCATGAATAAATGGAGCTCTTTATGCTTTTACCATAAGAACACATGGTACATTAGTCCAGAATGAGCAGGAATCTCTTTTACAAAACCTTACTATTCTGAAGATTTGGATTCTGAAGAATGGATTCATTTAAGCGGGTCTTCCCGATTCAGTACCTTTGAATAAACAATGTTAAATAAAAGCTCATGTCATTTGACAGCTGAAATTTATTTTCTATCTCTATTGCTATATTTGAATAACTAGACTCTGAAAACAACTTTAGAAAGTCCCTTCCTAATTAGTGCCTTACACAGAGACAACTTGAAGTCATGTGACTTAAAGCAACTAAATCAAGATGAGTTTTTGCTTCACACGAAAAGGAGGGAGAGAGGGGGAGGACGAACAACTACAAAATCATTAAAAAATCTAGAACCACAGCACAAGGCTTGATTTTCCAAGTATTTGCACAAGCGCTGTGCTATAAAACAACTTCACTGAAAGCCATACAGTCTATTTGTGGTGGTTTTACCCCACTGGGCATCAACTCCACCACTACCGCTCTCTCACTCCCCCTCCTCAAAGGGAAAGGGGGGAGAAAATACAATGGAAAGGGCTCAAGGGTTGAGATCAGGAAAAGGAAATCACCCACCAATTACTGTCACGGGCAAAACAGACTCAGCATAGGGAGATTAATATAATTTATTACCTAATCACTAGCAGACTAAAGCAGTGAGAAACTACAAGCAAACTAAAACACCTTCCCCCATCCACCCTCTTCTATGTCCTCCCCCCAAGTGGTGCAAGGGAATGGGGGATGTGGTCAGTCCGTAACATTTTGTCTCCACCGCTCCTTCACGGTCACTTTCTTCCCCTGCTCCAATGTGGGGTCCCTCCCACGGGATGC
>VXAA01003876.1:0-30126 GCA_013399115.1 Anseranas semipalmata | reverse complement strand
GCTGGAACTGGCTCTTATTTAATATGAGGCAGCTTCTGGACTCTTCTCACAGAGGCCACCCCTGCAGCCCCCGCCCCCTGCTACCAAACCCTTGCCATGTAAACCCAATATACTATTAAAAAGGCATATTACAATGGGCTCAACTATTGCCAAATACTCAAACAACATGTTAGGCATATTCATGACCTAGAGTATCCAATGTTTCTCCAGTGTCCACTAGAGAACCAAAAATGTTTGTATGCTTTTCTTGCTCCTATTCCCTTTTGCTAGGCAAAAGGCTGCCCCTGCTGAGTCTCAAAGAGCTGAGCCATGCCATATCATCAGAGTAATCTCAAACTCTGTTATGTATAATGTCATGCTCTCCAGCTGTGTTTCTTAAACCACTTTTAAATTAAACTAAGGACACCTAACTTAACCAAAATGAGCAATACAAATACTACTTAATCTTTCAGAGAAACTCAGGGTCTATCCAGAACAGTGATGACATTGTCATGTCTCTGTGGCAAGCTCTGTGCTCCAAAGGTTTTTTCCTTTCAGGCATGTCTTCCTGATTCTGTAACACTGCCTTTTGTTTCAGCACTGCTGTGCACATTACAGCACTAAGACAGATCTTAAATCTATATAATTCTAAGCAGCTGTAATTCAGTAAGCCTTTTTGTACCTTTCATGCTATTGGGTTTGAAAGTTTCCTTTGCTAGGCCTGCCCACAATGCTGCCTATAGCACAAATAACCTTGGGCTGACTAGTCAGAAAATACACTGCATCAATGACCAGCCACAAATCTGCACTGATACTGCAACAAAAAGAGGCACCGCTGAAATGAATGTCACATCTGATTGCAGTCTTGTAAGGACAGAGGTAGGAGACACTATAGGGCAGCAACAATGAAGGAAGAAGCCTTCCTCTCCCCCAAGCTGCAATGAAGCAAGAAATTATTCTGGAGGTCATTACTGAAGTGGTACTGTAACTATAGTTTCTCAAAACCTTTAGCAATAAGTTGAAACCAGAAATGAAGGTCTTTATAAGGTGCTGAGCTTCTTTTAACACCTAAGAAAAAAAAAAATCTACCTATTACCCACTCAAAAATCTGACGTCATGTCAGACAAACTGTGTGCATGCTGGCACAGTGCTATCTGACTTACAAAAGCAATGCCTCACACAAGTGCAAATGAACCCTCTCTCAGCTATCTCTGATGAAGGCTGAGAAAGAAAGCAAATAAGCAAGCAGCTGTTATTCTTCAGAAACCTGATCATAACCTGATCAGGATCTTTGTTTCCCCCACTCAGTTACTCAAATTTGGAATCAGAGCAGGGCAGGTAGGATATTAGTACTGGCAAGGCTGGGAGTGGACAACACATAGGTAGGTGTACAGCTAGCCTTGGGGCAGCAACAAATTGCATGATGTGGATCCTGACAAAAAGAATGAAAATGAAGAGTCTAGGGGGAACAGAGGGGGAGAAATGGAGGAAGCTTTTGTCCTCCCCGTTTTCTTTCATATTTCTTTATGATGTACATAACACAGCTCTAAAAGACAAAAATACTTTTGTGTATGTATTCCCACAAGTAAGATGTCATATAGGACTAAAACGGCATTGTTTTCCTCCTTTTATATTAATTTTATGCACATCCTCCTTGAATATGCTTGTTGAAGAACTCTTTATAGATCAAGAATCAGGATCTCCTAATCGGGGTTGTAAGAGTTGTTGAATAATAGGCAAACAGAATTTCTGTTTGGATCTGGATGGCTTTTCTCTCCTTTCCATTGTTTTCACTCCCCTACCCTACTCTCCTGCTATAGGTTCTTTTGCTCTCCTCAGAATTTCCCAAGACATAGGTATTGGGATAGGCATGGAAGAGTTATAAACACAACCACAAAACAAGGTGGGACATCACCAAAAAATATCAACATCAGGGATACAGGAGATAAAAACAACCTTTAGGAATAACAAATCTTTTCCCACCTTTTGCATGTCACCTTTTGAGATAAAAAGTAGGAAATGCTGCAAAGAAACAGGTTTCAGGAGAAACACATTCCCAGATGGGAAGCACAGTGAGAAAACAAAAGCAGTGGCTAAGAACCAGCAAAATTAGGCATAAGTAACAACTGTAATACCAGTGAAATTTCTGATAATGTATCTATTTGTAGGACACGGAATGAAATTCATCCTTAAGTTTCTAATTTGGATTTATATATTTTGGAGAAGTATATAATTCAGTGGATCTTCAGCATGTAAAATACAGCAAGTATTTAAGCTTTCCAAAAGCACGCCCTGCTCCAATCAGGATAAGCCATTTGGAATAAGTTGGGGAGGGACTCATTAAATCACTTGTTTATTATTCTCACCACAGGAATGTGAATTATATTGGCAAAATGAATCAATTAGACAGCAAAGAGCTCCAGCTATTCTCTGGAGTCTACATTAATCAGCCTGACAAGCTGTCACTATGGATTGGTTCAGGCTCGTAACACAGCATCCAAGCAGTTGGGAAAAAAATCCCTGAGACTGCTAAAATAGGGAACAGTTCACTCATTTAAAGTTGTCCCCAGAGGCTTGTGTCAACGATTTATTACTGCTCACACACAGCTGCAGAAGCTTTTAAGTGAGAAACCCACATTCTTGGACATTCTAGAACTGTGCGTGTTGTGAGAACATGCTTGATTCCAGCTTCTTCTGTGAGGACAAGCAAGATGAAGTATCCTGAAAGAAATACTTTTTAGCTCCAATATAGACCTCTGAAGAAAACATATTTAAGAACTTGAAAAAGTGACTAAAACTGGGACACAACAAAACATACACTGGTGGGAAACGCACAGAGTTGTCATGGAGTCACTTCAATAAAACACTTTAAAAAAAACAACTATATTTCTACAGACTACTTTTCATACATCCACATTGCTTTCAAGTTTTAGCTGTATCCTGTCTTACCCCAAGGTAAGTCTAAAATATAAAGCAGCATTTTAAAAAAAGTCACACTTCAGAGAACACATTAAAAAATAAGTTTTTATTAAAAAAAAAAAGTACCCACTCTCCCCCAGCACCAGTAAAAACCATGAAATCACGAACTCCTGACAACTCATGATTTTGATATACACACCTTGTTAATGAAACTAAATGTAACAGAAAAAAAGCACATGGTGGACTGAAGGAGCTCAGATCAGACCAGAAATATAACTACTGTAGAAGAAAAAAATAGTAAGCAGTTCAGATAAATACTGCGAAGCAGTTTAACACATATAGCAATGTATAAAATCAATACACTGCACTAGAAAACACAATCATACATTGCTGCTGCTTGGATGCGAGACTGATAAGATCAATGACTTTGTTCTTGTCAGCATTTGTGCCAACTGCACATTCAAGCTGGATGGAGTTTAAATGTGACTTACAGTGACACAGCTGCAGGATAGGCTACAAAAAGTGCTGAATGGCTCAAAGAAGCAGAAGTATTTAGCTGAAGTGTTCTTCAGGAGAGACTGGAAGTGAAAGCAGTTGGATCCACTCTTTCAGGGAATAAATAATAAAAGGATGAAAGTGTTAAATTGTAGCAATGTAATAGGAATATAAATGCTCAACAGTGAGGAAGGAAAGTTTTCCGTCCTCACAGTAAAACTTCTTCATCTAACTGAACTCTACATGGAGTGCTGTGCATGCCAGTGTTTTAAATTCTATATTAAAAGCTACACCACAGTGCACCAGGACAGCATAAATATTAGTGTAAGCATTTAAATCATGTCCCGGGATGCATTGGCAAGATTATATCCGGTACATCAAGGGATATGATTATTTTGCTCTTCTCAGCACTTGTTACACCACATTTGGAATGCTGTGTCCAGGTTTGATCCTTCCAGTTCAAGAAAGACATTCAAACTTGGAGACCATCCAGCAGAGTACCATCAAGACAAACAATGGGCACAAGTTGCTGCAGGGGATTTTTGTGTGGATATGAGAAAAACTGAAAACAAATTGAATGACTTTGAGAAAAATTGAAATAGATTAGCAAAATAAATGATGGAATCTCTCTTCCTGTAAACACTCAAGGCTGAGCATAACAAGGCCCTGGATAATATAATCTGAGGCCTTGCTTACAGCAGAAGGTTGGACAAGGTGATCTACAGAGGTACCTACCAACCTAGACTTTTTCTATGATTCTATAAACTAAACATATACTATGATCTAAACATCTGCTAAACACTACTTCTGCAGTAACCGCTTTCTTATATTAGAATTTCTCTGATTTTCTTTCCCATTCTACTAATGAAATAAAATAAATAAGAACAATAGTGACAAGCAGAAAGGACAGTTCACTGTTTTTCAGAATGACTGTCAGCATCTTTTGAAATTATCAAGCAGTAGGCTTAAAAGTAAGGTCTCTTTCACACAATGCATAATTAGACTAGTGAACTTACTGCCACAGAATTTCAGAAGGCCAAAAGGATAAATGACTTCAAAGGAATTACACGAATGTGTTCAATTTCTTTAGCGCCTTTGAAGCAGGAACGATAGACCTGTAACCTCTACTTTATGAAATCCCTAAACTAGCATCCATTGGATGATGGGAAAGTAAGTCAATGAAAGATTATTTTGTATTTACCCCATTTTCTAACTGCTTAGATTTTCATTCTTTACCATCTACACTCAGGATATGTGAACTTTTGGTCTGATCCAATATATCCAGTTTTATGTTCAAGCCTCCTTAATAGGAGATAAATCAAAACACTGTAAGTCAAGCATAGTAGTCTCAGCTTGTAACCGCACTACAGTTTATTTGGATCATCAATTTAGATGCTCACAGCAGAATGATAGAAGCCTAACTAATGTCTAATAAATCATGAAACACAAGAATGCTTTATTCTGACTAAGGTATAAAAGGGAGAAGAGGCTAAGAAAAAAAAAAAAAAAAAAAAAAAAAAAACAGGACAAAAACCAATGATAGTGCAAAAGGCGGAGAGTGAAAATTCCCAAGAAAATATCTTCCAACCTGCCAGAGTAACAGATAGCTCTATCACTCCAAGGTCATATATCATAGCCATCTCCACAGGTCTATGAGCAGAGTAGACAACACCTAAAAACCAAACAAACACAACAAAAACAAAAACAGGATGGAAGACAACACTAGCCACCTGCATATTAAAGTACACCCCATAAGACACAAAACCAATGTTGCACTGAAAGACATGAACCCAACATCCTGGCTGTGGAATTAAAAGATCCCAACAGAGAGTTCTTTTTACATTTCACCCACTGAAAAAGCCATTAAATCAAAAGTTACTTTGACAATTGAAGACACACATATGGCTTCAGTCTCTGAAAAGCAGAAAGAATTGTTACTGCCAGATATGCAACAGGAAGCTTTTTCATTTTTATTCCTCTACTTTTTCTAAGTGCTAAATACAGTGTTGGTTTATTTATTTACCATCTATGAAATTATTGTATTACCTGGTTTGGAGTCATATAAGAACATCTTTTAATGGACACCATAAAGAGAAAGATCCCATAGCAAAGTCTCAAGCCCATTGGATGACAGTCTCAAGAACAGAACTTTAATTTTCTTAGGGACACTTTGCAGGAAGTGAGGAGGTTTAGGATTTTTGTTACATGTCATGACAAAACTTCCACTCTTCTAGGTACTTCTGGAAGCCAATGACATGCCATACTTCTGGAGGACACTGCCTGGATGGTCTAAGGTCCTAAATCTGAAAGGAGTTCTGTGCCTGTGAATCATGCTGCCCAAGCATGCAGAGTTCAGAGGTGTCTTGCTTGCATCAAGTCTCTCACAAGGCACTGGGCATAACAGATGGCCTGTTCCTTAAGACACTTACGAAGGACTTTAGAGATCCAGATTCAATTTCATTTAAACTTTGTACAAAACACTTGGTAGGACACATCTACACCATAGATATAGGCAGATTTAAGCTGTCTCTGCCCAAGTTAATCTGGAAATAAAAGTGCAGGGAAGACTGCAGCAAAAGACACTCAAGCTCGAGGTATGTGACAGGCATGATTTCTGAGCTCACGGACAATGCCATGCACACACAGCCAAAGAGAACTCCATACAAGCCTATCTGTGCTGAACTGTGATACATGTGGACTTGTTAGTTCTGGTCTCCAATAGCTTTCAGCCCTCTAGTTTGTGCTCCACTGAAGATATTCTCTTTGTTTTGGTGGCTCAGCTTTCCATCTGCATCATGAGGATAAAAGCACTGCCCATACTTACAAAGTGTCAAGAGGATAAATACATTGAATGGTCCTAAGGGACTAAGTCCTATGGCAACAGATGTAATGTTAATTCCTTAAAATGGTGACAATGGAGATGACAGGACAATCAGAACTCCGAGGAAAGAGCAGTTAAGATCATAAAGTTTTTTTTTTTTCTGATTGAACTGTCTTTGCATCCAGAGGACACTGCAGAATAAAAGCCACTCTTTGGGAATAGGGCAATAGCTAGAATAACTGGAATGGGGGGTGAGGGAGTATACAGGACAGTAAGATTCTTAACCAGCAATTTAGCTTAAAACTGCTGTGAAATGAGATGAAATGAGATGTTCACATTTCTGAATTACAATCCATTGACAGGCAGCTCTCTTACCTGCTTAAGAATGTAATTGGTTGGAAGTTCTCCAAGACAATACAGAAGAAGAAATGAGTCTTGTGACGCACGCAAGCTACCCAGCAGTGACACAACTACTAACAAAATAAAAACATCCATCAGCATCATTTAAGAAAAGTGTGCTTAATAAATCAATCAAGAACCCTAAAAGAAGAACAAACCTCTGATTAAGAAGCACCCCTCCTGGTAACTGAAAGTTACTGAAGGTTACCAGCAGAATAACTTTCAGTTACTAGATATCCATATGTCAGGCCATCTAAAAGGAAAAAATAAGAGGACGTGCTACAGGCTCAAGTGCTAACGAATCAGAAGTGGTCAGTTACAAAACTGTTCATGTTAGATTAACAAATCTTACGTGGATTTTAGTTCTCTGAGCTAGCAAATTAAGTAAGCAAATCTTATTGAATAATACAGTGCCAATTCTTACCCCTCTTTCATTTTTGAACCATTTCAGAATGTGCACCATTACAGTGATTGTACATTATGGTATACAGAGATTATTATATATGACAGAATTACTCTGAGCTAACCACTTCCATTGCTAACTATTACACACAGTATTTGCCGAGTAAGCTGCTTGGTTTAAGTTAACATGCTTTGCATTGCATATGCAGCATAGTAGAAACATGCACAGAAGCAACTAATACATCTCTGCTAATGATTAGTAATTCGTTAAGCTGAAGAAACCCTACAGCTTACAGTTGTCTGTTCATAAATTTATCTTCATCGAAAGCTCACAATTTTCTTGCTTCAGTCCTCTTAACCATATAGAAATTAAAAACCATGAAAAAAACATTTTAGTAAAAAATATCTGTAAATCACAACTCCTTACAGTGTTCGAAATTAGTAGTTCTGTAAGTAACAAGAGATTAGCACACCAGTTTGTGCTGATTTTAAATCCTTGCAACAACTCCCAGTACATGTCATATACTTCCCAATCACATAGGGCTGATTCAAGATGCTGCTTTCAAGAATCAACAGTCATGTGGTCACTTCCTATAATTTGTACCTACAGCCCTTGAAATTGTACCTGAATGCACTTGAGAAAGAAATATGGAGAAATATACAAAATAAATCAAAAAGACACAAATTCAGTCCCTGACATCTCATGACTAATATTATATTGGAAGAAAGATATATAGACACTTACTAGTTCAATGTATTTTCAAGCATATGTATCTCCGGTGCACTGATTAGAAACAGCATGAAGGTTTACATTCAGGAGAGTCAGAAGACAGGCAAAAAGACAGGAGTAGCAAATTCAGCTTGCAATAAGAACCAAGTAGACTCAACAAGAATCCATGGGTGCACAATTCCTTCCCCACTAAAACAGAAGCGACTGTCTTCTTTGCAAACATCAGTTCTTTTAACTCTGAAAAATTAATTCTCACTTACTGCATTTAACAACAAACATAGCAAACTCAAGGAAACAGAGTAAAAGAAATTGCAAGCTAGACATCCTGTGCTTCAGCTTTCATTCCCTTCCAAGGGATGCAAAAGTAACCAACAGCCAGGGAGTGTAGAGGCACTGGATGAAAGAGCAGATGAAAGCCAGCATGGCAACTGTGACACTAAACATTTACAGGTGGGTTCAGACTGGCTACTAATACTATAGGGACTTGGCTATGACTTGATCAAGGACAACCACAATCATCACCTGGATGTACTGTAATGCTGTGGTAAACCTAGCACTACCTACAGTACCTCAGCAGTATTAAACCTATTGGCCATGGTGCCAAGTTTTGACGGACACTAATGAAGATGAATGACAGATGACTTTTGAAATTCAAACTGGCAGCAGGCCCCAAAAATATTTAATATCCCTGCTAGGTTGGATGAAGTAGTTCAGTGAAAGAGGTTTGGACAGCAATGTGAACTTTTGCACAGCTCAGGAAAAACAGGAGGAAAGAATAACGATCATCCCAAATTTCCAAACACTTGGAAGTTGACCAATCTCTGCCGAACATATTCAGCAACTTAAGTTACTCCTAAGCAGCAAGGGAATGAGATGAAGATCTGAGAAGACTTAGAGCTAATTTGTTCCAGAAAGTTCTGAAATTGCTTTGGGTTCAGTGTCTGCAGTCATTTCTGTAAATTGATATTAAAATGATTTAAGTTTTATGTACCACCCCAAAAAGTTCAGCAAATACTCACTGTTAAATAATACACCTCCAGCCATATGTTTAATAACACACCTCTGGCCACAAAGATGATCAAAAGGCTGGAGCACCTCTTCCATGAAGATAGGCTGAGGCAGCTGGGGTTGTTCAGCCTGGAGAGAAGAAGGATCTGGGGAGACCTTACAGCTGCCTTCCAGTACCTAAAGAGGCCCTTCAGGAAAGCTGGGGAGAGACTCTTTGTCAGGGAGTATAGTGACAAGACAAGGAGTAATAGCTTTAAACTAAAAGAGGGTAGATGCAGATCAGATATTAGGAAGAAATTCTTTACTATGAGGGTGGTGAGGCAATGGAACAGGTTGCCCAGAGAAGCTGTGGATGCCCCATCCCTGGAAGTGTTTAAGGCCAGGTTGGATGGGGCTTTGGGCAACCTGGTCTAGTGGAAGGTGTCCCTGCCCATGGCAGTGGGGTTGGAACTAGATGATCTTTAAGTTCCCTTCCAACCCAAACCATTCTATGATTCTATGATTCTATGATATTAGGTCCCTTTACTTTGTTTGAAAGGTGTCATTTATTTCTACAAGATATTTAAAGCAGAACCCAAGATATTCATCAGAATTCCTCCCTTAATTCAAAGTTTCAGTAAGTTGCTGAAAGGTTGCGTAACCTTACCAGTGATGTGGTATGAACACAGAGGAACTACTAAGTACACTATACCAAATTATCTGCAACAACTTGGCTGCCCCCTGGGAATGTCCTAACTTTATGTACAGTAAAATCCCAAATAACTGAACTTTGCTTTCCAAAAATTGGACTGCATCTCCTCATCTTTTCTATTCAGGTTCTGTTCTGCATCAGCAATATTTAAATAAGCAAATCAGATGCCCCCTCGGACAGCCAGATAATGGAGTTACAAGCTCATCCTACTCTACTTGCATGAGGAAGATTATACCCCTTTGGATCAGCCTTTTGCAGACTTACTTACTGGGAAGGTAGCAGGAAGAGACAAAAAGGGAGCATGCTAACAAAGTCCAAATCAAGCAGCTTACTGATATGTTCTACAGGAGCCTGCGAATCCACAGGTAAATAAGATACATTGCAGTTATTAAGCTTACTCAAAGTTAACAATAATTTTACACCATGATTACAACCATAGCCTTATAAAAGTTGACGTTACAATTATTTTTAAAAATTGGGGAAACTGAGACACAGAAGGTTAAAGAAATTTGCTTAAGGTCATACAGCCAGAGGATATGAAGAACAGAACTTGAGTATTCTTCAAGAAAGAGGTTTAACTCCGGGAGTATGAAGGCTGGAGGTTGTCACATGTTTTCCAGTTTGAAATTCTTATTCTGCTTCTCACTTTCAATGACTATAAACCTCTTCATATACAAATGTGGAAACTATGTACAGCAGGCTACATTATAACAGATGTATTAAAAAAATCTGCTTTTTGAGTTACGAATCAACTCATCATTTATCCAAAATAAAAGTGGCCCTCACACCTACCTACAGCTAGAGTAAAAACACCTCTGCACTGAAGGAAAATAAAATTAATTATAAAACAAACAAACAAAAACCACCAACTGATTAAATATGGTGTTAGTAAAGAGCAGTAAGTGAGAGGAACACCATGAAAAGTGCCATATCAGATGTCTCCTCTGTCGAGTTTAAACGGCTTAGACTCACTCTCCTAAGAACAGTTATAGGGCCCCTCCCATGTGGTTTAACCAGTCTAACTCAGCTCTGAAGCAAACCTCACTATTTTAAAATAAAACTAGTCTCAGGCCTCAAATCATGTTTGACTATTATGCTATAATGTCACACTACAGTTCTTTTAATAAAGTTTATTTATATCATATTCATTAGGACACCACACTGGTTGAACTACATATTACATTTCCTTCTCCTCCCAGCCAAAATGCTGACATGCAAAAACATGTGTCTAATTGTATTCCAACACTGATGTGCATGTTTGCAAAGGCAAACTGAAGAGTGGTGTACCATCTGGAGGGGAAACAAACTAAAAGATGGACTCTTTTCACAGCTTCTTGAATCCCTATTAAAAAATGAGTTCTTCCTGCTAATGTGACTGAAAATATTAGCCTTCAGAATACTAAGACCATTGCTTTTCCAGATTTCAGTGTATTGCTCTGAATAACTTTTTTTAAAAATTATTCTTATTTCTAGTAGCCTTACTTTCATGAGATTGTACTACAATTGTCACCTCACTGCTGTCTTCTGTCATCACAGTCAAAATATGACAGAAGTAAATATCTCTATTATGTCAACAGACAAGCATCTCAGGGTCACTCACTGTCTCTCCTTGTCATTATTCCCTGTGTCAGGAAATGGGTGATATCAGATAATGCAGTCAGGGGCATGACAATAAAAGAGAGAGAATTTGAATATGTTTTGTGTTCTAAGCAGTCTGTAATTTGCAATTTTGTTCTCATTTCAGGAACAAACCATCTGCCCTGCCCCTCTTAAACCGCTGAGATTAACTTTCAGTTATGCATAGAGACAAAGTCTGCTCACAAGATTTAACTGTTTGACCAACGGGCTCAGATGATCATTAAAGCTTTGTACTTCAGACTAGTGTGCTATAGTAGTTTAAGAATAGAATAGAATTAAGAATACCATATAAACCTTTCTAAAATTTTTAGCTGCTCTATAGTACCAATACCTCTGACAGCAGTCTCACCCAAACAGAGAAGGGACACGCTCCCTTTCTTTCAGTTCGATCTGAGACTTGATAAAAAGTGACTTTCATGGCTGCTGTACTACTGTCTTTATGCTCACTGATAATTGTAAATTGTTTTTCATCTATAAGAAAAAATACGAATCACTCCTGCTATAAGATTAAATTATACAAATAATTAATGCAGAAAAACCTCTTCAGGAGCAAGTCTTTATCTATAATTTTCGTAACACACTATCAATGAAAAATTTGCTATATTTGACTTTTTGCTGATAATTCTGGACCAGCAACTTTCCAGCACACATTTTTCTCTTCTAGTCATGTTTTAGCAAAAAGAAAACGTTCACAAACTACTATAAAATTTACTGCAAAACTGAATATTAAATATCTGAATTTGGAAATTTGACTGCATTTAACTTAGATAAATGTTAACTTCTGTTCATAATTATACTATTAATAAGCAGGTACTATTCCTATGAGATTTTTTTATGGCAGTTTAAATACAAACAACTTAACAAATAAGCCACATTAAGGATCTTCCTGACTATACTTAGCTTTCCAACCCACTGAAATACAGATCAGAGATTTAATAATCTTGCCAGATGTTCCCCCTAATAAAATGCATTTTATATTAAAATTAAAGCAACGCTAAAATCTAACAAGATGTGTATTATGAATGCTTCATTTCTGAAGTGGAGTACATGGAGTCATTAGCCTTAATTAAATTAATAGAACAAATTAAACTTTTGAAGACTGTCTACTTGTAAAGTTCTCTACTGAAGTTTTAATAATTTATTCCTGTCACTTCAAACTTTACCTTTTAATTCTCATTTTGAAATTCTCATTTCATGAGCAAAATTTCATTTCACAATTTTTGGTTTATAAAATTTCCATTTTATAGGCAATAAGATTTTCTGATTTTCTGTCTGTGAAAACAATTCTTGTAAACCTTTTCTATTAAAAAATAATGAAGTGAAATCTATCCTATAAATACTTGTACCCTAATCTTTGTATTTGGTTATTACCTTTCTTGACAACTAAGCTGCTATCTGTAGAGGCAAAAATCAATATTTGATTTCTTCTGCAGAGCTATACTGGCTGCTTTACAATATCCATATGTTTGCATATAAATATTCTGAAGGCGAACTAAATCAACTAACATTTGTAGTTGCCCCCTCCCTTTGCAAAACACATCAAGCACTTAGGATAAATTCAGTGTAAATCATCGTCCTAGCCACACATTTAAATACTATAAGCTTCCTTAACCCTCAGCTCAGACTTCCCTAATCTCTAAAAGAAAGCAATGCCAGATGGCCATGAAAAACGGTGAAGAATCAGAGGGCCACAGAGAAATACCTAAAGCCCTTACTGGTATGGTGGAGAAACACCTTCTGTTTTGACTTACTGCTGGGCCCCACTTAGATCAAATTGCTTTGTGGAACTCACATGCGATCCTTCCACATCAACTCATACATCTGCTACTAATTTTCAAAAACTGTATTTTATTGTCATGAATCTAGTTCACCAACACTTAATTGCTATCTGGCAGAAACAATGCACCACCTCTTTGTCATAGTTATCACAGTGACAGTATGTTTGCTACATGAAAACAAAGACAATCCACTAACCACTGCACTTCTCCATTATCTTCAAGCATATACATGTCTATACCTATATAGGTACATATAAAAAATAATATATATAAAATATTATGTATATATATAAAATAATGTACATACTATATATGTATATATCCACACATATATTTGGTCTTCAAATACGTATGAGCTGGCTGCCAGGCTGAAGGAGGAGCACAGCTCACTGCCACATGAGGGATAGATTAGGTCTTTTTCTCTATGTCAAGAAGCAAATAATGGAAAAAGATTCCCTTCTTCACAGAAGAGCATCCTTCTTCAGGCCAACACTGAAAATTGTACAAGCTAATAGTGCCCAGCATTCTGGGACACTAAAAGATACCACTATTCCTCATTTGTCAGTGGAAGTATCAAAGAAACACCATTTCACTACAGTAAAACATCACTTCCCACAAGCCAAGCTTTCTGCTACTACAGATTCAGAACAACGTAGCTTTGTGGCAAGCAGGCTGGTCAGCCGGATTGCCCATTAACTGCTTCATTCACCACACAGCTGCTAGACTGGCATCTGTTTAAAAACTTCCTGAAACACAGTTTTTCCACCTCTGTTTCTAGTTGCCTAAATCAGTTCCTGTATGCAAAATCCACCTTTTGCCTTTGTCAGAAGGTAAGAATGTGGAAATGGTCTCTTTACCTCTGAGGATCGGGAGTCTCACTTGGCTTTAAATACCAGGTTCGGACAGGTTTCATGCTCAAACAGGAGTCTTCTTTTTTTTATAAAAGAAATCACCTTGCACTACAAAAGATAATAGTCACTGCTCAACACAACTTCATGGTTTTGGACTTGGCTTTCTCAACAGAAATTCAGAAGGAAGCAAGGCTCAAATGCCAGTGGGGTGCTAAAGTCCCAGACAGGGCCCTGACAATGATTCTTGGAGACACGTTCTGTACTTAACAACCCAGTGTGCTGAAAGCCAAGACTGACAAGAACAGGCAAACCTGGGAATGGGAAAAAAGACTTGAGAGGAAAGACAGGACTGAAATAGCAGGGAGTGCTTCAGTACAGGGTAGGGGTTTGGGGCAGTGGCAGAGCTGTGTGGGAAGGCCAGGCATGGGCTAGCAGGAGAGTTCAGGGCAGGAGTGAAAGGCACTGACAATTTCAATGTCAGCAAGGAGCACACACAGAGCCAAACACCCAAAACCTGTCAGACAGCCATAGTAGAACAAACATAGGTTCCAGGTACAAAGCCAGAGTTGGCAAACTACAGAACACCTGCCTATAGCATGCTTCATTCTCGCTCACATTTCCATGAGTAAAAAGAAATGACAATGTTATTTATTTGAATGGCTCAAGACACAGGACAATAACATAGCCTGGTTATAGAAAATAAGAACCTAGCAAGACTGCAGTCCTCTGGGAGTGTGCACAGGATTGTCAAGATTGGCAAAACTGAATTTAAGTCAGGTAAAGTGAAGAAAGGAGGACTTCTGAACAATGTAAACCAGGCCAGTGGATCAAATTTCTGTTGTAAACTACTTTGAAAAGTACTTGACATCTTGCATTTTAGCATTTTTCTATAATCGTCGTTTGTTATTCTACAGTACCATATTCATTCTGTTTAGCCTGGCTAAAGAATGTTTTTAGAATATCAGACTGAGATGTAACAAAGTTTAATAACAGAAAGAAAAGTGGTATAAGCCTAATAAGACACAGAGGGGAGGTGGTAAAGGGGATTCAGAGGTAAGAGTTGAGGAAACTCAGGGTACTAGAGAGATGTTCTAGATGGTAGGCTAGTTTTAGTCAAGAAGCAATATGTTTGTACAAAGTCCAGTGGGAGCTCAATAGTCAGAGATAAGAACACAAAGGAGGTCTAAAATATTTTGTGTATGTTCAAGAAATGGAAAAATGGACACTGAAAGTCTGATACACAGTCAAGAAAATTGCTGCTTGGGAAGGAGATAAAAGAAAAAGAAAGATATTGCATTTAAGTAGGTGAGGGGTAAGAGATACCTAATGACTGATCACAGAGGACATGAGTAATGATATCAGAAGAGCTGTTCCAAAAATAATGGCAACATATAGCGCATGAAAAAAATACTTCCAAGGTATCAAAGTAATGCAACCTTTGGGTCAAATAAAAGTGATTTATTCCATGAATAGTTAAGGCAATATTCTGGTACGGTTTGTATACAGAAAACAAAAAATAAAAATAATCACAAGTGAATTTCAATCAGATGTTCTTCAGCGACCACTCCTATCTTTCTATTTAAGTAAGATTCCCACAACTTCAGTGATTGAAACATTTCAAGCTACTACTGCTAAAAGATCACTGTTGCTAGAGTGCTTCAACACTATACCAAATCTCCCATTAACACTTGCTCTTAAAGGTTATTTCAGTAAATGGGTCAAGATACACAGGGAAGCTCCTAGTAAGACTTCCATTTGAATGCTGATTAGCCCTACACCAGAGATAGCTATCTGAACTGGACTGTTAATGCCTCTTCTTCCAAAATAAATCCAGAAAAAGGTGTATTCATTTATTTATGAGGCATACTGTATACTTCTGGATCACAACCATGAATCGTTTTGTTCATTTGTCCAAGCATTGTAACCATCAGGAAAGCAGTGAGCTTTGATTTCAAATGAAGCAAACAGTTTCATATTGAGCTCTACTCATGCATACTCAGTTTTTCAATTAGCCTGTGATTTCCTCGACAATACTGTTCATTTAAGGATGCCTAGCTGCCAGTTGATTTGAACTTTTCCTCCCTCCCTTGTATGTGCCATTATTTTGCTTAAAGTAGCCATTATGCTTTGAACTTGCTTGCTGAGGCATTGTTACAACTCTTCACGCCTCTTGGTCGATGGAGGAATTTTGATCCCTCAGAAGCAAGTGCAAGTCTCCAACTTCACACGCCAATGTGGACAACTGTAGCTGAAACTGAATCCAGACTAATTCATCATTCCAGTAATTTCACATTTATGCTGATACAATAGTAGGTTAGGACATATGTAATTTATTGTTTTTAATTGGAAAAATGGAACAGAACTTCCTTCAAATGAAAAAGCCATTTGTCAAATGAAGTTTAAAAAAAGTAAATGAGATTTATGGCAACAACAAGAATGTATTCAAAATTAAATTAACCTGTAGCTTAATAAAATATGAGGTATTACAACAGAATGAAAAAATCCTTTCAACTGCAGGATTTTAATGCTACAATAATTCTGCTCTTCCTAAAGGACAACAATTTTGCACTTTCTTAAATAACCCAGTTCAAATCACATATTAGAATATCAAGTTTCAAGAATTAGTAGTCGAACCACAGTAACCAGGTGACAATAAAGATATAGAAAGCATGTGCATTTTCCCATTAGGCACAGGTTTAACACTGAAAATACATGGGGGGGGGGGGCGCGACGGGCGCGACTTACTGTAGTGCTTCAAAGATGCACTATACATGTAATGCAGCAGTACAAATGAAGGCAACTGAAAAGGCAGTACTCACCCAAAATATCAAATTGAAAAGGAACATCATATATTTCAAACAACACAGGCAGCCTCTTGCCATGTTGCACTTCTTGAATTCTAAAAGGAAAACAAAGGATAGATCCAGGTAAAAGACCACATATTTGCTGCCTTTGGGTGCACTGTATTTGTCACTTTTTATGCCAGTCCCAGTCCCAACACCGGTCCCGGTTCCAACCCCGGTGTGGTTCTGTGTGCGTGATCCAGTTGTACCATAGAAAGCTCCAGCAGTAAAACCTCGACCAAATTGCCTCCCTGAGGTGGAAGGTTTAGCAAAATCTGAGTCTTTGCTATCCAAAGATGGACTCCGGTGAATTGAAGAATCCTCGCTACTTGACTTCTCCATGATCTCTCTTTCCACAGTTGTCAGATTTAATGTATAGCATCTCTCACCATTAAATGCAGCGCCTTGCAAATGTACAGTACAATAAGGGCTGTCTGTATTTTGCTTCTTTTTTTCTTCATACATAAATCAGATAATCACTGCAGAATCTATTCACTGCATTGTTGCTGTTTTTATCTATTTTTTTTATAGCAATGCAGACTGTACTCTATCTGTAGCGTGGATTTATACATTAATATCCCATGCAGGAGCATACTCATGATTTATCTTGATGAATCATGTATGCAGAACTTCGATTTTTATTCAAAAAAGCCATAAGCTCTTTCTCTCTGCCCTTAGTCTACAGCCCTCTAATCTACAGGCAGCAGATGGTCCTTGCATCCATTTCCAAAAAGCTTCTGCAGTACACCTGGGCGACTTTCCTGTAGCCTGACCACTTTTCTTGCTCTCAGCTTCCCTCTCCGTGTCTGTCTGATCATTTCATACACGCTGTCTTTTTTTTTTTCCACCCGTTTGCAGTATCTCATTCAGTAATCAGCTATCAGAGCGCATTCTGTGTTTCACTGCTGATGATGTGAAATCATCGGCAACTGCAACCACTGGGCATTTCCCACAGAAATCCCTGACCTAACTATCAAGTAATAAATCCACCCTCTTGCTTGCCCCTCCTCTCTGCTTTCTATCTGACCAGTTAGAAGAAGCCTTCTCCCCCAGGGCACGCCTCCATGACATAGTATCTTTAACAGGATTAGAATTACTCTCGACTGTACAAGTGCACAACAGAAAATCTCTTTAAATGTCAAGTACTGTTTAGCTGTTTATGAGCTAGAACTGTGAGGTAACAATACTCCTTTTATGCAATAAAATTCGGTAAAAGTATGGATTAGATAGACAAGAGCTAGCCTCTCCCCACTCGCAAAATTAACCGTGACTACACATACTTACATCTTTTTTCTGGCTTAAATGTCATGGGACAAAGAACTGGAACAGACTAGCAGCCAATAATACACTGAACAGGCACATATCTATACATACACATAGCACAATGCCATCACCTGTGTTATAATTAACCATAATAAGAAAAGCAGAGCCACTGCCTCTTACAGGATGATCAATCAATTCTTAAAACTCTTGAAACGTAAGGATATCTGAACCTGCAGCTATTTACAGTCTGAGTAAGTCAGAGATTATTCTTGTGTATGCTAATAAATCATCCTACGTTGCAAGTAGACTGTGAACTAGAAACACTGACCCAAATGCCACATTTCTTTTCTGGATAGTAGCACAACATGCCTGGCAGGACACTGAAACAGAGCAGGCAGGAGTGTGCAGATGTGTTGGTGCCTATGTACGCAAGTGCTTGGAGGGGGGGAGAGGAAAACTTCAGGTCACACCTGGTGCTTCCAAATTTGTCATTGTGTCATAACTGTAAAAACAGCATGTTGATGGTGCAAAGTGATAAAACATTTAAATTGCAGGTTATGCTTTTTATTTTTTTATTTTTTTTAAGAAAGAAACCATATTAGGAGGCCACTACAAAAGAAATTCATCTACCAGGAAAAGCAAAATTTATGCTCAATTTCAACTGACCCTCTCACATTTCTTCAATCTTAGATAACTATGCACAACAGCACCTTAAAATTCTATTATTTTTATATTGCAACATTAGAATCAACATTCTAAAGCAGTGCTGTACCTTCCTTGATAGGCTTTTTCTGTGAAAAGATCCTTCTACCATGAAGTGTTTCATGCCATGAAATACATAGTATTTGTAAATGTAGTATCTTTCTCTCACCACTTCTGTTCCTTGTTAGAATAACATTTTAACGTGCAGGCCCAAGCCTATATCAAACATATTTGTTCACTTTGCTTTTTAAAAGTCATTTCAGAACTACCTGCATCAAATCTGTCCATCATAAAAGTGATTACACGATAATGACTAAATAGTCCACATGATACAGTGCAGCAGAAAAGCTTACACACCAAACACCCAAGCGGAAAAAAAAAAAAAAAAAAAGATAAATTAACAGTGATCAAAGTGGGGCATTTCTGTACCTGTCTATGATGTGCACACAAACTGCAAAGTGAGCAGTTGTTAGGGACCATCAGTCTTAGAAAAAAACATGGGAGAGACTTGTAGGTCATGACCAGGTATCTGCCTGAGACACTGGAACTTGCAGCATAAGTAACATTCAGAGCAAAATGCAAATGCTTGAGTATGGTTTTAGAAGTCTGAAAAGACTCTTTTGTTCGAAAATTCACTTACCGGTTATGAAGTTGAGCCATTTCAATCCTGTGCTGCTAGATACTTTCAGAATTTACAAAACTGAGCTCTCAGACAAAAATAATATGAGAATGCACAAGTAGTCTAAAGCATTTTTTCCTGTTTACTCATCGGTTTGCCATAAAATTTACACCAACATAAACTAGAAAGAAAGGAATTAGATCTTCAAAAAAAAAAAAAAATCTGTACACTTGTGAAAACTAATGCATAAAAAAAAAAAAAGCAACACAACCCTTCCCCAAGCCTTTTCAAGTTCTCATTACTAGACCATCTTTAATTTTCCCATTTGATTTTTATTTTTGCCTTCAAATACTACAAAAGATTTGCTTTTTTGACAATTACTTGTAAAGCATCTTTCATTAAGAGCCATCCATGTCTGGCCTACATCACAGTTTACACTTTAGAACGAACAACCAAAGAAATAAGTGTAGCCAATACCCACCTTCAAAATCCTAGTTTGGGTAACCAGCATTAGGATGAAATGAACCAGATTACCTTCCCCTCCTGTGGTGTACAAAGGGAACATATGACTCTCTTATGGTTATGCGGTTGTCACCAGAGACACTTTACAAGCTTCAGTAACCTTCTGCCACTTGAATCTGAGGCCCCAGAGTGGCTTTACAGATTAGATGCTACTTCCTCCTGCTGGAAACACTAATTCAGTATTTATGTAGCTCAGTTAACAAACCACACAGAACAGCTTATTTGCTGAAAAAAATGAGCAATGAAAAATCTGTACCCGATTCCTCCAGCTGTGTTTTGACTAGCCATTACACTTAACTGTCTCTGATTGAGTCTTCATTGGTAGGTGTTGCTGCAAGGCCATTCAACATTATGGTTGTCCCACTTGACAGTGGGACCTCAGCACAGGAAAGAACACATTTTGCTTCACTGCAGCTCTCATCTCTGTTGAGTAATTAGGGCACGAAAAACATTCAAAAGCTCGCTCTGTACTTAATTATTCTTCAATTACTGAATCACAGAATTTTGTTGCCAAGAGATGCCTCCACATCAAAAAAATAATCTCAGTTCCACACGCAAATGCCTGGGACAAAGAACAAACATCAGCCTATGGCATCTGAATAGCTCAGTCAAGTATTAATGGTAAGAATGTAGGCCACTTTCAGATATCAGGTATGAAAGTGAATGTCACAACTGGTGTAGCAGAAGGAATGGAAAGGAAGGTTATTAGTAATAATGCCCTAACAACATAGGCTGGCTTTCCTACTGATATTGATTTACCTAGCTCCCTTCTGGAACAGCATGCTATTGTCCTCAAAACAAGGATCCCAACAACTTCAGTTTTTATTTGCACTTTTTCTAAGCCTTTAGTTTTATCTCACTAGAACTTCAGTGCCAATTACACCTAGCTACAGTGCTCCTGAATGCCTCAGTTTGTTTCTGCCCTCTTCAGCTGTTTTTGCACAACTGGCTTGTGGAACCATGATGCAAACCAGAACAAAAGCTGACCAAGTTTATACACATATTTGTAACCATATATATAGAGAGACATAACACAGATACAAGTGTATTTAAGCAACATATGCAAATAAAGCTTACTTTTCCCCTTGTAAAAGATACCAATTTATTTTACAAGACAGCCCACTAGATGACCTTACTGATGCAATGAAGGACAGGGACAATAGACAAGAACAGGAATAAATGTTGAAGGTTGAGCAAAAATTTCTTAAGCTTCTGCTATGATCTCCCATGATTCTAGACTTGAAAATATGAAACTTTAGGAGTTCTTGAAAAGGGGAAATAAAAACTCTAGTCAGCGTGATATGCGAGCCATTTTATCTTTCAATTTCCATTATGTAGGCTAGTGCTGCTGTCGCCATTTTACATATGGGGAACTAGAGGATCAAGATGTTTGCTGAGGATGAATAGCAAATCATTGGCAGAGGAGCAAACTGAATCTAGGCCTCACATGGCCCCAGCTAGTACACTAACCATTGCACCATTCTCAAATTAATTATCTTTAGAAATCATGAGTTTTAGTAATCCTGTGGCATGATTTCAGAACAATATGGAGCCTTGTAGAGAGATGCACAAACATATATGCTATCAAATATTCCAGGGACATGGTTCTTAAATTAACACTTTTCTTTTGAATGATACTGACCAAAAACTGAATTGTACAAGCCTTCCTCAGGGTACACTAGCTAGACAAAGAACCTAGATTGTTGAGCATAAGTTCAATGACTATATCTTCCCAGTCAGCAGTTCAAGTCACTGCTCCAAATCCTGGAAGACCAGGAGAGGGAGATATGTAACAAGAGTTGGAAATAATAGCTTATGACTCTGGCATACAAAGTCATATACAGATGAAAGCTCAGCTTAAAAACAAAAAATACAATTCATTTTGGAATAGTCTTAAAGGGAAAAGAATGTCCAAAGAATCAGAACTAAAATGAGAGACATCTGAGAGACAAAAACATGGAGTTCTCCGGACTCCCGTGCCCCTGGCTTTGCAACAGAGAGATTACAAACTCAAGCAAGTCAAAATACCTGGACTTCAGCATTCCCAAGGCTCCCAAGAATGCAGAAAATTATTTTAGTCTGTTTGCTCAGGCACATGGGCAGCAGCATAACAACTCATGGTTGCCTTATCAGCAACACAGTAACTGTCCTTGCCTACCCAAGGCAAAGAGGTAAAACCTCTTTGAATGGCCTAAACTAATACTTACCTTGTTTATATTTACATATATCTATAAGAACAGTTTATCCTTCTAACATGGTGCCCTCACTGGATGGATGATCAAGAAAATAAGACCTTGTTATAAAACTTCCCACTGTGTCAAATATTCTGTGGCACTTGGTCCCTGGGATTTCCATTAAAAATCCTTTACTGCCAACAGTGCACAAGTGGATGTAGTTTCATGTTTAGGATTTCACACCAGAGACAGCATGACATTCCGTCTCAAAATTGTACAAAGGAATTAGTTGTAGCCCATGTCAGGGACCTTAACCCACCATGATCAGTTGCAGATGATGACATGACATGCTGATGCAGAAGAGACATGGGAGATGAGGGTCAAAGTGCAATATGGAGTCCCAAATCTAAGAAATTGTGATTATGTCACACCTTCATACCAGCTCTCCCTCAGAGGCCTCTCAGACTGAGCAGAAAGAATGCCCAAGTTTCCAAGTTACAGAAAAACCTAACTTTATTGAAAATAGAAATCCTGCTACCTACATTTAAGCTTTTAAATCAAACTATGTGTAGTTTGAGCTAGCACTAGGGTCTTTTGTCTTCTCTTTGTAAACAACAATCATGAACTGTCTCCCTAATAATTTCAGTCAGCCATCTTATGCCTTCTTTCTATTTGAGCTGTGTTTATACCATAATCTTTCCTGATCTGCTGATGACAAGACTTCTTTCTTTTTAAAGAACAAAAGTTAACGTTCAAATTCAAAGTTTAATTGATCAATTCTGTCTCTATCAACACTTTACCTTCATGAAAGCGAAGTCACTCACATTCGACACACTTTTTTCATCACTCCTATTCTGCTTTTCTGTTTCAGGTAATAAATTTGGTCTCTGAAAAGTCCAACACTTCAGAGCCAAACAAGAAAACCCTTGTAGTTTAAATTCTGTATTTTACCTGTAGGAGGAAAGGAGGTTCTCCCACTACAACAGCATTAGTTTAATACCTGTTACTTATAAAATCATCAGTATGTCCATCTGCAAGTCAGAGACTCCTTGCAAAGAATCTAACATAAGCTGAAACAAGCCTTGGCCAGCAATGATGCAAATAAATGTGTGGCACCAACTGGTGTCCCCTCCCAGAACACCAAAAAGTATATGCAGAGAAGTGCTTTTTGCCACACACAGAGAAAACAGGATCAAAGTAGTAGAAAACTATCAACTACAGGCAAGAAGGCAGCAACATTATATCCCTGATATACCCATGGCATGAAACACCAGAAATCAGAGCTCGAAAATCATGCTTTAAAAAATAAAAAGCAAAAAAAAAAAAAAACAAAAAAAAGAAAGGGTGAGGAAATGAGAAGGGTTCTTCTTATTTATTACCTATTTTTTGCAGAAGCACTTCTATTCTGCTCCCAATTTCAATGACAATTTAGATTTTTACGTGATCCCAATTGCACTACAGATTAAAGAAAGCTCTCAAATAACAGAAGACTTTTGCCTATCATGAGACATGGTATCCCTTCTTCCCCTTGGTCAGTGTAGGAGTATTTCATTAATACAGGAACTTTTCTAACCCTGTCCAATGTGTCAACATCCCTTGAAAAAAATCAGATGGTTATTCTTTAACCTCTTTCCTGAAGAGACTGTCTTTCACCAGAAGCCTGCTGTTCTGAATTAGTGGACAGCTAGTGTCTATGTATTAACAGAACTATTAAACTTAAAAACAAACAAACAGAAAAAAAGAAAAGCCCCTCACACAAATGGCTGAGGAAAGAGACAAGAATGACATCATTTACTTTTAAAAGGCAACAGACATCTCTCAACCCTGCTAAATGATGCCATGAAAGAATATGAGGCACATGTTCTTTCCTCTTTGAGGCACATTCCTTTCATAATTGAGTGAATTCTTTCATTGCTAAAATATTCATATTTTGGCATTTCATAGAATCATAGAATATCCTGAGTTGGAAGGGACCCACAAGGATCACCAAGTGCAATTCTTGGCTCCACATAGGTCCACCCAAAAATCAAACCCTATGTGTGAGAGCATTGTCCAAACACTTGAATTCCAGCAGGCTCGGTGCTGCGACCACTTCCCTGGGGAGCCTGTTACAGTGCCCGACCACCCTCTCAGTGAACAACCTTTTCCTAACATCCATAAGCATGGAATCATAGGTGTGATTCCATGAATGAGGACATTTAAAACCACTGCATCAAGGCTGGCAGAGCCCCAGGTGTCTATAATTATCAGCAAACTTAAAACATTATTTTAGGCTCCCTTCCCCCTTAACTCGTCAGCAGCCTCAGCCTCCACTTTAAGACATCACTGAAAGTGACTGACTGGAGAGCAATCAGTCGGAGATCTGTGAGTCATCAAAAGACTGTTTACCAGCAGCATTTCCAAGCAAAACCTGATCCCAGGTTCAATGTTCAGGTCAAAGACACACAGGTCTACAGCTTTCATAAGGGAGTTGAAATGCCAAATGAATTAACTGTCTGCTAAGGGCCCAGAGCCAGTAACCTCAGAGCTAAAAGCTGTCAGCAGAATAGGCTGAGTTCAAGCCACAGTACAAAGTTCCCCTTGGCTGGGTCCTCAACATGACTCAGAGCAGAAATATCTGGAAACAAGGGTGGAATCTAGCCTCTGTGGCCATTAAATCCTTAGCCTGCTCCCTGCCCTCCATGAGGTCTACCAACTGCGATAACAAGCTATGCTGCCTAACAATTCCCCTCAAACACCTCCTTTGTCATTCAAGAGAAACATTATTGAAATAATGAAAAATGTTTTTTGAATAATTCAATATAACTTCCAAATACCTGAAGTGCCATTAACAGCACTTCTCAAGTTATGGTCAAACTACTGGTTAACAGCCACATTTCATCCTGCAAGTTTGGGCTGGACTTTTCTACATCTTCCAGCAAGCTTCTGCAAAATAAAGCCAGAGCAAAGTCCGCAGACTAATTCCTGTCTCAAAGCCCTATTTGAGCAACTGCATCTACCCTCACAATAAAGCTTCTTGCATGTTTTGTGGTACCACTGTGGGATACTGTCAACTTCAAATAAAAAATAGGATGTGCCTGTAATGTAACAGTCATGCAATTAATCCTTTTGCTTTGCCAACAACAACAAAGTCAGATTTAAATCTCAAGAGGAGAGATGCTTTATCTGCTTTACTCATCTCACAAAAATGAGGCCAAATGGTTCTCATCTATTCTGCATGAGATACAAGAAAGGGTGTAAAAATGAAACCAAGGTAAATCTCTTGCACTAATCCAGCAGGTTTAGGTAATGGTACAGCTGTTCATGAGCTTTGTGATCAACTTCAGCTCTTATTACAAGGGTGTGAGAGTTCTACGAAAGGGGAAAGGGGACAGGGACAGGGACAAGGGGAAAAAGGGGAAAAGGGTACAATTTGACATGACCCTGTCTATCAAGACACAAACATACAGCAGTTTGGTTACCTGACTTACAGTATGAGCTATTTAACTACTTACAGTACATTAATGATCCATTTTAAAGGCAGAACTATTACTGCTAAATATCATCTAGTTTTATAATCTTATCCACAGTAAGGGGAGCTCATTTACATTTGGTGAGAATGCTGTGTGCTAGCTGCAATACCAGGCATTCAGACTAATATGAGGTGTAAAGAATGGATGCAAGCATGTTTGACTCCTTCCCAAAAGCCAAGCCCACATTCCCTCGAGTTTTGAAAAGTTTATTCATACCAGCAGTTTCTTTCAATGATGAGAAAACCAAAATATCCCTTATCAGCAGCCAGCAACTAAGAACCTTGCAAAATTTCCTCACAGTGACATATGAAAGACAAAAAAAAAAGTGTGTTTTGGAGGGGAAAACAACTTGTGTGATTCAATCTGCTCTGATCTACTTTACTGATTAACAAGTATGCAATAATTATGGTATGAAATACCAGTTGGCTTTTAAAAACAGAACTTTGTTAATTCATCACAGGCAGATATTTTTTATTTACAAATCAACTGGGATACTGGCACGATGCTTCATGCTCTCTGCACATTGGTTCAGAGGAATCTATCAAATACATGGCTGTAAATGCTTAGTAACTGTTGTTTATCAGCACGGGTCTTTAAACAATATGAATTAAACTAAAGGCTTCCAAACTGCAATACCAGATAAGGGTAGACAGTGCTAAGTTTGGTATGAGTATGGCTTTCAGTACCCAAATTTGATGCTCAAAATGACAATATGTATATAACCTTTCTTCTCTTCCCAGTGTCCAAGTCTAGCCCAGTTTCAAGCCTAACCTGATTTACTGAAAAGTCTTTCCAGACCTCTTCCCTTCAGAGGAACAAGTTAGTAGTAAATCTGCAATGATGTAATCCACATGGCAATGTTATGCTTGCTTTTGTTGTTTTAACCCTCAAATCTCAGTGTCTATAAAACAGATATATATAGGTTTTGACATCAATGCTAACGTGAGAGATACTTTGCTCCCTGAATTTTATCCAACCTATGGATTCTCCTTCTGTGTTATTTTTCTCATATAGCACTGGTCCTTTTCCTGCCAAGCATCTGGCCAGAAAAAAACATAAAACTCTTTTAGGCCACCCAGCCATTTTTCAGAAGAGTTTTACGAACTCATCATCCTATCTCATTTTGGAATCACACAGAATCACAGAACAGTTGAGGTTGGAAGGGACCTCTGAAGATCATCTAGTCCAACCCCCCTGCAGAGCAGGACCACCTAGAGCACATTGTGCAGGATGGCATCCAGGAGGGTTTTGAATATCTCCAGAGAAGGAGACTCCACTGCCTCTCTGGGCAACCTGTGCCAGTGCTCTGTCACCCTCACAGTAAAGAAGTGCCCCCTCATATTCAGCCGGAACTTCCTGTGCTTCAGTTTGTGCCCGTTGCCTCTCGTCCTGTCGCTTGGCACAACTGAAAAGAGACCGGCTCCATCCTCTCGACATCCTCCCCTCAGATATTTATATATATTAATGAGGTCTCCCCTCAGTCTTCTCTTTTCCAGGCCCAGACAAATAGTTCCAGTGGCTGACAAATTATTGATCTCTGGTACTCGGGTGCATAGTTGAAGCCATGGGTGGCAATGCTCTGCTGGTTTCCAATAAAGTCTTGAAGATAGCTCCCACGCCCTATAAAGATAATATCCTGGACTCTAGAAGAGCTCTACCTCCATCTCTGAATCTGTTCTAGACTGTATGAAATAGCCACCAGGGCCTGGAAATGAAATCTCCTTGTCTCAGTTTGCTAATTCCCAACCTGCAGAGCTATTTACACTCCTTTCTGGCTTTTCTTCCATATTCACTTTATACAATGTTACACAATATGTCTTCTCTATGGATATTTTGAAGGAAACCCCACTATTCCAAATTGCCGGCATCTTGATCTTCTCCTCCCACACCTCCTTCTGTGCCATTGGTTTATTACAGGACATTTTTATAGTACTTACTGTTTCTATTCCAATAGCATGGAATCTGTCATATTAAATATTTATCAGTAAGGGGTCTGCTCCCTCCTACTGCAATCTCAGCAGGATAATTTGGCAGATACAATCAGGAAAAGATTCTGTATATCTGTCTCTTTTTTGAAGAAATATTATACTCAAATACACAGCTTTAAACATCATTCCAACCAAAACCTGACTGTATAAACTGCACTCTTGAAAACCCATGCTTCTTGTATTCCAAGGATTGCTAAATCAAGTCAGATCAGTTCCCCACATAATATATTTTTTCTTTTAAATCAACTTGAATGCTTTCTGCCCTGTACACTGAAAAGAAAGGTTCAGAAATTGTAACTATATTAAGTAATCTGGCCTGAGACAAAAAACAAAAAAAATCTTCTCACTCCCTGACATGATGACAGATGTACCACTGAATCTCTGTAGGTTAAAAGAAAACAAAAAAACAGTAGAAGTTTAATCAATAGATGAGGAGTTATGGATCTATGAACATACAAAGAGAACAGAGCTGATGAATCGCAAGGTGCAAGTTCTTTTTCTATACGGAATACTTTCCCAAACAAAATGATGCTTTGCACCCATCCTATAATTCAATGCCTGGTTTGTGTATTATGCTGCAAAAAAAAGACTAAGAAAGTGTCCTGATGATCTCTAAATAAATAAATAAATAAATAAATAAATATTATTCCAGTTCAGTGCCTCCCAAAGAGTGCCTATCATTATTTTGTAGCAGAGCTTTTAGCTTCAGTTATATGGATGTCTCAGTTTTGTCCCTACCTAATACATCTGCTGTACAGTAGAGACATATTAAATCTCTACACAGACAGCCTATATGCTGTCTCAAATATCAATGATCTCTGAGTCTGAAAGATTACATCAAAGCTGTAGGTGGATGGGAGTTGAGGGGGAAGGGTTTAATGAATTCTTTACTATGTATTGTTCCTTAATGAATTGTTCACAGGCACCAAAGCCTTCAAAATGTCTATCACAGAACAATCTTCATATATTTTCAACTACACCCATATTTAAGATCCAGTTATTTTTTTGTTTTAATATAAAGAACAAATACTCAAGCAGTGGGGGGGGGGAGGGGGGGGCGGGTGTTGAAGGCCTGGCATCGTACACTGCTACTTTATTGTTGCAAAATTCTGTCAACCAGATAATCTCTTAGATTGCAAAGGCTGGTCACTAGCAGCCATTACACACATTCTGTAAACCACATTTTGAAAGTAACCAAGGACCATTCAAAATGAAAAGCCAGATATACATTATTGACACACACATCTCAATACTGAGAAATGTTAAACCAATGATCTCTATTCTAGAAGAGGAAAGATACATGCTTAGAGGAGAATTTCAAATGAAGATACCCTCAAGAGCTGCTATACGCTATTTTGAAGTAAAACTTTCAGCTCACAGAATGTTAACATTAGGGCTTTAGGCAGAGACGAAATTCACAATCAGATGTTCTGCCTAATACCTAAAATATTCTCACTCCAGAAGGCTAACCAGCATCTTCCAATAGGCAGTTACAGAAAATGGTGGTACTTTGTTTGGTACAGTTTTTGTTTTTGTTTTGGTGGTACTTTGTTTGGTGTTTGGTACAAGGATGCAAGGTGACAAGACAAGCAAGAGAAACAAGTTGCTTCAGGGAAAAATTTGTTCTGGATATAAGGAAAAAATAACTTTCAATGGGACAACAATTAACCATTGGAACAGATTGTGGGGAGAGAAGGTGGAATTTCCTTCACTGGAAATATTCAAGATTCCGCTTGTCAGGGCCCTGGATAATCTAAACTAAGGCTCTGCTTTCAACAGAGGGTCGGACCACAGGATCTCCAGTTGGTACTTCCAACCCAGATTTTCTATGATTCTAACATTTTGCCATAATATCCAAAACTTGACTTAGTCCCTACGTGATTCTCTACCACAGCTTAACTCCTACCCAGAATGTAAAAGTCTGAGACTGAACTTCATGGTGCTGAGCTCTCTAAGGACAGAGTAGTAGTCCCTTACTTACAATATAAGCACAATCAAAGGCACTGAAAAACTGACAAACTGAAATTGCTATCAGTCTGATGAGGAGAAATATCTTATCAGTACGTAGATTTGCCAAATTAGCAACATCCGTATCCTATCAATTGAGTATCTGCAGAGTATAAAGCCTCTCTGATTTGTGTGAATTAATTCAGTAGTTATCCTTTCCAATCTGGTAACTATCATTTTGTTGAAACGAACATGTAACAGAAGAAATGACACAACAAATTCCAGTCTTTCCCATCACCACGTTCTGCAACTTTTCCACCCTACTAAAGTGTGAATCCCATACAGAGGTGTAATTGTTAGAATGCAGAACCTTCCCCAAAGAGAGGAATGTAAATTCTCTACAAAAACAGAGTCATTCTTTAAAGGATTTAGTAAAGAAAATCTATCTGCCCCTAGAGATGTACCAGCTACACAGATGAAGGGCTGTTTTATTGCCCTCAATAATAAACTTCTAAAGACTCCAAAGTTATTTATATGGGAGAAGAAAACTTGATCCTTGAGCACCAAGATGCTGGAATTTCTTTCAGTGTTGCTACTATATCATGACACTGGAAAGCTATTTAAAGAGTTTAATTTGAGAAGCTGATACAGTTTTAGGTGTGCCCAACTCCTTAACTGGGCATTATCAACATAAACTAATGCCAGCTTTTGCAAACAGCCGTGAAAGTTGCTTCAGATATAACTTCTCTTCCAAATCCCTCCTGTACCTGTAGCTTGCCTATCATACTGTTCTCTTCTTATAAGCATTTTTTTTCTTTTCTTTGGGAACCTGCTTTTGAAGAAAT
>VXAA01003874.1:0-64230 GCA_013399115.1 Anseranas semipalmata | reverse complement strand
TGCCCAGCTCCGCGGGGCTCGTCCCGGTTCACGTGCCCGGGCGAACGCAGACTGTCACTCGCCGGGGAGACGTGTGCCTTTGTCGCAGGGCTTGAAGTCTCGCTCCCCCCACCTCTCTCTCTCTCTCTCTTTTTTTTTTTCCTTGAGACATCATTCCTTCGCAGATGCAGGATGGATGCAAAGTTTTCGTGGAGGTTTTTTTTTTTCCTTCCATTACCAGCTTGGTTTTTGTATACTTAATGATAGCAAGGGCAGGAGGAGACCCTTCTTGTCTCTTAGCATCTTTCTTTTTTTTTTTTTTTTTTAAAAACCTCTATCAGACTGCTCTCTTTGTTTGGGCTAGCATAAGTTACCCAAGCTGCGAGACTTTCCCGATTGCTAGGGAGGGGCTGTGTCATGGCCTCACATCTCACTTGGGAAACCTTGCCCGTTATTCAGGCTGACTTTTTTTTTTTGTTCTTTCTAATTTCACTCTGCACTCACAAATTCCATTACTTTGTTTTCAGATGTGCTTAATGAGCGAAGCTGGTCAAAGTTTTAGAGTTCTGATAGTAGTTAGATGCACGTGACATTTTTGTGTAACTCATTTTTGAAGGCAAGTATAATTTTTGGATGGTTTTTAGCATTCCTCAGTTGAGGTTCATTATTTCTTCATATGTAGGTGCAGTGAAATATGTTTAAGTTCTTAGAGGTCTTCAGTATTTTCCTCGAATATTTTTAAATATGTTTTTGTAAACTTAAGTTTCCTTACTCTGGGTTTCAAGTATTATTTGATGTGAGGTGTGGAAATTAATTCATGTAACAACACTGACCCCTGAAACCATTTCGTTCTTTCTCATTGCAGTATAGCCACTGATGCCAAACAGATGCTACTGGTGCATGCAGCATTTGGGGGAAAAAAATACTTGCTTTCATCTGTGTTCGTGTGGGAACCTGTGTGCTTCTGCTGTGCGCTGTGGGAGATGCGGGAGCACTTGTCACTGAGTGCCCCCAGAAGGGCTGGTTGCGGGACGGTGCTGAAAGCAGCTGAATTTGTTTGAGGCACTGCTAGGCTCAGCTCTGGATCACGGATCCTTTTGCATGTTTCTTTGGGAGGATCGGTCTCCTCGTGGAGACCCCACCTTCAGTCTTCTGGGGTGAGAGGCTGCTGTCGGTCTGAGGTTTGTGCATATCCTTAGCTTTGTTTTGAGAGTAAAGCAGGGATCTCAGCAGACATGTGCTCAGTGATGCGGTTGTGGGAGGGTCTCACGTTGTAAACAGAAGCTAGCAGAGGTACTTTCACAACGCTTGCTTATACTATCAGTGGCTTTACTACGTGCACCGCAGAGCTGCAGCTTGTACGGTGAGAACACTTTTAGTGATTGAGCCTATTATTTGAATATGCAATGAACGGCTGACTTTTCAGTAAAGCTGCCATCCTGTCTGCCATAGTATGACGTTAACCTCACTGGGTTGTTCAGCTGACTTTAAAACACAGCATCATTCATGGAAAAAAAAAGCATAAAAACAAAAAAAGGTTTTGTAGACAGCCTGGGATCCTTCTCTCCTTGAGCCTTGCATTCTTTCTTTGATAAGTACGTGCAGGTTGTTCAAGGGTTCGCTCATTTTAGCTCTGCTGTTCGTGGGATGGGAAGCAATAGAGATTTTTATCTGTGCCAGGTTACCAATGAGATGGTTAAATCTTTTAATTGCTGAACATGACATAGTTGCTAGGAATAACCAGCCTTGCCCTCAGATCCTCTATTCATGTAGGCATTTAATTCCTGTCTCATTTGTATTTGGGTAACTTGAGACGGCTTTCCTGAGAGCCTGCTAAAACTTGAAAAAACAAACAAAACCAAACAAACCTAACAACAAAATAAAAACCAGGAGCTCTGCACTGCTATTTTTAGGGTGGCTTGTCATAGCTGGGCTACTCTTTCAGATAATCCCATTTACCCAGCCGACGCGGGGCTCCTTCACTTTACAGCAGGACTTTGTCGGAGCTTTTATTCGTGAAGCCAACGGCTCTGAGTATGCCCACTGCTGCTTTACTGCCTGTTTTGCCAGGAGAAAAGCGGGCATGCATCTCAGACCTCCGGGTGCTGATGTTGGGCTGCCCGTCAGACCCTTGCAAGCTTTCAGGTTTTGCTGGATCGTTAGGAACTTTGAAAAGGCTCATTTCCAAAACGTCAAGGGTGCTTCCAGCAGAAGGGACAGCAGTTGGCTTAGTCTTTAGTGGGATGCAAAGTCCAGCATTCAGGAGATGCCTCTGAGCGGTGGGGTGGCAGGCAGGTATTGTTTTGCACCGGCTCGTTAATAGCCCTGGCGTCTGCTTGCGCTCGGGTTGCAGCAGGCAGGGGAGAGGTCGCTCAGGTAGCATTGAGGTGTAAAGTGGGATGTGCATATCTGAAGCTGTTTTAACTGCCACCGCAATCTTAGTTAAGGGTCACTGAAACTCTCCGTGCTCACGGCAGCTACTGCCAGGTTTTGTGCTGGAGAGAAACAAATCACAGCGGCCGTTACTGGGCCCATTGTTTCTGCTCCAGAAGTGACAATGCAGTGACTGCTGGCAGCTGATGGCTCGCTTCGTTCTGAACGTGGTGTTAATGCTGGATCATAGCCATTTAAATTGAAGCGGATGGTCATTTTTTAATTTTCTGTTTATTATCAGCTTGACGTGAGCTTGTCTTTAGCGCTTGCCTGGCCTTGGCAAGTTGCAGGGGTGCTGTGACCGCGTTCTGTGGAGCTGGATGGGGACCGGGGCGCAGGCTGTCCCCGCCGGGGAGGGGGCACGCAGCTGCGGCCCCAACGCCTGGGTGCTGTGGGTTGTGCACGGACCCCGTTGCTGCGGTACTGGAGCAGGCGGGCTCGCTCCTGGCAGAGTTCTCGTGCTGAAGTTGTGCATTTTTATCTAAGTTTGGTGCCACGTTACTTTACTTTCGCTTTGCCAGCTTGTTGATTTTTAATTGCTACCCACAAAGTATGTCAGAGTCGTTTGGTTTGCAGAGCTGAGCGCTTGAAAGCTGAGAGTTCTTGGATTTAAGTATGCCTGTGCCACTCTTGTGCATGTGCGTTATGCAATGTGCAGTCTTGGGTTATGCATTCACAAGCTGTTTTCCCCCAAGACCCTGACGACTTGAGGCTGCGGGATGCGCAGAGCTGGGAGCGAGGCACTCGCTCAGCGTTGCTTGGCATCCTCGTGGTGGTGGTGGTGTCCCATTCCGCTCTGAAGGAGTGTGATGTTCTCGTAATGGAAGTGAGGAAGTGAGATCCAGGGAAATCCAGAGCCAGATCAGTCGTCACTAAAGATGGCTGCTTCCAGTGACTGGATGCTTGAAGCCAGCAGGGCGTGCACGTAGGGCTGCTGGGGGGGTTGGTTTTACCAGAACCACGCTGTATGCAACAAGCACAAGATGTTTAAAGTACTGAAGGCTAGCAAAGCATCTCTTCAAGCCTGGAATTAATCCATAGCAAACTTAAGACTTGTGTTGTAGCTGTGGGAAAGCGCTCTCGTTATGAAGTGTTTATCCCCCTGTCTATGGGAGTTACTGTGGTTCTCCTTTTATTGACAGGCTTCTCTAGTGCCATTTCTCTCCTCACTAAAAGTAAAGGAACCCATGCCACGTGATGCTTGCTATTCCTGTAAACACTTCTGAAGGAATCTCCTACTACACACTGTTGGTTTGTGGTATAAGTAACTGCTGGTAATGTTAGATCCCTGAGATAGAATAGGCACAGCAGTAGTTTGAGCAGGGAACATAAATTTCCTTGGGCAGTTGACATCTTCCTAGTGGGGAAATTGATCCAGTTTGGCTGGCTGTACCTCCTGCAAGCCTGCTCTCGGCGTACGTACAGCTGGAGAGAACAGGCTCTCGCTGTAGCGCTGTCCCTGTGCGGCTGGTTTTCGCACACCCTCTACCACTGAGGCTGTGCTGCTGGGAAGTCTTTCTCTCTTCTCAGAAAGCGCACAGTCGGACCTCGCCTGGCTGTGAAGCCTGCTGGTGTCCGCGGGGTCCCCTGGGTTTGAGGTGACTCGTTCTGTCACTTAGGAGTGCCTTCGTGTTCCGAAACTTAACGCACAAAGGGCTTCAGCCGTGGTGGGTGTCCGGAAGAATGCGGGTGTTTCCATGTTAGGGCACTGTCCTGGGCTCTGTTACAGCTTGACCATAAATTTTGGGGTTGTTAATGACTTGAGCCTCCGTGCTGGGATAGCACGGCCTGGCCTGCCGTGGGTAGGTGCGAGTAGGTGGCTGCTGAGCGCTGCAGCGGCAGCACCGCACCCGAGGCCAGAGCAGGCTGAGTGACGGCTGCGTCGCGACTCGTCCTCGGGGCTGCAGCCCTCCTGCGCAGGGGGCGAGTCCTGGGAGCATGTATTCTAGCATTTGGCCACCATGGCTGCTCCTGTTTCATTTGTATTTCTTCTCTAATCTAGTATTTCTGATTAGGTTCTGGTGGTGTAGGGGATGTTACTGAACATAATGTGGTTTCTGTAGAAAACGCGGAGGTTCTGGCTACCTGTATCGCCATGCGGAGCCTGTGTGATCGATGCCTCCCCAGATCTTATGGGGCCACGCAGATCTTGCGAATAGCAAGAACAGAGTTATGATGGACAGTCTCGAAGGTGTGGTTTTGCGGAATAAAATGTCAAAAACCTCTCTCACTTCTGCTTTCTAAATTTTATATATATAAAGAAAAGCTTAGGTAAGAGAGACTTTGTTCAAGCAATGTCCTGGTTAATACACTTTCCAAAGTTATAAATAATTAGTCAAGGCTTGGTGAAGTCTTTAGTTAAGGTTGTCACCAGAGGAGTGTAGACTTGACTCGGCTAGTCAGCAGCTCAGCTCTGCTCTATACAAAATGTGGCCCACTTGGAACATCCCTGCTGCTACAGGGAAAACACATCCAGCAGCAACAGAACTGGCTTTCACGGGTGCTTTTTGGAGCAGGCACTGCCTCTCCTTTTTGTATTTACTTGCTGGTGACTTCTTTCAGAGAAGTGCATCTCCCAGACCTTGAGCTTTCTTGTAACGTTTTATGTTGTCGAGGGTATGATGATTACAGTTCTGTTGGTAGAGCTTCTTCTAAACCCTAGCTGAAATTAATGGTAGTGGCTCAGTTTGATCTGTTACAGCAGGTTTTGACCTCAGGGCAAAATATTTCTGTTGTGCTTGAAGTCATGGATTTGTTGATTGCCTCGTGCACGTAGAGCAGCTTCTTTAGACCTTGTTGCTTCCTCTTTGCAGAAGTGGGGTTAAACTGGGCAATGTATAAAGATGATTAGTGTCTTTTAATTTCCCTGTGTTAACTGAACTAATCTAGCTCACTGAAGAGATGTCAGCTCTGAATGTGAGTAATAAGCTACTTAAGCCCCAAGAAAAGAACTGGTATTTTCCTGAATTGTTATTGAGACAGTGTATCTATCAAAAATTAGTATATATATTATATATATATGCTAGTGTTATGGGTGGTGATTAACTTTCATTGTATATTCTAAGCAGCAACTTCTGTTTTTCTTGTCTGTGATTGACAACTTCTTGTGTATAGTCATTTTATTTTTTATTAAGTTATTTGCTCTTGCATTTGGAAGATCACAGGGACTAGAAACACATGAAGAAAGAAACTCAAAATCCTAGCAAGGGGGGGGGGGGGGAATATCCTAGAAGAATTTTTAAAAAATATCAAGTTAATGTCACTTTTGATACCAGGAAAAAATGACATATGTTTTGTTCTGTCTGCATGGAGCCATCTGTGCTGCGCAGTGCAGTCTTTGCTCAGTAAAATGGGAGTTAAATCCTTTATGGTGGTTAAGGCATTGCCAGGATTTCCAAGTTAATGGGTGGAAAAGGTCTGTAAGAGAGTCTGCTTTGAATTAGAGCAGCAGTTTTCAACCTCTATTGATTTGTGCACCCCTAAACACTTCCCAGGTGCGCACTCTTGTATAGAGAATTCAGACCTATCAACAATAGCCTTGCTTGCTTTTATGTGATTTTGTCGCACCGGAGTATTTTTCTGTGGGTGCCGAGCTGCAGACCGCGTTGCGAGCGTGGGGTGCAGCGTGCGGCCCCCGTGAGTTCGGGGCCGAGCAGGCCCTCGGGGGGGCCGGCAGGTGCCGGGCAGAGCCGCACTTTGGGGAAATACTTCTGGAAGTTGGAACAATACCTCGGTGCCCTGCTCGCGGGACGGCCGGTCTGGGGTCGGACCGGGGTGTCAGGGCTTTTTGGCATGCTGTGCCACGGGACCGAAGGTGGAGGCTTGTGTGTCCCGCGGGGGAGCATGGTCGGTGGCTTGGCTGAGCTGCCCGGTGCCCGGCGGGGTGGAGGCGCTGCCACGTGCGGGAGGCAGAGGCTGGTGCCTCTCCGCTCATCGTTTTTGTCAAATTAGGAAACTGCTTCGGTGTGGCTTCTGCAGCAGTGACTGAATGTGCCACGGGGATACGGGTGGACTTGGTGCACGGCAGGCTCCTGTGTCTCCGAAAGCGCTGGTGAATCCCGGAGTAATCCCAGCAGTGTGCTTTGCTTCTCTTGAGGGAAAGTGTTCATTAGAGCTGACATGCTGACTTCCTGTGGTTACCATTAAGATTGCATCAAGCTTTACCTCACCCACATCTTCTGGAAGAACGGCAAAAATAATGAGGAGAAAAGTCCTTGCATCCCATCTGCCTTCGCTCCCATCTCTAGCACGGCCTGAGCAGCAGTTCTGTGCTGGCTTTTGCCGCTTCGGTGTGCGCGGTGCCACGGGGCAAGGAGGCGGTTCTGGGAGCGCGGCCGGTGCTGGAAGCTGCGGGAGGAGGCGCCGGTCTGTGGTCCCGGCTCCTTCAGGTCCCTCCGTCCTCTCCGGGCCGCGAGGAGGCAAGCAGGGCTCCGTTTGCGTTGTTCTCGGGGGGGAGCTTGTTCTGTGGGTTACGGTGGTGTCAGGCCTGAGCGCACATTGCCACTGCTCTGGTCTTTAGGGGAAAAAAAAAAAAGCAGTTTTATTGGTAATAAAATAGCAGAGTAATTTCTGTTAACTTTCAGGCGCTCATCGGAAGATCTGCGCTGGGGACTAACATTTCACTTTTAAGCACGCAGAATTATTTTTTGTGCATGCGAAACCAGAAACATTGAGATGGAGAGAGCAACCCAGCACAGTGTTTAGGTATGAGCCAAAGAATGGTGTCTTTTTTTTTTTTTTTTTTAAACTGAATGGAGAATTCCTTGCCCAGTGGTATCTCAGGACACTGGTAACCTCCAGCTTCTTTTTTCAGCTCCTTCATCCTGCTGAGCATCCAGCAAGCCTCTCGTCCCAAGTCCTGCTTGAAGCTTCCTTGCTCTTTCTCTTTAGCAAGAGTGTATTAATGACTTTCCCTCCCACTGTAAGTGGAAAGATAGAAACCTGCCTGTTGCCTAATGCAAGAAGGGTGAGGAGCAGGATGATTATCTCCTTTTAATAGTTCCCGTGCTTGCCCTGACGCTAGTTTGTTGTTTGGTTTTCCCAAACACCTGTTCAGACTACTTACCGTGCTGGATAATGTGGTGACTGCCCACGGATTTCTAATTGGCAGCAGTGAAACAAATCAGATTCTTCTTAGTTTGTTGGCTGTCCTCAGTATGAATGCGAGTACGTAAAAAGCTGGATTCAGAACATAAGGGTTAAGAAGCTTCTCTGTAAGTGTAAGTTTGCAGGACCTAATAACTGAAGCATGAACCTTCCTCAGGGCGTAACTTAAAGTGCTAGTGTCGAGAGGTAGACAAACATAATGTATTGTACTGTGTTCAAATATTTTGATTTAATTTTTGTAGGGAAATTTCAGCAAAAGCAGATGAAACTTCAAAAATTTTATGCGAGCATAACATCTTTTTTTTTGGGAAAAAAATGGTTTGATGGAGTTGCTTGCGTAAGTGGCATCTTTGGACTGTGAATAATGAAGTGGGATTGTACCTCCTTCTCCTGTGGGCATATCATAATTTCTGCAGAAAATGACACTTGCAAGCCCCAGTTAGATGTTTGTTGCTTTTAAAGAAGCCCCTGGAATTAAATTAAAACCCAAAAGTGCGAGTAGTTCCACATTTACTGTAACCCAAACTGCCAGTTATTAGCTGTTAAGGTTCTAATACGGTATTTACTCACTGCAGTGTGTACGTGCTGTTCTCTAGTCCTGCTTCCTTCTGGTTACAGCGCAAGTCAGAGTACACACTTTACACATATAGATTAGAATAACCAATTATTTTTGCACCATTTGAATCTGGCTTTCATTTCATGGATTTTTGAAACTTAATTTCTGGAAACGAACGTTGAGTTTATCAGATGTCTTGCTTTCAAGCAGTTTGACAGTGTAAAGGAACACAGAAATAAGGCTGAAAAGAGGGCAGATCTGATGACCTGATTTCAGTTTTTTTTTTTTTTTCTGAAGTTCACTGATACAAGAAAATATTTGTTGATAATGATGTCTTTGTGAGCCTTAGCAAAGTTCTGGTAATGCTGGCAGTTTCTCCCTTTCTTGAAACAATCAGTGTGGATTAAAGAAGCCAGATTTAAAGAGAACCTGGTTTATCATTTAAAAGGTATGCACATAAGCAAGTGTGAGTGTTCCCAGGAATAGCTTTTCCTCTGCTTCAGGTTCCTGGCAATGGTTTGGAATCTTTGTGTGCCTGTGGGTTTTTCTCGCGGGTATCTGGGTGAGTCTGTGCCCCTTCCCTCCCGCTTCCTCCTCCCTTCTCCCTCAAATCTTGCTGTCAGAGGCATTGCTGGTTGCTGCGCTGCTGAAGTGTACAAGCTTTGTATCACACCGCTGTTCTATTCAATTCGTAAGGAAGAACGATTAAACCATTAACAGAGTGGTGAAACAGAGATGCTGTTACCCAGTTAACTTTGTGTCCGAGGCTCGGTGTTCTCACATTAGTATGCTCTTTATTTAAATATGTACATTTATAACTCCTGAACTTGAAACGGTTGCTTCAGGATGTATGGATTACCCAATGTAATGCAATCAGCTCTCTTTATTTTAACCTTGTACGGTAGTTCGTACACGCGTGGCACCCTTTGCGTTTGTAGGCTGCCGCAGCCTGGGCAAGGGTACTAAAAACTAGCCAAAGACAACAAACATCCATAAGCACAGAGATAACAGGAGCTTGGCTCGTGGCATAACCTCTGCTGAATTTTCTGCTAGCGAATATTTAATTAGTGAGTATCGAACACTTCTCTGTGATAATGGTCCCAGATAAGGGGCGGTGTACTTTTTCGGACGTGAATGTAGGTCAGACGCTGGTGGCCCTCGCGTCGCAGCGGGCGAGCCCCGGGGCTCCCCGTGGCACGGGCTGCTTGTGGCTTTCCAGCAGCCCTCCGTTGCTTCCGTGTTTGTGCCGAAGCTTGCCATAAAGTTAAGTGCCGGGGTGATTATTCCGGTGAGGGCGGTGATGGTTTCGCCATACAGGTGTTGTGGTTTGCATGTTGTGTGTGTGTTTTTTTTTTTTTTTTTTTTTAGCAATCCCTCAGCTGGGCTCAGCCCTGCCCTGTAAGCACTGGCAGCAGGGCTCTGCCCGCACTGGTGCGCGCTCAGCATCGCCGCTTCTGCCTGTGAGGGCTTTAGAGCTCGTTTGCTTTGTGGTGCTGCTTTGTACTGAGGAAGCTTTGACCTCCTTTTGCTTGGTTTCAAATACTTCTTAAGCTATGAAGTAGATATTATTTAATTTTCTTCCAATTTTCTGCTTTTTGACAGCTTTGGTTTTGTTTTCAGAAAAGCTTATTTAAAACAAGAATCTCTCCTAATGAGAATTTATTTTTTGGCTTTGTCGCAAGCAGTTATGAATTACCATTCTTGACTTTGCTTCCTTGTTGTTCTTAATCTCATCTCCTTTTTATCTTTTTCATACAACATATTCACAAACAAAGTTTATTTCCCAAGTCCCGCCTTCTTCCCTTCTATCTGTATTCATTCACTTCAGCGCGTGAGTGCTGGAGCTGAATGGAGGAGTGACCAGGGAGCGGATCGCTTAGGGATGGGAGGGTGGAAGGAAGTCCGAGAGAAGGTCAGTGGTAGAAGTCTTATTTTTAACTCTCTCCGACAGTGAGGAGGAGTTGCTGGATATGAGCTGCAGTCATAGCTGCTTAGTTTCTGTGTCCTGGTTAGAGGATCTGGAGCCGACGGTGATAGCAGCCGTACAGACCAGCACAGAAGGACAAGCCTGAGCTCAAAGGGCTGAGATTTTAAGACAAAGCAGAGCAGCTTCGCAGTAACTTAACTTGATGATTGTAAGAGCAGGAAACAGAATATTGGCTTGAGCTTGCCTGGAGGGAAGCACCATCTCGTGAAAGCTCTGGAGATAGCTCTTGCACTGGTTCTGGGGGTGCTTTAACGGAGAGCGTGTGCCCCCAGTGGTGCCCCTGCTTGGCGAGGGCAGAGGGGGAGCAGCCGCTGCGTGATGGGGAAGGGGCAGGAGCTCGGGAGTGCCGCGTCCTGGGCACGGCCCTCACCAGGGCTTCCAGTCCTGCCTGGCAGGAGGCAGGGAGCAGCTCGGCTGCAAACAGCCCTGGGGTGGGCAGGCCGCGAGGAGATGCAGGAGAGGCTTCCACCGGCTCCCGGCAGCGGAAGGCTGGAGGGGAGCCCCAGGAGATCAGCTCGGAGATGGCCGGGCTGCTGCCGCGGGGCCCTCGGCGGGTGCCTGCCGCGCTGTGAGGGAACGAGTGGTCCCGGGCTGCCTGCGTGCTCGGCGGGAAGGCTGTTAGTGTCATCTGTACTGCGTTGTGTAGTTATCGTTTGGACGTGCCTCCTCCTGTATGCTCTTCCTCGGCTTTGGTTCGGTCCGCTCTCACCCGTACCGGTGGCTTTCTGTGTTGTTCTCGGGGGCCAGGGGCTTCCTTCTTCCTTCTCTACGTGCTTCTCGCACAGTCCGTTCTGCTGCCCCAGCCTTTCTCCAAGAGCGTCTTCTGTCCCTTGCTTCATTGAATAATGTCATGCTTAGGGTTTGTTCCTGCCTTAACTATAAAAGGATTATTTTGGCCAAGCCTTTCTATGGTTTTCCAAAGCAGGTCTGAATTTTGAGCATGCAGGGCTACGCTGGGTGCAGCTTGGTGCTCAACCTCTGGCAAGCCCTGCTGTTCGGGTGCATGACATGGAAATCTTGCACTGTGACAACAGATTCGTCCGCCCCTGTGTGTGGTTTGATCCTGCCGAGGTGGTGGCGTCCCCGGTCGCGCTGCTGGGACACGCTGGGGCTGGCAGCACTGCTCAAGCTGTCGCGGGGACGGCTGGCGCTGCAGGAGGTGCACCCTGTACCTTCCAGCCTATGCGTGTGCTTGTGGGCTCGCGCTTTGTGCCGCTTCTTCGGGCAAGATTAGTGGGTCACACAGCAGCTCGAGGTGACGTAGCCGAGAGCGGTTATTGGGTGAGCTTTATTTTTGTCGCTATTTAATGATGTGGTTATTTTAAAGGGAAGAAGATCGCTGAGCGACAGTCGAGGGCTTACAGTATGTGTACAATAATAAAATCATTTAGATACGTGAAGTTTGCTTGATGCTTGTTCCATATTTGTCGTGTGGGGAGGATTGCAGGAGCGCAGCGATGCTGCTTGTGCAGTTGTCTCGTCTAGCAGAAGGCCTGCTCTCTTACAAAGTACTGCCTTGAGCTGATGCTCAGCTTCAGCCAGCGAGGTGCAAAGGCCGGCGTGTTTTGCATAATGCGAATTCAGGAGGTGACTGTTGGGCAGAAGCATTTGTGTCGTCCTGCTGCTGAACCTCAGCTTGCGTCCCTCGGTGAGCGGTGCTTGTTCTGGGGTGCTGCGCTGGTGGAGAGGGTTTGACTGGTAAAACACCTGCAACATGTATGCTTGTTCTCTCCAGAAATAGCAGAAAGCGGTCTGAAATACTGCATGTAATCTGGAGTTGAGGCTGTAGCTTGTCTCATCTGAGCAGCAAATTAATGCCAAACAGCTGATAACGAAGTAGTGCTCACTCCCTTCAGGAGAATGTCTGACAACACGGACTGTAACGGTGCTTGCGGATGGAGCAGGGCAGCACCGGTCCTTCCTCGCTGACCCCGTCTCTCGCGCCAAAGAAACCCGCAGGAGGTGTCTCCAGCGGCGTTACCGCGTGGGACCTACCCGGCGTGCACGGCTCACTAGTTTTGTTCTTATTTGGACACTTGAACACTTCGGTGCTCTGTGGATGAATGTTCACTGCTCTGACCACATATAGGGACTGCATCTGAAGTTTGGCATTTTGGTGCTGTGTTTGAAAAATTCGGGACTTTCCCTAGTTTGTGTAAAAGTCATCGTTACTGCAGGGCTAAAGTTTTTGCAATTGGGATATATTAACAGTTAGATCTTAGCATAGTAAATAGTAATCGTAGTAGGAATTAAATTTGTTGTATTGTGACCCAAGAAATAAATGCTTCAGAGGCTGCAATTACAGCATCACACAGCAGAGTTTAGAGGAAAAGACTTACTGTACATGGAAATGATGATAACTGCTGCTTCTAGAGACGGAAAAACCAGTGCAAGGCAGGACCTGTGCCTTGTGCGGCCACTGATGGGGCCTTTGTGGTGCTTAATGCTGAGGCCCTGCCTGCAGGTGCCAGGGGAGCGAGAGGGGAGGCATGAGAATAGCTGCGGACAGGGCTGCTGCTGAAAAGCTCCGGGTGCTGGGGAAGAGAGCTAACTGTTGAAGCATTGTCCGAATAGTTTCTTGAAAGCCCTGTTTTCATTAGGCGGCTGTGTGTGGTGCTGGAGGGTGACAAAGGGTCGATTTAAATGCAGGCTCCCCTCTGGGCAGGGGCTGCGGGTGTCACCCAGGTGAATCGGTGTGAATGGCTTTGGCAAATCCCCAGCATAGTTTTACTGCTCGGCCAGCTGACTGCGCTCAGGTTACAGTTTTTAGCAGGATGCACATGCATTGTGTCTACTCTGCAATGCATTTGAGATTCATTTAGTGATGATATGCGTATGCCCCTTAAAACCTGAGGTTGAAAAATGCATAAAATAATTGGGGTAAACGTCACGTTTACAGGAACACATAAGCTGGAAAGAAAAAAAAAAGTTTTGCATCTGAAAAAGCATCTACATTTAAAGTGCCAGCAAGGCTGGCACCTCTGCTTCCCGTGCTCACGGATGCATGTTTTTGGTGCAGAAAGCTCCGGGGAGGCGAAGGGATGCAGCTGCGGTGGGGCGGCGGCAGAGCGAGGGGCTCTCGGCAGCCCCTGCCCCGTGTCATGTTGCCTTTCTGAGCTCTTGCTCAGAAATAAGTTATTGCATGGCTTTTGATGGCTGAGTGAGAAGAATTTCAGCAATGTAGCCTGTAACGTAATTACCTGCTTTTTTTCATGTAACAGAGGAGTTTATCCTTTTGTAGTCTCTATAACCACATGAAGAAATCCCATAAAGCTCGACCTGTGGTGGGATATAGCTTTTATTAGAGAGATCTGTTGGGTTTTAGTCGCTAGGATGTTGAACTGTGAATTGCAAGAGACGTGCCTCGAAGGGTGGTGAGCAGAACGAAAAAGTGCAGTGAGAAGGTGCGTATTTGTGCCGTGACAGCTTTAATGGGGAGCACATTGCTGATCCTTATTGGCAGGAATACCTGCAGCACTGCTTAGAGCTCTGAAAATGCTGAAACCACCTGGGACAGGTCATCGGCAAGTGCTGGTAAACAGGCAGGATACCGCACGGCGGGCACGGGGCTCCTGTATCACATGAAAACCCCTTGCACCCTCTCTTGGCTGGATTCGTCAGGATGCGTGCGAGCTCCTGGATCCTCGTCCCAGCAAAGGTCCCGCTGGTAGCGCGGTGTCTGAGCAGAGAGGTGTGTGTGCTTGGGAAACAGGGATCTGCTCTCCGAGGGCGAGGCAGGAATGGCATTAAGCAGCATTAGGTGTTTGTGTGCTGGAAGATTTTGATGTTCTCCTGATTGCTGCACAGCCCTCAGAAGCAAATTGGGTTTGGGTGTCTGTTTCTACAGTTGCTCTTTGCAAGCAGTTTTTGGAACCAGGCAAAGTCCCTGTGTCCTTTGTGTTTCACAGAGGAGGGGTGGCTGCAGTTTTGCTCCCCTAGTCCTGCCACGTCGTTCTTGGGGCAGAGTAAGAGCTGTTCTGGTCATATAACCCAAAAAATTAGAACATAAGGGTTTTTTCTGTTTGTACTGCCTTTGGTCTCAGATCTTTTATGACAAAGGTTTCTCCTGAGCGTATGTAAGAAGCAAGACGGTCGTTAGCTTGTACGTACCAACTTTTTTTTTTTTTTTTTTTTTCTCCCTATTGATAGATACTTTATTTGCTGTTCCCATCACCTCCTCCCAGTCAGGATATTTCATTGTCTCATTACTTTTTCTGTATGCTGCAACCTTTGAAATGAACAAATTGGTGTTAGTGAAGTCATCGGCGCTAGTTGTGACTCGAGGTATTTACCTGGTCAAATGTATGAAGCTTGAGTGCAGTCACCAGAGGTCACATACCTTACTAAAAAAATAATAATAAAAGCAAACCCTGGTTTATTGTTTCGCTCTTTCAGAAGGATAAGGAGAATGATCGTGTTCTTTGAAGGTGTAGGAGCCACTAAGTAAAATCAGGACTTGCTTTTTAATGTAAATGTCTCTGGTGGCCAGATGTAATCTGCACACAGGGGGGAGGCAAATCTCTTTAAAAGCATCTGGAGCTTTAGTGATTTCTTGTGTTCTGGTTTTTCCCCAAAGATCCGAGCCAAGAAGAAACCTACTCCAGTGAAGTATGAAGTTGGGGATCTTGTTTGGGCCAAGTTCAACAGACGCCCATGGTGGCCATGCACAATTTGTCATGACCCAGTGCTGGACTGTCACTCAAAAATGAAAGGTACTGTATCTATTCAGACTGCAAAGTGAAGGAGTTGTATAGTTCTTTATTAATAAATAAAAAAAAAATCTGGCCCTTGAAAGGTATGAAGAAATAGATTGTACTGTGGAAGACCCATATCTGTAAAGCAGACCTAGACCAGGGGGGTGCCAGGGGAAGAAGGGGCTGAAGCTGATGGAAGTGGCGCAGACAGCTGTTGGACCTGTGGGCTTTGCTTTCCAGGGCGTGAGAAGGACAAGTATCCAGGCTGAGTGCAGGGCAGGGCAGCCTCTTGAACGAGAGAGAGAAAAGGTGAATCAAAGAGGTGAGGGCAGAGAAGTGCAGCCGGTGAAAGGGGTGGGCGAGCGGAGCTGGCTAGGCTGGAGTGGCGAGGACACGGACAATCAGCCAGGCTTGGGAGGGGGAGGCAGGAGAGGCTGGGAAGTGGTGTGTGGGGTCAAGCAGTGTAGCTGCTGAATGCCTGAAGGTGTGATGCGAATGTGTGGGAGGAAGAGATTTTTTTTTTTTTTTGCCTTATTTGGCACAGGGACGCAGAGGGCTGTTTATGGGGAAATATCGGAAAAACCTGGTGATGGAACCACATATGTGAATGTTTAGGGCATAGTGTGTTAGACTAAGAGCTGAGTGTGAGGGGAAGGGATGGAGGGAAATAAGGCAGAGGTGCACGTGCATGGATGCAGGGAAGAAGAGGGTCGAGCCAGGAGGGAACGGAATCTCACAAGGTCAAGACAGAAGTGCAGATAAGTGATGAAGAGAAGAGAGGGAAAGTGATTGTATGGAAATTGCACTTCATTTGAAAGCTCTCGCGTTGCTTTTAGGATCATGCTGGCTACCATGGGGAGACTGCCACTAATGGAAAGGCTTGTTTATTCTGGGTTTCCCCTTCTGGTTTGTTTTGTTCTGTGGGTAACTGGAAACCCCTTGAAATGCTGTCTGCCACTGACAGCTCTGTGGCCCTCAGCAGCCGAAGAACCACATGCTGAGAATGAGGAGGCTTTTCTAGTGACCACGGGCTCAGAGCCATCTGCTATTTCTCTAGAGACATGAAGCAACTTTTCCTACATTGTGCTCACATCGTCTGCAAGTCTGGTTGCTGTAGTTTTACTTGCTATTTCTCCACTTTCCTCTTCATCCTTTGGGAGGCATTCATCCTGATTCTAGGTAATACTGAATGTGCAGTTTTAAATAGTCCCTTTTGAGCTCTCAAATTCCTGTCAAAGATGTTGCCTGAATCCACCCATGTCCTCTGTCCCCCCACCCCCAACAAAATTATGGACAGGATTTAATATATATAGCTGTCCAGTAATCCCCTCTCAGCCTGTGCATGGCGATTTCTAATAAAGGAATTCTGCAGGGAGGAAACATGCTATAAACAAATCCCAGCAAGGTCCAATCTCCAGCTACGTGATAGACTCTCCCATCATGTTTTATCCATGTTCTGACCAAGAGCGCTCTGGGGAAAACTGCATTTTCCAGTTGTGGCTTTATGTAATCTATTCATCTAACCTCCCTGAGCGGGAAATGGCAGAGCAGGTGGATCTGAACTCTGGCGTTTTTGGGCAAAAGGAGCTGCCGGGGTTCTGCAAGCACCACGGGAAGCACAGTCCTCCTGCCTTAGCTCTCCCGTTGCCATGGGAACAAGCCCTTCCAAACAAGGCAGGATGCTTCAAACTCATCACTTGTGCAAAAAGCTCTTCTCCTCTTGGTTTGAGGCATGGTGTTTCATCTAAAGCAGTTTGCCTTTTCTCGGCAAGCTCTTGGATGATGTAGAGATTCTTGGAGCTGGAAAATCGAGGCCCAGTGGTTTGAGTCCCAGCAGTGTAGATGGGATGGATCAAGTCTGTCATCTCTGTCCTTGGGTTGATTTTGCCCCAGTCAGCATTTGCCATCCTCTGTGTGTTCTTGATCAGAATCTTAATGTTGGCGTCACGAAATGCCAGGCTGCTGGTGCTGCGTTGGCGCTCCTGGAAGAGGCAGCACAACCAAAACGGGCTGCAGAGCTTGGGCTGCACGTTCAGGTGGCGGAGGTATTGCCAGGACAGCATGGGATGCACGTCGCAGTGAAACGCAGGGAAAAGTTTATATCCCTTGTTCAAGCCTCGTTTGCTTTGTTCTAATGCCTGTAACCTGTCCTCTTTTGCCAGCGTACCTAATAATTGTATCATGCCTGTTCAGTGCTCTTGCGCAGAAAACACCTTTGAAAAATCCTCGAGTGGTTGTGATTGTGCGCTCAAGATTTTCTTCTCTTGCTCTGCACCTCGGTGCCCACGGTATCGAAGTACTCATTATAGCTGATGCTTTGTCACAGCGCACCCACTCCATGTAGAGAGTGTGCGTGCATCTGTGGACTTACTTAAATGCTGCTCTTAATATTTTATGTCCAGAATAAGAGTTTGTCAGTTAACAACGCATTGGGCAAGATGGGATATGTTGTGATGGGGGAGGTATAACCTGCATGAGTAAATCCTGTCCAGAAGGATTTTATTTCTGGGTATTGCTGGTGCACTGTTGCCTTTTCCCAATGGTCAAATGGACTGGACTGTTTAATCATTAATTAGGGAGGAGCAAGAAGAAATAGCCTGCCTACTATGTTACCTCTCTCGAGGAACAAAAACATTTGGCTATTTTTCAAAATTGCTTTGCAGCCAAAGTCTGTAGTCGTTGCTCTAGGGAGACAGATCGTCTTAGACCTGTTAATCACTGTAAGAAAAAAATAAGCTCAGAAATGCAGAGTAGCAACACAGAAAACAGAAAGCAGGGATCGTAGGGGTCTCCCTGAGTTCTGACTAGGAATTCCTAGAACCAGCATTCATGTGGGAATGTTAATAAGCAAAAAGCTGTGGAAAAAAACCTGACAGATTACTACTGCTTTCTGTGATTCTTTTTACGTGTGTTTATTCTGTTATGTGCAAGGGGTTAATTCTGTTAAATTTTCCACAATAGTTTCCAATCGGAGACCATACCGAGAGTACTATGTGGATGCCTTAGGAGAACCTTCAGAGAAAGCCTGGGTGGCTGGAAAAGCTATTGTCCTCTTTGAAGGGAGACATCAGTTCGAAGAGCTGCCTATTCTTCGGAGAAGAGGAAAGCAAAAGGAAAAAGGTTACAAACATAAGGTGAAAGATCTGTTTTCTCTAAGTTTTTGATTCCTTGAATCTGCACAATAAGAAGTATTCCTTTGTGTCTGGAATTGCACTTTGACAGCTCGCTTTTGTGGCAGTGACTGCAGCAAGGGGGCCAGGGAAGTGATTCTCTGCATCCTTATAACAAGCATCGTTTATAAGCCGCTCTCCTTTATGTTTATGTAGGGGTGTTGCTTTTGTTGCCCTACAGAGCTCTGAGAGGCAGAGGAGTCAGGTCCCTGTCAGCACGAGGTTTGTTCAGCCGCGTAGCCCTCTCCTGATGCCAATTACAGTGCGCTTTTAAATAACTTCCTGTGCTCTCTGGCAGCCTCTTTTGGCTGAAGTAGAAGTGGAGTTACATACTTCAACTAGATTACTGACTGAGATAAAGCAGTGGGGTTTTTAGTCCTGCTTCGATAATTCTCTTTAGAGAAACCTGTTAGGACTTATCGTTTGACTTGGAAAACATTTTGTCAGTGAGCCTGTAGGAATGAGTTTTCTGGCTCATTGCGTCATCTCCATTTCCAAACATAACAGCCCCGAGCAGTTGTAGCCAGTACAATGTAATGTGACACAGAAGTCTGTTCTACATCTTCAGGATCGTGACTGCAGAAATTAACTTTTTAGAATTGCTAAAATGAAGTAAACAGACTACTGCGTTACTGTGAGAGCAGATAGTTGTACTAGGCAATGGTGTCTGTTGTGTTTTTTTTTTTAATTTATTAGCAGTTAAGTACTTAACCCATGTTAGTGCAAGCCATCGGATTAAATGTGCTCTTGCAGATGTGAGCTCCCTAGTGTCATGCTTTCTTTTGTTTTTCTTTTTCCAAGGGTATGCTCAGTAGCTTCTCTGACAACTTTGCTACCTGTATTTCCACCTCCCTCCACTAACAAACAACTCATTACATGCTCCCAAGTAACATTTCTGGTCCTAGAAATTAAAATGCTTCATGTCTAGAATTTCATCCCGTATGTAAATTGCAGCACCGGTGTGGCTGCAGCAGAGGGAACCAAATGTTTGTTGTTTGCATAAATGTCCAGGTTTGCATCCCTGGAAGCCAAGATCTGATGCAAAGTTGAGAGTATTTTGCTGTTTTGCTACTGGGCCATATAAAACTTTTTTAATCTGCTAAAATTAAAAGATCTGTTTCTGTCATTTTTTTTTAAAGTATCAGAAGTTTGAGTTGTTCCTTCTGCCATGGAATAGGTTTTGATTTTTTTAGGAGCGGTTGCGAAGCATTTGGTTTTCTGTTGTGCAGCCAAGAACAACATGTGCAGATAAGAATCAGAATAAGAAAGTTTCTTGTTGTTTTTAGATGTTAGCAGAGGTTCCTGTCCAGTGTGCAGCGTGCCTTTGTTTTATGCTAAAGGTAGAGTTGAAGCTGGGAGAAGTCTGGGTAAAGAACACGTTGAATCTGTTAAAGTATATTTTAGATGTGTGTGTCTGTATCTTATGTTTGTACCAAGGTGAGTTGATGGAGAAGGAAGGTTGAGTTGTGCCCTGAGTTCAAGGGATGCAGGAACAATCCAGAACAAGCTGGATTGTAAAGTAAACACGTCTGTTCAAATATTTTGAGAAAATGGTGTTGCAGTTGCATTGAGAGGCCTGTTGGCTGTTGCTTTGCATTTCTATCCGAGATCCATACCATACACGTTCCTTTTACATAGTGTTGTGTTCAGGATGTGCTGGCAGGCCAGGATGTTTGGTCCCTGGGAGACCAGTGCTTGCAGGGACTTCTGCTGTTGTGGGAATGCATATGGATTTTTATTAGGCTCGGCAGGAGTGCAGAGTATTTACCCAGGAGAAGTGCTTTCTGTGTCTTCTAGGCACAGTCTCTGGGAATTCATGTTAATTGTCTTAGAGATATAAAATGCAGGATGTCGCTCTGTTCTGTGCCTTGTCCATCTCTATTTCACTTTATCCTGTTGGTTACCCCCTCAATTTTTTCTCTCTTTTTCTTTTTTTGTCTCCTCCAACTTTAAGGTTCCCCAGAGGTTTATGGCTAAATGGGAAGTCAGTGTTGGACAGGCAGAAGACATTCTTCTCGGGGGGCCAGAGGATCAAAAGTGCAGCCAGAACTCCAGCGAGCTGGACAGCGAGAAGGAAGTGCAGTCGGAATACTATGCCAATGGCCCTGGAGCCGAAAAGGACAGGCAGCTGAATGGCTGTTTTAAATCCTTGGCGTTTGACTCCAGACACTCAGCCAGTGAAAAAGGAAAATTGCACATTAAGCCACACATGAAAAAGAGCTCTGACAGCAGAAAAAGGACTAGAGTAAAAAAGAGTGGCGTGAGAGGAGAAGCTTCTAAGGGAGAAATCAAAGAAAAAACACCAGAGAGCATAGTTAAAAATATGATTGTTGGGGACCTACCAGATAAACATGCTTCTCATGAACTTCGCCGGATTGCAAACAGCCTAACAGCATCCAATAGCACCAGGGAAAACCATTTGCTCTCCTCCTTTGGAGAAAGACATTTTGAAAAGATGACTTTGAAATCAGACTATGAGAATTGTAAAAGCGGTGCTCTGAAGAACACACTCCAAGGGGATTTGTTTTCCAGCGCATCTTTGGAGAGAGAGAAAAGCTCCCTGGGCATTCTGTGCAGTTCCAAGTTACAAATACACTATTCTGCGTCTGAGGCTGGCATCGAGAAAAAGCAAACTGAATCGGATTCATCCTCTTCCCTCTCAGATGGTGGGAACAGTGATGTAGATACCATGGACCAAAGTTCAGAGAGAGCCTCTAGCACTCTTGAAGTTAGTGATTCTTCAGATAAAATGGAGAAGGAATTTCCTATGACGTCAAGTGGAAACATTAAGCTTTCCATGTATTTTTCTCAGAAGAGCAACAGAAGGGCCAGGAAGAAGTCATACAGAGAACGCAAACCTCTGGGAGGTTCAGTAACCAGCAGACTTGATGCTGAATTTGCACATGGGGAGCTTGAAGGAGGCTCCTCTGATGCTGAGATGTCATTGACAGCTCTTGAGCGCTCTTCAGATGTGAGAAGTGACAATCTTTCCCTAGCAAACAAACACACTACTCCCCAAAGTGTTTCCAAGGACAGCTCCTGGTCTGCTGTTGCAAATCAAACAACCTTAAAACCGAAAAGTATGAAATTGCCCCGGATCAGGAGTATAAAATGCAAACATAAAGAAAAAGTTGCTGGGTTGGAGCCTTCTCTTACAGAAGAGGAGGGTGGCATGAAGCGCTGCTCTTCTGATACCAAAGGTTTCTCTGGCCTTCAGAGAGATTCTCTTCCGAGAAGCGGAAAAGTTGATGGTCAGAAACTGTTAAACAACATGCATGAGAAACCCAGGGATTCTGCTGAAATAGAAACGGCTGTAGTGAAACACGTCTTGTCGGAGCTGAAGGAGCTGTCCTATCGGTCCATGAACGACGATGCTAGTGACTCTGGCACTCCAAAGGCCACAGTACCGTTACTTTTCTCTTCTGCCTCTGGTCATGGTCGTTTGCCTATTGAGCCAAATTACAGATTCAGCACCTTGTTAATGATGTTGAAGGATATTCATGACAGTAAGGCAAAAGAGCAGCAACTGATGACTGGTCAGAATATAGTCCCATATCGAAATACCAGCACATCTGATGGTTCTGGGAGCAATTCTGCGAGTGGTCTGACGTCTTTGTCTATTGTAGGTCCCCCATATAAAATAGAAAAAAATGGAGATTGTGTCCAGGAAACGGTCAATCCGAACTCCAGTATAAGCAACTCCTCATTTTCACGCAATCCTCCAACCAAGTTAACAGGGATTGGTACTAGTAAAAGGGAGCCCGCGAATACTGCTGTTTCTGGGACAAACGGCACAAATTGCATGTCCAAACGCAACTGTTCAAAATCTAAGCAGTCATCAAAGCTTGGAGATAAGACAGTTTCAAACAGAAAGGACTTAAAACCAGGAGGGCCAAGTAAGTTGTTAAGTCGGTTATCCAGAGATTCAGGAGAACATGCATTCCGCGTTCACGGTTCGGTTACCAGTCCTCTAGGTAATGAAGCAGAAGATACTGGGAGGAAAGAGTCTGTTGATTTAACAGAACATTCAACTGATGAAGACTCTGCTTGTTTATCTGATGACAATTTAGATCGTATTGGAAGGAGACCTGAAGCTGGTAGAAATACTGAGAGCTGCACTTCTGCTGAAAATGGGGAGAGTCCAGACTTGGATTCAGAGGCAAATAGTGAGAGCTCTCTTGGTGATGAGTCTAATGATATAAATCATGTAGCACCCAAAAAGCGATGGCAGCGTTTTAACCAAAGCAGTGCTAGATCTAATAAGCACATCAGTAGATCTAGGGAACAAGGAAACTTGGAGAGTGCCTTTGGCCTGAATTCTCATGGCTTTTCACTGAAGGGAAATGAGTGCTTGGGACGTAGGCATTCCCCTCATTCCAAGGTGCTTGAGGGAGACCTAACAGATCAGGACTATGAGAATCATTTAGACTTAGTTGAGAAACGTTTGAATGTATGTGGTAAGCCAAACAACAGTATGATGGACTCAGAAACAGAGCTTGGCAACTTTGCTCCCCAGTCTGAATTCTCTGCACAAGGTAAGGGAGCTGGACTTGCGCCAGAGTGTGTATTTATACATTTTATAATTTTTCATTTAAAGCATAAGTTACAGATTTTTGGGCTGTTTGACAACATGGAGGTGTGTATATATCTGAGCTGAAGAAAAAGTGGTATGTTGGTTTTGGGTTCTCTGTAAGCATGGAGAACAAAGAAGCTGGAGTGATTTGGGGATTTTGCTTAGCTTTTGGTTGGAAAATTTGAATATATAACAAATCATTAGTTCCTCTACAGTGAAAGGTAAAATTATGATCTTTCTGAGTTTAGGATTTTTTTTTCCTTTAACTTAGACCTTCATAATAGTGTCTTCCTTAGTCACATGCTTGGTCTTAGCTAGTTAGATCAGCTCTAGAAAGTTGTGGGAAACTGAGCATCAAAAGGTCTCTCAGGTCTCTCTTTTTTTTCCCCTCCTCTTTTTTTTTTTTTTTTTCTACCTCATGCTGTTTGACTTGGAATGTAGTCTCTTTGACTTGTTTTGTAGGATTTCCTCAAGACAATGTGTTTATTTTTTATTTTACTGTGAAAGCTTATTCGCTGCTAATAATGAATTGGGGAACGGCACAGATTTCTTAATTCACAGCGCTAGTGGGGCTGTCTGAAGGATAAATGGGGAGAAGATAGGATGGAAAAGTTGCCAGGGAGTCTGGGATGGAGGTGGGTCCAGAATATGGCATGTGGAAGTGAGGCAGCCTCATCCAAAGGGGAGATGACCTCGGAAGAAGGAAGCTTGTGAGGGCCGGCCACAAGGTCAGACAGCCCTGCCTCTCACAGATCTGGGTGAGTTTCTCGTGGATAGCTAAGGTTGGAAATTTGGTTGGAAAGCAGAAAAAAGAAAAAGTCGACTAGGTGCAGCAGAACCATGTTCAACACGTGTCATCCTCAGGCTTCTGCAAAGAATCTGGGGAAGCAAGCCTTAATGAAAACACTGAAACGAAATTTTTACAAAGATTTTGCCAAACAAAATTAAACTCTTTGCAAGTGATATCATAAATGAATTATTGGCAGAGTTCTGAACCTGTGTGCGTTTTGTCACTTGTGTTCCCTGCGTGCCCATGTTGATGCGTGAGTGTTTTGCCATTAGCACGGGGTTGCTGCACGCCTCTGTTCCAGTGCAAAGACAACACCTGGCTTAATGGTCGCAGGACCTGCTAAAGGCAAGTCACAGCAGGCACAGAAAATGAGCCCATAGGGTGTAACGCACTGGGTAAAAGTTCTGTTTTGAAATCATGGCAAGCTTAATCATTCACTGACTCGTCTGGCTGTGGCTGTGTGTTTTTGAGGACATAAGTCTTCACGAAGGAAGCGGAAAGCTGTGCTTTGTTCTGGGATGGGGCTGTGTAGAGAGGCCGTGCCGAAGCGAGCTCCTGGTTTACACGAAGGCGCAGCTGGATTCTCCCGGCTTCCCGATGGTTTTGCAATTGAAGCATCCCTGCACCTCACTAAGCGAGGTGAAGGCGCAGGTCTACAGAGAGAACTAGAGAAGAGCTGACGAGAGGTAGCAGTGCTGGGAGGAACGGGGGGAAACGGCAGCGGAAGGCCGGTGGGGAGCAGCGCGGAGCTGGCCTGGGGCAGCGGGCAGGAGAACAGCGCAGGAGCAGCGTGCGGGCCTGGGTGTGCTGGCAGGAGTGGCAGAGCAGCAGCCGTGCTGTAATCTGGTTCCCCTGCCCTCAGTAGCACGCCTGAAGCTTACCTATAGAAATGTGCTGTTACCTATAGAAGTGTGCAGCGGCACCTCTGTGTGTGAGGGGCTGGCTGGACTGCTGCAGTATCCCCAGTGCAGGACTGACAGGGAGTAAATGAATGCTGTAAAAGGTCCATTTGTGGGAACCGGTCTTCCATCCCTTGTATTGGACAAGGCCAATTACACAAAGTAGAGAGAACGATGCTGGAGGTCAGAACACACTTACAGAAGAGAACGGGTTTCCTCTCTTTGCCAGTGCTTTGAGAAGACGTGACTAATCCTCCTCCGCAGGCAGACTTGTAAGGGGCCACAAAAGATTGCATTCACGACTGTGTAATTTCCACTGAGCTCAAACTATACAAGTCCTTATCGTAGCTGAACGGCAACATCCGGCCTCTTTTTGCTACAAAATTTGTAGTGGGGTTTAGAGCAAGTGAGGCAGAAGTGATGATTGGTGGCATTTGCTGACTGAGAACATACAAGTAATAACTTCGTAAGGTATGTGATTTGCCACTGCAAATCAGACTGCATTTGGGATTCTTGTCCAGGATTCACTTTGGGGGAAAAAATGCAATTAGGCCACTCTTCCTGGTACAGGGCTGTGTGCTCTGCTGGGCGGTCTGGGGCTCTAAATGCTCACCTAGTGAAGATGCTCAGCCTAGAGCTGGTTATGTGCTGAAGCGTGGATTTCATCTACACACCTGTGTAGAGGGTTGATAGCGGCCGAGAAAAGTTGTGTTTGGAAAAAAACGTTCCTTTCTTCTCTTTTGGCCAAGTTTGACATTTTCATAGTTGTTGAACCACAAAGCCGCAATGAGTGTAGCAGCCTTGTCCAACATCCCCGTTCTTAAGAGTTGCACTGGAATGCTTTTTTGTTAAATGTTTCCGTTCAAAGAAGGAAAAACACACCTCCTACGTGGGAAAAGGAGTAAAGAAGAGAATATTTACTGTTTGTTCATAAACTTCCAGGAGACCACAAATGTTTTTGTGACTAGAGAAGCCTTTTGACGATAATGTAGAATAATTCTGAAAACTAGTAAAGGGGAAAAGTCGGAGGTATTTGAGAAAGTGAGAAAATGACATAAACTTGCATCATCTTGCTCCTGCAGCTTACTGAGAAGAGATGACATAGTGTCAGGGCTCTTCTTGGAAGCTTGCTGCGAGTTGGGTGTTGGGAGCTGGTAGAGCACGAGCAGCTACGGTTGTGTCGGGGAAATACCTGTTGCCAGGCTTTTCCCTTGCGATAGTGCGGTGTTGGGCAAGCATCAAGAAAAAGACATCTGAGCCTTGAGGCGCTTGCAGCCTCTCGGGAGGACAGTTAGCTCCCTCATCATCCTGATCTCAGTGTAGAACCTATTGTGCGGAAGCAGAGGGAATATCAGGCTTGCAATAGCAGATGGGGGATCCAAGGCTCTTGAAGTCTGGGAGAATACGCTAGGGAGGAGGGGAAGGGAAGGAGTTGGGCTGACACGGCGCTAGGGAAGCTAGGGACTGAACTGCGTTAGGGAAAGCAGCGTTTTCCCGTGCCCCTGCGCTTAAACCGAAGGGAGTTTGGGTTAACAGGAAAAATAGAGTGATGAGTCTGAGTTTCTAACATGTTAGGTTTTGGTAAAAAGTACTGCAAGAAGGATAAACGTAGTTTGTCTGAGCAGATGTTGGGTGAAATTCCTAGGAGCCTCTCAGTCAGATATCTGATGTTATTTAATTTCATACCTGAAGTGCTTGAGGTATCTATGGTCCTTAAAAATCTCACCTGCGATGTCAGGCTCATGGAAAATAGGAAGCTCAAAAATTGAGAGGCAGTATCAAAGAGAAAGAAGTATCAGGGCTCTTTCCACATGGAGCCTGTGGAAGAGAAAAGGCAGGAGCAGCTATTACCTGCAGAACATGAGGAGAATTTTGTCTTGTGATCTTCTCAGAAACACAGTCTTGAAGCTGCTTTCCTTTTTCTTAGTACATTCAGAGAGGAAACGCCTTAGAAAGCCAAGTAAACGGCTTCTGGAATATGCAGAAGAATATGATCACTTATTTGCACCTAAGAAAAAGTCAAAGAAGGGTCAGGAGCAGTTGCAAAAGGTAGGTTGAGGCAAACGTGCTCTTCATGTCTATTCCTCTTGGGCTACAGTTCATGTGCGTTTGATATGTTCTTGCTTGCTGAGTGTTCTTGCTGTCTGCAAGGCTGTGTAGGGCGAACGTTTTCACCAACGTGTTTTGCTACGCTAGGTGAACTCTGTGGCGAGGTCTGAATTTGAAGGAGGTCTTCCTGCACAACGCAGTCCGGACAGAGATACCCAGCGGGGGCAGAGTCCTTTGGTTTCAACTCCATCTTCAGCCAAAGAGTCCCCTCCCATCCTTGAAGCAGAGTGCTCCTTCTCAGAACTAGGATCCCATTCCACTGCTCCCACTCGCCAACTTCTAGAAGGACCTTCTGATTTTCCAGAGCTCGTGCTGTCTTCCTCAGATGTTTCTGAAGTTTCTGCTTCTCCAGATGCAGAGGAGAGATTCCTGAAATCGGGTAAGTGGGAGGTTGTGTGATTCTGCTCCCGTAAGTGAACGTGTCACAAGTTCAATGGAAACGTTGCTCCAGTCCAAGTGAAAAGGTTAGTAACTGCTGACCTGTTTGGTTTTTTGCTTTGATTCATTCAGAGACTGTTAATGGTGCAGGGAAGGGAGAGGGCAGGGTGAAGTGTGTTAAACAGTGAGGTGTTTGGTTATGCTTCTGCTTCCAGTGTTCTGTATAAAGACATGCCCAGGGTCAAAGCCCTGGTGTTCTGGCTATGTAAACTTGTAGGGAATGCTGTTTCTGTTAGTGTGTATATTTTCCTGTAGTGTGGGTTTCTTTTGTTCATTTTGTTTTAGAAAAATAAATGTGTATATTTATATAAACATTTAGTAAATATTACAGTAAATATAAGTATGTATAATAATAAACCAAGCAGGTAGAGAGAAGTACAGTCGCTGAGAGGTCATATAGCCTGTTATTTCTGGGGCAGGGGGACTGCCTCTGGGGGGCTGTGGGTGTGAGATGGAAATGGAAAGTTTGAGGTGATTAAAGGAGGGAAAACTGGGAATATGAACCTGAGGTTGGATGCGCAGGAGAACAGCACACAGTGCAGCACTGGGAGCAAACATCCAGTATGCAGAGGTTGTGTATCTCTTCCCACTTCTGAGAAAACTCACGTCTTGCTGAAGCACGCAGAGCCCAAGCTGTGGGCAGAGGCTTGCCTTGAGAACGATGACGTGTTGTCCCTCCGTTAGGTGTCTGATGTCTTTGGTGTCTCTGCAGAGGCGTGTGTCGTAGGAAAGACGTAGTCAAGGCTGATAAAGGATGCAGATGAACAGGGTAGGATAGGTAGTAGGCTGTTTCGGTGGAGTGTCTTGTACACATCACAATTTCCTGGTCATTTTAAGTTGCTGCTGTTGCCCACATCTAGCAACTTGTTATTTCCCAAGGGCCTGCAAAAAGCTTGAGCAGAAAGCCGATGCAGGTTACAGCTGCTTTGTGGAAAGATGACTCAAGCAGGTAGTTTTAACTGGGAGCATGTCCTTTAGCCTGTTTACTCTGTGCTGCATGAGTAGTGGTGTGAGTGGTGTGGGAGTGGAAGCGAGAGGAAGCAGGGCTGTATTTGTCAGTGGTAGGACTGGATTATGCCAGATCTAAGTGATTGTGAAATGATGATCTGAATTGCACTGCCAGGATGTGTTGCCTACTGGCATTAACTTCATGGTCTCTCCTCCGTGGATGGATTTTTTTATATTAAATATTGAGGTATGCCTACAGGTGGTCCAAATGGAGGTCCATTTTTGTGCAAGGTGTACAGGTAATTCACATTTTTTCCCAAGGAGCTTGTGATAGAAAAGATGAGATGAATTGGGTTGTTTTGAACTGTTGGCTTAATGGTCTTAGTGTGATTGAAGTTAAGGAAATCTCCATTTATCTAACAAGAAGTTTTATTGCAGGAAACTTCGAGAGCAAACGTCAAAGGAAGCCCACTAAAAAGCTCCTGGAATCCAATGATTTGGACACTGCCTTTATGCCAAAGAAGGAGGAGTGGACTCCCCCAAAGAAGGTATTTTCCTTCCAGCGCTTTTGAAAGCCCGAGCACAGACAGCAGACCCTGCTGAATGAGAGGCACAGCAAAATGGGCTGTGGTTTCTTTGTTGGCTGTGGCCCAGGAGTGATGGTCCACCCTTCCCAAAGGTGCTGGTTGCTGTGTTATGATGAAGAAATCTGCTAAATACAGAGGTGTTCCCCACCCCTCCCCACTTGTAATGACGACTGGGGAGTTCTGGCTGTAAAGTCTCCTCTCTCCATTGATTTATATGGAAAAATGAGTCATCTGGATACTGGCTGGGAAGGTGTGAACAGAAATGTTCTGGGCAGAGCTTTTCTGTCACGGGGAATCCCTCTTATGTTACAGTGTAACTTGAGCTTGGACCTAAGACTTTCTCCTTTTCTGTCAGATTTTCTCTGAGTAGTATTTCCTTTGTTATATTCCCAAATGGGTCAGTGCATGGTAAGTAAGTGTAGAACTTGTAGCTGGATGGAAGCTTGAGTTGTATCACATATGGTATGCAGTGCTTGATGCATTTTTTTTTTTTTAAAGAAAATGCTGCTAAATACTCAATATCCAGTGACATGATTTGGGGGAAAAAAAAAAGATTAGAGTTTATATCAGGCATTGTACCTACACAAGACATACCATCACTATTTCTTGGGTTGATTAATAAGTTTTCTTGCTTTTCTTGTTCTCTCTGTGACACGGTCTTAATACAGTCATCCTGGTTGCAGTAATGCAGAGGCCAGTGTAATTCAGTCATAGGCTCCATAAAAGTGTAAAACCAGAAGAGAGTATTCCCAGCAGCTTAAGGGGTGTTAGCAGCCTTTTTGGGAGAGCTCGGGAAACAGCAGGGGATGCTGGCGAGCACGGGACTCGGCAGACTCTGCATTCCTCCTTGCGCAGACTGACTTTTTCACTGGGATCTATCAGACACACAAACCAAATGTCTTCTTGTAAAGCTGCTAATCATTGATGAATTCATGATCTGAAATGATAATTGTTGCAGTCATTCGTAAAGGCTCTGAGTGGCTGAGGAATGTGAAGCTCTGATTTGCATCTGGTGAATTGTCTCTTGTGTATTTGTAGGGCACTGGCCCTTCGGAGAGTGACAGCTCTGAACTGTACTCACCAGCCCACTTCTCGGACCTGGGAGAAGGTAAGTGAAGACAGGGCAGCGGGGCTAGACTGATGCCTTTTGGATCAGTGCCTGTGGCTTTACAGAACATTGTGTATGTAAGGGCTTATGTGTCCTAGGCTCTCAGAAGGTACTTCTGAGGCAGTGGCAGAAGAAACAGGTACACCGATTGCTTATCAAAGGTGCTGTTATATCTTTGACTTCCTTAGGGAAAGTGGAGGTGGTGGGTTCATATTTCCACTGGAAGATGTTTACTTTTCATTCTTAGTCTGAGTGGTTGAAGGAAACTCACCACTGCAGGTGCTGTACCACTGCACTTTTTGCCTGATGGCATGTTCTGACCAGCCTCAATGGTGGCTGTTCTGTCCCATGGACGATTGTGCAGTTGCATTGTATTCCCTCCCCCATGTGCCTTTATATCACATTGGTGTCAACATGAGATTTTTGTTGCATGGTGGTGGGAGGAGATAATTATCAGCATTTGAATAGCAATGTTAGCTTTGTGTTGGTGGCATTTCTTTTTTGCTGGGGGGATTGTCTCAGGAAAGTCAGTGAAGATATTTGGCAGCTCAGCAAAAGAATTCATACTGAAACCACTATGAGTCAATGTTGTCCAGGTCCTCTGATGGCTGCAGGACAAAGGGCAGAATGCCTCGGAGGCTTGCATTGCCCCAGGCCATATGCCTTCCAAGACAATAGGAACCAGCCCAAAGCAGTCAGAGAGCAGAAGTTGTTGGTGGGCCTGTAGAAAGCAAGCAAATTGTTATTTCTGCATTTTTTCTTGAATGGTCTTTGTCACACCCCAGCTCCTGAAAAGCTCTTGGAGAAGCAGCGGAAGAGGAAGAGACAGCGCCATCCCTCTGTTGCAATGCATTCCAAGAAGGAGAAAAATGAGGAGGGGCTGGGGGAGACCCCACACTCTGAGGTACCGTTGGGTTTTCCTACACGCTCTCATCCCTGTAACCTCTCTGCTACTTCTCAGGGTGCTGTGCAGAGCCTAGGCCAAGTAGTCATTGGCTGGCTGAATGAGATTGGTGTGTCAGTTGGGACTTTGTCCCCCTGATGTAGTTGCATGAGCTGGGGTTGAAGCTTATCAAGGTGAAGGTACCACCTTGATTTAGTAACTATTTTGTGATGGCTGCTTAACTTGGGCTCAATTTTTAAGCTTCTACTCAGCTAATTCTCCAGGAGAGAGGCTCTTCTGGTCTGACAGAACCAGGGTTTGCCTGGCATCTTGCTTTGCACCTCAGAAGGCCTAATTGCTGTAAAAGGTCTTGTCTTCTGGTGGTGGGTATCTTGCCCTTTTACACACCAGTATGAAACGCAAGCACTAGATTGTGGACTTCAACCCCTTCTTCCACTTGCCCTGCTTGCCAGGGTGAGCTAAGAGCCGCGTTGGAGGGGATGGGGGGGACTGTGTCTGCTCGCAGGAACCTCTGGTTACATTCTGCCATCCAGCAGAAAGGGATAATTGGGGCAACTCCCTTCTACTGCATCCTAGCAGAGCTGGCATACAAATATCTCTGACAAGCACGTTTTGCCTTTTAGGAGTGAGCCAGGTATCACCAAGTGTAGGGGAAGCAAGACTTTTCCTGGGAGAGGCGGGACACCTCTGGGCCTCTCTCAGCATCGCCTCTCACTTCCAGTGGCCCAGGTTCAGCAGCAGGCTGTTCTGTCAGGATAGTCAGTATGTATTTCAGGAGCCAATTATAGACATATATTGTTATATTTGTTGTTGTTATACAGCTTCCAGCAGAGCACAAACGTCACACCAGATGTCTGAGCAGTAGCAGCTACCCTGCTGTCTGCTGCTACTGCTTTTTGAAAAGCATTTCTGATGGGGGTGATAAAGTTTGGGGTAATACCTCAGGGCCCTGCAAGCCTTCCTGTGCTGTTTAAAGAGCACTGGTCACTTGTTTCTGAAGTGTGCTCACCTGGAATCATGTTTCAAAGAAGCCTGTTACAAATAACTTTGCCAATGCTGGGGGGTAGTTAACGCTGTCTGCTGTTAGGCACCCTGTAAGACGCTGGCTCCCTTCAGAGCCAGCAAATTCTCTGCGCACCTTTTATAGCGAAGAAATGAGAGGGCAGTTCAGAGCAGCAGGGTAGCTAGGCCACGGCTCTGAATGCCACACTCACCGCTCACTGCAGAGGAATCCCAGGGAGTCTTAACTGCCTCCAGCCTTAGACATCTGTGTTGAGTACCTGAAGTTATGTAATATCAATACTTGGCACCTTTTACCAGCATCAGTTTTTCTGTGATTGTGTCTCTTGAGCCACTGTGGTCCGAGTGCTCACCCCTTGGCTTAGGTGAGTGCATGGGTACTGGTGAGTACTGGGGTGCTGTGGAGATGCAATTACACTTTCACTTGGAATTCAAACCACACTGGTCCCTAAGTGACTGTCCACACGCCAGGCAAGGAACCTCACTTTCTTCTGAATGGTACTAGAAGAAATAGATGTTCTGATGGTACCGCACAGTGAAGCCTTGGATCCAGCTGCTTTCAGAGGGCAGAGGAAAGCCTGTCTACCTGGGCTGAACTGGGCAGCTTTCTCTGCCCTTGCCTGTCTGTGGAGCCAGGAATGCAAGTTGGCAACATCAGGGCAGCAAGAGACCGAGAGAACGGGATGGAAAATGCTGTTGAGATGGTTGTCAAGGTTGTGAGTCAAGGTCAGGCTGTGCCAAAGAACAGGCCAGGCTTTTAAGGATGTGCCAGATACAACAGCAGAAATAGCTCTGGAAGAGGACCCAAGATGAGACCTGCCCTCTGTAGGAGGTATGTAGCTTCACAGTGCTCATGCTGGGTAGGGGAAAGAGGGGGAACAGGCTCTTCTGAGTGTTGGATGGTGATCCCCTTCTCCCTGTTCACAGAGCACAAATATCTGGCCTTGCCCATTCTGCCCAGTTCTGACATTCCATTCCTTGTGTGTTTCTGCAAGGATTGATTTAAAAATAAGGCTAAGGTCCCTGGCATGTTAAGCATACAGATTGGCCAGGTATTTGTGGAACTAAATAGGATAGCTTGAGGCTGAAAAGATAAGGGCTGGAGCATGCTGTGCCACATTGGGCAGTGTGGGGCCAGTTGTTAAGATTCTTGCTAATAGCAAATATTTTCAGCCCTGAAGAGAGGGTTGCTGGTTCATTTTATGTAACTCAAGATGCATTTTAGTGTTATTCCACTAGCACATGAAACATGGCCTGGGTTCATAACAAGCAGCCCTAGCAGCCAAGGTAGAAAGCAGGCAGAAGGATGGAAGGATGAACCAGTTCTCTCTCAAAACCTTTGCTGCAGCAGGAAGCTAGTGTTATTAAGCAGAGGAGGGGCGGTGCTCGTTAACCAGTTCCCCGCCCCTCCGGAGGGGTCCTCAGTGACCACAGGAGGGGCCAAGCTTACTTTGTGTCTGCAACACTGGGACCCCAGCACAAGCAGAAGCTGTAGCTGACATTGTTTGCCCATACCAGTAGCTGATTAACCCTGCTCTTGTTCTTCCTTACAGTGACCCCTGCAACCCTGAGGTCACTGCTGAGCTGAGCAGAAGAGGGAGCACCTATGTAGGAATAGGAGGACCTGAGCTGTAACCAGTCCCTGGGATGCTGGTCGCTGGTGCTGCTCCTGGAGCATTCCAGGAGCCAAATGAAGTGGTTGAGCCAGAGGGCTGTCTTGTGGCAGACTGCGCCCTTCCTAGCAGAAATAAAGCTGCAGGAGCAGAAGTATCGTAGGTAGCACTTAAGATGCCATGGGGTGCAGAGGCAAAGGCAGCTGTTGTGTTGTTAGCCAGTGTTTTTTCCAAAGCTGTAGAGACCTTTCCATTCCATCTGCCAGGGCTATGGTGGCAGCAAATTACGTGCTCCTTCTCGGTATTCCTGTAGGCTGCATCACTGCCAGCCTTCCAGCACGTATGTAATGATAGTCTGTAAGGTTGTACACTGGATGTGTGATTGGCAGTAGTTTGTAGCTGGGAGTTTTCTTTTTTTGTGCTCAATAAAGCGAACTTACACCATCCATATTTGTATTGTGTGCTTTAATATGCTGTCTGTGCATCATTGCTCCACATGGTTTTAAAAGGTTCCCAAATGAAAACATACTGATGCATTCAAGGAGCGAAAAATCAAGCAAAGGAAGCATCATTACCTGACCAGAATACCAGCTCCAACTTCTTCCAACTTAAGGATGTAAAGCTTTCCCAACATTTGTTTTACCCAGACTAATAACATGTTCAGAGTGTATTCAGTTGTGCTTACAAGCTTTAGTGGCACCATGACTCAGATGGGTATTCTCACATACAGAAAGCCCAGTGTTCGCTCCCGTCATCGTTAGTTGGACACCTGGCACTGAGCAGGTGCCAGGCTATGAAGTGGTGGCTGCCGCTCCTGCTAGGAGTTTGAATTCCTAACAAGGTCTTTAAAGCGTACAGCTTTTTTCTGGGCATACACTAGGCATGGCTTTTTTGACCCAAGGAGGAGCTTGGGTCAAAAAGCCACTGCAGCTGTGCACTGAGATCACTCAGCTATCTTCAGTGAGCTGGGATTTAAAAATAAAAAATAAAAATCAGTCATTCATTTGCATTTCCAGTGCAAGCAGACATCAGCATGCAGGATGCTTCTTTGACATTGGTGGGCATGATTTTCAGACTATGCAAGCCTGCCTCATACATTTCTATGAACGATAATACTGTTATTCCTCAGCCGTGACTTTCTTTCCTCAAAGAGGGGTTATGCACAGGGAAATAGTTTTGTTCATTGTGTACTTTTAATGACCTAACAAACTAAAGAACTCTTCCTTTCCTTCCTTGTAAGTCTTTTGGTGAAACCATATGGGGGGCATTCTCTCCAGGGTGGGTAATACTGCCAAACGTGTATGTGCTTGATGGCTGAACTTGTAGTTTGCAGGCCAGGGCAGGAAAAAGTGGCAGTCCTAATTTTGAATTTCTTTTTAAAGGGGGAGACATCAGTTCATGGGACTGCTACAAGCCCTAAAGAGGGAAATGAAGAGGGGTCTGAGAATGATCATGGAGTGCCTTCATCCAAAAAGATACAGGGGGAGCGTGGAGGAGGAGCAGCTCTCAAGGAGAATGTGTGTCAGGTAGTATCCTCAAGGAGATGTCTTTGAAACTTCGCTACTCCCAAAGATTTTTCATGTGAGTGCTGACATGCCCTTGTGCCCCCAGCTAAGTCTGGGTGGCCTCAAGGTGCGTGTTATTGAATTACCTGGCTTTTTGTGCTCATTGAGGGCTGTGGTTCTGAGGGCTTTGATGGCCCTTTAACCAGTAGTGTTCTAAAATGAGCCTTTCCTGTGTGATTGCCTCTCATCCTGCTGAAATTTAAGGATGTTAGAGAGATGTGACCAACATGCAATTCATTTTAACTGATGCATTGAGCAGGGACAGGACAGCAAATGGCAGTGATGATGCACAAACCACCTGAACTTATTGACACAAGGAAAACTCTCACCTTTTTTCTGCAGGAGTCTCTGCTGGCAGTTGTGGTCAGCACACAGAGCGTTGCTGTCCAGCATGAGGTGGGGAAGGGGTTGCTCAGAGCTGATGATGTGCTTCCTTCCCTGCAGATCTGCGAGAAGCCAGGGGAATTGTTGCTGTGTGAGGCGCAGTGCTGTGGTGCTTTCCACCTGCAGTGCCTTGGGCTCTCTGAGATGCCAACAGGCAAATTCATCTGCAACGAGTGTTCCACAGGTATAGCAGCCTTCCTGGGCGCAGAAGGGCAGAGCGCTTCCTGCCTGCTTACCTGGTGCTTCCTTTGCTGAACTGATATGCCTGCAGTAGGGCCGCTAACTGGCTGCAGTCCTCTGGTTATTGGTTTGATGATCCATTTCTAATTAACTAGTCTTACCGTTGATTCAGGCATGTGGGCTGGGAATGTCCAGAGCCTGGTGGGAATAAGAAGGTGAAATTCTTATCTGGGACTAGGGGGAGAAGGGTGGTAGGGAGGATGGGTCCAGAGCAGGCTGAAAAGTTGGAAATTTCTACGTACGGTTCTTGATTTTTGTTTTTCTTAATTTTTTGCCTAACCTGAAATCACAACTACAGTGATCTTTTTTTTCGGTCTGGACTTATATTGCACCTGTAGGCAGAAACAGCCTGCTGCAGAGACCTGTGCTGTGGGATACGTACAGCAGGCTGGGAAGTCGTACTGGGCTGATGTACGGCCTGGCAGAAGTGGCAGGGTTTCATTTAGCCTTTTTGTATGACTGGTGTTAAGTCTGCTGCTCTTTCTCCAGGAGTCCATACCTGCTTCGTGTGCAAGAGCTGTGGGGAAGATGTGAAACGGTGCTTGCTGCCCCTCTGTGGGAAGTACTACCACGAAGAGTGCATACAGAAGTATCCGCCCACAGTCATGCAGAACAAGGGTTTCCGATGCTCTCTGCACATATGCATGACTTGTCACGCTGCTAACCCAGCAAACATCTCTGCGTCTAAAGGTACTGAAATCTTGGGTGGTCCCAGGGAGGCATTTAGAAGACTTCTCTTTGTGTTACGTCCACTGCGCGGTTACCTGGTCTGCTAGTTCTTTGTGTTGTTTTTCTGTCCTTGCCATAGTGCTTGCCATAGCGTTTGCTTCTCAGGGGAGTGGAAGGGGTGGTGTCCATGTGCAAGGTCGCTGCTCATCAGCACTCCTGATGGTCAGGCATAGCAACTAAAATGTTCTTGTCTGTCCAGACAGTTGGATGCCTGCACAGCTAGCAACGCACGTTCCTCTCTAGGTTTTTGAAGTCTCTGGAGCTGTATGGACACTCTCGTGTTTCTCCTCTGCACTTCTCACTGTGCCAGTGCTGCAGACAGTGCCTGCTTAGTAGCAGTGGCTGTCAAGGCAGTGGCATAGAGAGCAGCATAGTAAATATTGTGATACTGTTTTCTCTTTTTTTCTTTTTAATGCAAACTCTTAATTTTTGTTGTGACGCTCCTCACTTATGCTTCTCAGGAAAATATTTGAGCTGTTTGCTGCAATACCTTGACCTTTATCTCACATGATTAAACTTAAAATTTTTACTTGAGTGCCTTGTATATTTGCTTCTAAAACTGTCTTTCTTTAAATCTTTGGTATCTTAAGATGATTGGCAATAATACCAGCTGTGTTTTTATCCTCAGGCTCTGTGTTAGTCTTCTTTTCTTCCACATGTCAATACTTAGTACAGAAGAAGTATTAGGGCATAAAGCCCACAGCTCATCCCTTCCCCACCGAATATTTGCCTTGTGTCCCTCTATCTGTTGCTTTTCAGTGGTCAGATCTATCCCTTTCTTTCCACCTCCTCTCCTTGTTAATAGTCTCCTGTGAGGGACTGAAAAGACGCTGAGAAATCTTGGGTGAATTAGGCCTGTAGGCAATTTTGAATTCTCCATTTTGGAATTTCAGAATAAAATCTGATAAAGTAGAGAGGCAAGTGCCGATGTTTTCAGAAGCTGTGCGGATTGGTTTCATTATGTTCAGTTATGCACTTGGAACACCCGCTCTGTAATTAGTGTCTGAGCTGATTTACTAATTATTTGTGTATGATAGGAAGCAGTCCCAGTCTGTGAACTCTTGAACTGTTTCTGCACATCGTGCAGGAGGTTTTTTACTTCTAAATAATATGATTTTGTATTATATACAAATACAGATCTATTTTTATATATATTTTGTTGTATTAATTTGATAGGAATCTAGGGAGTATGTCGTGGATGGTCTGTAGAAATTAAAAGTCGATTTCCATTTCCAAAAATTGCCTATGGTTGCTTGTTTTTTAGCTCAAATATCAATAGAGACTATTTGGGGGAGGAAGTGAAAACTCAGTCTCCTTTAGAGATTCACCATGTTTCTGACATATTCTGATGCTAGGTCGCTTGATGCGCTGCGTGCGCTGTCCGGTAGCATACCACTCCAATGACTTCTGCCTCGCTGCTGGGTCCGTGGTCCTTGCCTCCAACAGCATCATCTGCCCCAATCACTTCACTGCACGGAGGGGCTGCCGCAACCATGAGCACGTCAACGTCAGCTGGTGCTTTGTCTGCTCGGAAGGTGAGACAGCGTCCACTGGGTCCCCTGTCACCAAGTGAGGCCCTGACATAAATGGCAAAAGAGCAACAGAAGTGCTATGGGAACAGATCATTATAGCAGGCAGAAGCTTTGCCTATGCAGAGTGTGCCAGCGAGAACTGCGTAGAACAGGCTGTCTTCCTATCCATCCCCTGTTTAAGTCCAAGTTGAGGCTATGACTTTTTCTGGATCCTTAGAAGGGTTCTTTGTGCAGCACAGGTAGGGCACGAGCTGTTGAAAAGGATTTGCAGAAGAGCATCATGCCCTTCTCCCGACTGTTTCTGTCTAGAAGTGTGGAGTCCAGGGCTTCTGCACAGTGACTCTGATAAATTCCTCCTCCTTTTCTTTGCAGGGGGCAGCCTTTTATGCTGCGAGTCGTGCCCGGCTGCATTTCACCGTGAGTGTCTAAACATTGAGATGCCAGAGGGAAGCTGGTATTGTAATGATTGCAAGGCAGGCAAAAAGCCACACTACAAGGAAGTAGTCTGGGTGAAAGTTGGGCGCTACAGGTAGGTGAAGGTAGAACAGACTTGTCCCTATCCCCTCTTCATGCAGTGATCATGGTGATTGAGGTGAGAAGCTGCTTGTCTCTGCAGGGTACAGTGCAGCAGCCTCTTGACTTTTTTGCATGCAGTAGCAGCTGAAGTGCATGCCTTCCTCCTCCAGTAGCCTCTTCCCCCCCAGCCTTGCTGCTAGCCCTCACAATTTTTTCCCCTTGTCTCTATGCAGTAACATGCTTCTGAGGCAGTGGGAAGTGGGGGAGTCAGAGGTTTCAGCTGCCTTTTCCTCTGTTGTAGGTGGTGGCCAGCTGAGATTTGCCATCCCAGGACAATTCCTGTCAACATCCAGAAAATGAAACATGACATTGGCGAGTTCCCTGTGCTGTTCTTTGGCTCCAAGGATTACCTGTGGACCCACCAGGCTCGTGTGTTCCCATACATGGAAGGTGACGTCAGCAGCAAAGACAAGATGGGGAAGGGTGTGGATGGCATATACAAGAAAGGTAATTTGTCTTCATCCGGGGAGGTGCATGTTCTGTTTCTCTTCGTTCCTGTTTGGAGAAGTGATCTTGTAACAAAGAAAAAAAACGTTCTAGAGCTAAAGCTAAATTAGATTTGCAGAACGAGCTGCTGCTTATCTATCAACCCGCATGCCTAGAATGTTCATGGGTCTGAGCTCTCAGAGAGGGACAAGGGTGTGCAGATCCTGAATGCTTCTGTAGCTCTGATGTAGCTCCTCTTTTTCTGAGCAAGCTGCTGCTCTGTCAGCTTACCTGTGTCTAGTACACTCATCTGTATTTAAAAATGCATTTGAGAATTATGAATTCAAGCTGCCTGACACCTCTTCCCAAAAGCAAGCAAAGCTAGCTGACAGTTTGGATGCTTCTTCACCCACAGGCACTGTAACTCCTGTGACTTCTCTACTGCATTGTCCTGTTCTCCCTGTGAACCTCTGCCTCTAAAAGTGTTCTGCCAGGGAGGTTTGCTTGTGGAGCTGGGTGTGCTGGGTGGACACTGGCAGGGGGAATTCCTCGTAACACCCTGTTATTTCACTTAGCTCTTCATGAAGCTGCGGTAAGATTTGAAGAATTGAAGGCGCAGAAAGAACTGAGACAGCTTCAGGAAGACAAAAAGAATGACAAGAAACCTCCTCCATACAAACACATCAAGGTGAGGGCAAGTGAGGGGGGGCAGGTGCAGAAGAGAAGTCTTGAGCTGTTGGTGCAGGTGATTTACAGGTATACAGAAACATTTCTACTGTTTGGGCATCTGGCTGCATTTGAAGGTTACTTTGGTCCCCTTGGCATCTTCAGTCATCCTCCACAGAAACAATTCATGTATCTGCAGAGCTGTGTGGAAGCTGGACACCAGTAATAGAGGTACTCTGCTTTACTGGAACAGATCTGGACATCTCTGTGCTACTCTATGTCAGTTGTGTGGTGTGAGAGAAGAGTCTCCCTGCCTGTGGGGTCTTACGGGAGAGCGCTGGTATCATCCAGTGTGCTCAAACACTGTGTGGTACTGGCAGCAAGGTGGGCCTCCCCAGTGGTGTGGGACAGGAGATGTTCAGGGGTACAGTGGAGCAGAAGGGAGGATGGTAACCCATAGCGGAGCATGACAGTATCTTTGTTCCAGCTCTGCTGGTTTTTTGGTTTTTTTTTTTTTTTCGGTGGTGGTGGTGGTGGGTTTTTTGTTTTGTTTTGTTTTTTGTTTTTCCTGTATCAGTTGAACAGAAATACTAAAGCAGATATATGTGCTGGAGTATCAACCTTTTTGCTGAGTTTTGGGGAACGCTTCAGGTTTAGGGGTGTTTTTTTTGAGGTGGAAGCGGGGCACCAATTTCTTCAGGGAAGTCCTACAGGATGGAGGTGATTTGAGAGGAGAGCTAGGGCCAAGCAGGTACATGTGGTTGGGGTGTGGGCCAGAGTGATCAGAAACCCAGTGACTCAGGGACTGCGTTCCTCTTTTTAATAGCTTCCCTCTGCTCCTTCCCTTTTTTATGGGGCAAACTATAAAAGCTTAACTGATTGCTGGCACTTTTTGTTATAGCTAGACTTTTGAGGCAGGCAGGTATATACTGCATGAGTTACTGTACAGTGTGAAGAATAAAACTGAATGCTGTGGCAGCAGCATGGGCCAGGCAGCTCCAGTGGAGGAAATAGTTTTTCATTATAGATATTTTTAAGCCTGTATCTGGCTGCAACACAAAGGAATTTTGGAAGCAGTTTTGAGCCTTGGAAATACGCTTTTGATATAAATAATAATGGTCATGGTCACTAGCCATGGCAGTTCTTCAGAGGTCTATGTGCAAGCTGTTTGTCTCTATGAAAGCAAAGGAGACAGTTGTAGGAGAGTTCCATGAATTGGCCAAGGCTTGAGGATGGAATGGCCAAACCTGGCTGTGTTCTACTCCTTTGCCTGGCCTTCTAAGGAGATCAGCACCTCAAGGTCTATCCGGAGGAGTGCCAGTGCAAGAGACTGCTGCAAAATACACTTGGGATCCTTCATCACATCAGGATTAGGATTGTGGCTAGTCCAAGAATTTTGCCATGTTCTGGAGCTGGTTTCATACCAGCAGCGCCTTGGTGATTAGGGCCAGGTCTGCTGGGTGTGCGTGCATGCGGAGAGATTGATCTGGCTCAGGCACTGTTAGAGTTTAGAGCAGCAAACGGTATTCCTCTGTCTTCCCTGGGGTGGACAGTCCTAATCCTGTGATTGTCATTATTATCGAAGTGATGAGCCAACAGTCTAAGTAAGAGATGGGAAGCAGCAGAGAAGAACACAAGAGTGACAAGGAAGGTGAGAGATGGGAGGCAGTACTAGGACGAAGAGAGTGTAGGAGGAGGAGGGGGAGAGTGTGTTTGTTAGATTAATCTGGGGGTTCTGCATGGTTTGCTTTTAAAATAAGAGGATAAGAGCTTGGCCAGCCTGTGGTATGCTGCCAGTGCAGAAACTGCTCTGTGGGTGGGACTTGAAGGTGTGTGGGGGCTGGAATAGTTTTGCTAAACGATCTCCTCCTTCATGTTCTGGGAGAGGAAAGGGACCTGATGGTGTTGCTTGCCTGGGCAAAAAACAGCAAGGAGCTTTTCTTCAGTGTCTCTCTCCAAAGTCCTGACTCTCTGTTGCCTGCCTTTCAGTGTTCGCTGCCTTTAACCAAAACCAAAGGACCCTGCTCGTGCCAAAGACAAGCCAGTCGCTTCTCCACCTGGTGCTGCGCTCTGCTTCCTTCAGGAGCGGTTTTTAGAGAGCTCCTTGGCTTAACTCTGAGCTCCTGTTTGGGCCTTCCAACCCCAGCCTTGTCTGGTTTTTCTTTGATTTACATTTGCAGGAAAGTTGGGTAGGGAGATAACTGCTTGTGGCCGGGTGCGTAGGTAGGCCCTCTGTACTCTGTCACAGGCGTGCCAGCCTGGTTCTCCTAGTGACAGCTGAGAGCACAGAACAGCTTGAAGGTAACAGATTCAAAAAATAGGGCTATAAGAAAAAACTACAGAGAAGGACCTGACACGTAGAGACTGGAGAAGTTGCTGTTTCACCCAGAAAATGTTCATTGTCGGTCACGGGTATGGTGTGTACCCAGCTAGTGTGCTGAGCCACCTGGGCTGGACGTAGTCACATTGGTGATGGGAGGGGGACACTTTGCAGCCTCTCTCTGCTCAGGGAATGCAGAACACACACGGTACCAGGTGGTGCTAATGGGGGATCTGCATCCTCATTAGTTTTTTCCTCTAAATGTTCACCTCTTGAAGTAGTGTGCACAGAAGTACATATGTGCCTGTACGTGTGTCCTTCTACCCCTTGCTGTAACTAACTTGCACTGCAGCCTGTCAGCTCATGGGCAGAGGTTGAGTATAAAGTATCTATGATGATGACCTGTTCTTAAATAGCTAACATCCTCCATGTGCATTCAAGGTGAACCGGCCGGTGGGTAAGGTGCAGATCTTCACCGCAGACCTGTCCGAGATACCACGTTGCAACTGTAAACCAACAGATGAAAACCCATGTGGCCTGGACTCTGAATGCATCAATCGCATGTTGCTCTACGAGTGCCACCCCATGGTCTGCCCCGCTGGGGAGCGCTGTCAGAACCAGTGCTTCTCCAAGAGGCAGTATCCCGAGGTACAAATTTTCCGCACACTGGCACGAGGCTGGGGCTTGCAAGCCAAAACGGACATCAGGAAGGTACGTGCTCTGTTTCTACGTGTAGTTCTCTCTTGCCACTTCTCTCTTGCTCAGTTTCAGTTGTAATGGATTTGAAAAATTATCTTCTGTAATTTGAAAGACTTCGTTGCCATAGAATGCCGTTTAAGAAAGAAATGGATGAATTTAACTTTCACTGTCCTAACAAGCATGTTTTGGCTCAACTAAAAATGGATTGTATGGTAATGTCCCACAGGATAAGAAAGATGATTGCATAATCTGTCTGTTTGGATGTTGGGTTTTATGAATATACCAGAATACTGACCGTGAAGATAGTGCTTAGGATTTCCAGACAGAGAACAATGATTAAATCCATGCCCCCCATTCTTGAATAGCCAGGCTTTTCTAGTATGAGAATCTCGTATCACAAACTGAGAACAAGTCTTGGCTCTTACAAAAGGGTGATGTCTTAGTGGTGGCTATAATTACTGGGGAAAGTAGTATCTGCAGGCAGCTAAAATACTTGTATGTATATTTTAAATCCAGAGAGTGGTTATTCTGTGGACACGCATCTGTGCTGAATGAGGAAGGAAGAGTGTTACAGCAGAGAGAACCCCAAAGCTGAGAAACAGTGGAGTGACACGGGACAATTAGACAGCACAGTAGGACAAGAATGTCTGAAAAAGGAGGAGTAGAGATAACATGCTGTTGGGGAGGGCTTGGTGTTTGTGGGAAAAATGCAAGTCTGCCCTGTTGAGGCTTTGCTGCCTGCTGTGATACAGGTTAAAGGGTCTCTGCCATTTCATGCACCTAATGTTTCACTTCTAACAGACTGTCTGGAAACAGCAAAACTCAATTATTTAATGGAGGCACCTGTTGGCCCCAGTGGAGCAAAGCTGTGGTTCCCTTTAATGGTCTCTGTAGTACTTCACTACAGGTGAACTCCACGATTTACTGCAGGAGCAGGTGCCCTAGGTGCATCATGCTGCTCAGTGTGGTTGGTCCCCAAAGGGAAATTGTTCCATTTGGAATGCAGTTATGCAGTGCTTTGAGCTTTGCAGCAAAGAACTACACTTGTGGCTTATTTCATGCTGTCCCTGAATGTTAATTCTGTCTGTAGCACAAAGAATAATCTGGCTGTTGTTGCTTTATTTAATTTATTTCAAGTTACTTGTTTGTCGGTGTGTGTGCGCAATGGATTTGTAATTCAGGGCTCTTATTGAAATTGTAGGTCAAACTGACTGCACAGCACAGACGAAGATTTTTATGAAAAATTTCCACAAAGGAAACAGGAACTAAGTTTTAGAACAAAGGTGGATGTCCCTCCATCTTGGAGGGAATTTGTCATGTTTTACCAGCCTGTTTTCTCTGTGGCAGGGCGAATTTGTTAATGAGTATGTTGGGGAGCTAATTGATGAAGAGGAGTGCCGAGCCCGAATCCGCTATGCTCAGGAGCACGACATCACCAATTTCTACATGTTGACACTGGATAAGGTATGTGGAAGGAATTTCTCTTGCCAGGAGCCTAGACAGAAGTAAAATGATAGCAAGGTAGCCACAATAATGGTCTTCTCCAGCAAGTGAGAAGAGGTGCTAAGAGATGCTGATGAGCTGATCTGCATTTCTACTAAAGTGAGGACTAAAAGCGTGGACATAACATGCCGTGGAGAAGTTCCAGGTTGATTTTAAGATTAGGAGCAAAGTATGAACCAGCTTCATTGGAGGTTATACAGAAGAGGTGAGGCAGTGTGTCTGAGGGCAATTGACTGAGGCTCAAATGTCGTGCTGCAGCATAACGGGGAGAATTTTGTAACTTCAGGATCCTTCCCAGCAGCTGAACCATGCCGAGTCCAGAGCTGGGCTGCTGTGTGCCAGAGTGGGCAGCAACCCTCAGATGTACAAGCACCAGGCACAGTGAGACCCTCATTTAAGTTCAGATCCCAGGCCTTGCAGATCTGAGTAGAGAGGTGGAGTTTGTTACACCCACAGACTCCTCAGGGGTCCTGGAGGCCAGATTGTGTAAGCTCCTGACTTCTAGAGGTAAGTAGTTCGGTCAGCTGCTTTCCAGACCTTGTCTCTCAACCTTGGTAAGACTTGAAGGAAACCATTAAAAAAGGTATAGAAAGAAAATACAGCACATGGGGCAGCATAACAGCATGGCTGCTTTCTGTCTCTCTGTTTCCCTCATCTTGCTGGAAATTAACACTGACTTGTTCTCCTTGTTTGGCTGATGGGTGGGAGCAGGAACAAAACCAAGAGTTAGTGTCTCTCTCGTTGTGACAAAACCAAATCTCAGTTGCAGCTCCCTTACCTCTCTAACAGTCTAAAAAGCTAGTATATTGTACAGAAGTGCACATTGTATGTTATACACTGTTCCTGTTTTCCTGCTCTACATTGTAGTATGAGAAATGGGAACTGATATTTTGCTTTTAAGCAGAAGTCAGGGTTTGGAAGTACAAGTGCTGCCTTGGAGGTGTGCTGGCATGGAGTTTGTCCAATACTGACATTACAGAGAGAGCTAACTTCCCAGAAAGCAGCGGTAATGCTTTCATGGCTGTTCAGGAGGCTGTGCCTCTTTGCAGATGAAGATGCTGATGATATTGGGCAGGAGTCTATTGCCGCATGATCTGCCAGGTCTGACCAGAGACATCAGTGTGTGGAAACTGATGGGCTATCTGTTGATTGTCCAGGCAATAACGGAGTGACACCTGGACTTAACGCTTGGTTAAAACATGCATGCATACTCGAGTGCTTTGCAAGATGTTCTGATGTCCAGAGGCCAGAAATCTCTGTTGTCAAACTTCTCACTACTGAAAAATACTTTCTTGGCACACTGGTACTTGTGCTGCAACAGCTTGAGTGGGATGTGAGTTATTAAACATGGTTTGTGTTTTGCAATTCCAGGATCGAATCATTGATGCTGGCCCAAAGGGCAATTACGCTCGGTTCATGAACCATTGCTGCCAGCCAAACTGTGAGACTCAGAAATGGTGTGTGAATGGTGATACTCGGGTCGGGCTCTTCGCAATTGTAAATATCAAAGCTGGTAAGGAACCCCATTCTGTCAGGACCTGCAATTAAAAGCACGGGAGCCTTTCTGTAAGGAAAGGGGGTGGAGGAGGGTTTGTAGCTCACTGCGGGGAGATGCTTAATCTTTCTGTTTTCACATTTTAATTTTTCTCATTTCACATCAGCTACAACACCAGCACCATAGTGGAACATGTACATCCATACTGTAAATGGAGGCTCACAGATTTAATTTACAGGACCAAGAAATAGAACTAAGCATCCTACAGCATGGGATAGAATGCCCTTTTTGGCTGTAGTATGTGGTAGGAGAGTGAGGTTGCACGTAATTCTCAATTTACATAGATCTATGGGGAGAAGAATATTTGGTATCTTTACATAGTTGGGACAGTCATTTGTGTCATTGTATTTCAAAAGTGATTTTACTCTAGCAGTAGCAATAAGGCATTCTGCCACATAGTTTGTTACAACTTCTTTGGTTTTTATCTGCTTTTGTGCCAGGGACTGAGCTGACTTTCAACTACAATCTGGAATGTTTGGGAAATGGAAAGACAGTTTGCAAATGTGGTGCTCCAAATTGCAGTGGCTTCCTAGGAGTACGGCCAAAGGTATGATGCCTCCCTTAAGCTTTTGTTCTTCTACATGACCTCTTTGCATAGATGTGGTGCATTTGTTGCAGAGATTTCAGGAAGGGTAGTCCACTGTCAGTGTGGCTGTGAGAAGACTGCTTGAATTGAGATGAATATTCAAATTATCATTCTGATAGTGCAGATCATAGGCCTGAATTTGCTGAAGAGATGCTCCAACCAAAGAGTAAATAAAATATTTTTTTCAGAATTTTCTGCTCATTATCATGGAAATTTCAATCGTGCTGGATTGGCAAAGAATAGACACAGGAAAGACTTAAGAAAGATAACCAAGAAAGCTCAGCTCAGCCCATTTCCTTACATGAAGGTCTGAGTAAATTGTGAGAATGCATGGGAGGCCAGCAAACTCACATTCCTTTAGATCTGAATTGCTTTAGAGCTAGAAGGCTTCTGCATTGCTATTTATCCTGCAATAAGAAAGTTCCTAGTTTTTCCTTTCTTTTGTTTAAGTGACTCAGGCAGGAATAATAAATTTGCCACATCTATAATAGAAAAATCACTAACTTTTAGAACTCACTGACTTGAGAACTTTGTTTTGTAACTGCAATGTTGCAGTAACAGGAATTGATTTCGGTTACCTTCTCGTGTGAGGGGGTTCTCACTGGGAAAAGGAAATAACAGAAGCAGTTGGCCGAGTTCCCAGCTGTCACCAGCTAAATCTATGTCTCAGCTGTTCGTTTGTTTCAAGAGCTTCACCAAATCAGTCTGTAATCCCTCTGCTCTGGCATGTCGATACTGGCAGCTTACCCACAGTTAAGGGTTAAAAGCTCCAGCAGCACAGTTGTTAAGCCCATCAGTATATAGGGAAGGCTTGCGAATTTCCCAGAGAGCTTAGTTCTGCAGACAAATTAACTTACGAAAAACTGATGTTTTCAGAGGTTGACAGATGAGTTAAATTACACATCTGGTGTATTTAGTTGTTTTTTTTGGTTGTGATTTTAAGTTCAGTTTATTTTGTGCTGCTCCTGCGTTATACATGGCTTGACTGCTGTCATTTTTGCCATGAAATTACAGGTTGCATGATGGAAATCAGAGAAAGGTGCCCTTAAGTTGGCATTAATGTTCCATTGTGATGTCTGAGGTGATCCCGTCTTGCTGAGATGGGCTAAGAAACAATGCCCAAGCAAACAGTACCTTGGTGGTATTTTTTTGTCTAATTCATCCATCAAAAGTTGCTGTATCTTCAGGAAGCTTAAAAATGCATGACAGAACTTCACTGATTACACTCGACTCCTAAAAGTGACCTTTCTAAGGTCAATTAGGGAGTTTTGAAGAATGCTTGGGAGTCTGTACTGCAGTTGAAAAAGTGAGAAATGGTAGAGTTGCTTAGACATTCAAATTAGCTGTGAAAGGTTTTCCTGGGTCTCTTTGTATAACTAGGTGGCAGAAGTGCTAGACAGTGAGAATAGGTGGAATAGTTTAGGTATGGCCTTTGGACTCAGTGATTTCATTGCCTGCATTTACAATGATAAGAAAGGCCTGACTTGTCCCTATTGTTAATGGAAACCATGGTATGAAAACAGAAATATCTATATGTGAAGGGGAAGCAAACATCAAGAAATGTAACACCCTCATGACAGGACTACTAGATAGTCAATACTGCAGAATTCTTAAATTGTAGGTCTGGAGACAAAGGTTTTTAAAAGGTATTGGTTTTATCTTGAGAGAAGAATGACAAAAATAGCACCTAATATTTATGCAGAATAAAGGCATGCAAAAAACACCTTATGGGCTTCATCTCAGCATGCAGAACGCATATTTGGACATAAAGAATATGTGGAAACTGGGATAAAATTTAGCTTGTGTCTGTTTATCTAAACTAAATCAGTAGTTCTTTGATAAAGTCACTGACTGGGCACAGGAGGTGTCTGCGTGTGAGCCTGAGTGTTTGGTACAATGGGAGGCTTATCCTGGGGAGGATCAGTGCTGGGGATTAGGAGGACCAGGCTTGAAAGGGTGTGGTGGGGGGACATTGAAAGAGGAAGCCTTAGGCCAGGGAAAAGAGCACTTGGTCCCAAGATTGGCATCTAAATAGCCTGATTGTGGTTATTTCATTACTGCCTGTAAGACGGATGTTGGAAGCATGGTAACCTAAGTGTGCTGATAACACAGAGATGTCCCACACCAATTGCAAGGGAATAACCAAGTACTGGGAATGGGCGGAAATTTAGTGATTCAGTATGCCAGAGTATACCTGGAGGGTAATAGCAGAAACAAATCTGCAATAAGAAGGTCATTGATGGGAAGTAATACGGTGAAGAAGGAGCCGCTGTGTTGTTCGGCCCTGGCATGACTGCGAGCTGCTATTGCGATGCAGCTGCGAACAAGGAAATGCAGTCAGGGCACTCTGTAATAGAGGTATCAGTGTCACTGTACATGGGCCTGTGAGACATCATCCAGAGTAGTGTGTGTAATTCAGTAACTTGTGTTTGGGAGAAATGAACTCAACAGAGGCAAAAGAAAGCCATTAGGAAGATTGGGTGCGTTGGCTTGTGAGCTGGAGTACCCTGGTGGTTACTTCAGGGAGCGAGAACGACCTGCAGGAGGAGAACAGTGTTGACACAAGAATAGGTCAAAACTGATCACAAATAAGTTCAGGCTGAAAATGAAGAGAGGGGTAAGGAACACTAAAAAGTCCAGGAAGGCCTGGGAGAGGCTCCTTGTGAGGGTCACGGGCATGGGGAGACAGACCCAACTGCTTTGACCGAGGGCCTGAGGAATCTGTGAGAGGTGGCATGAGCTCATGGTGCCAGGCGGCCCTCGGCTCCTGCTGGTGCTAATTGCATATATCTCATGTTTAACCGGGCTTTGGTGCAGGGCTTCCAGGCTCTTTCCACAAAAATGAGAACTATTTACTGTAGTGAATTGGTTGCCAGATATTAAGAAGCACCGTAGAGGTACTACGTATGTTCAGGTATAGCTGGCAGTGGGATGTTTAGTCATGGGATGAGCAATTTTCCGCACTGTAGCAGGAAGAGGAAAGCTGCAGGGGGCTGCGTTAACGTGTTGTCTCGCCCACAGAGCCAGCCCAGCCTCACCGAGGAGAAGTCCAAGAAGCTGAAGAGACGGCCGCAGATGAAGCGCAGGTCGCAGGCGGAGGTGATGAAGGAGCGGGAGGACGAGTGTTTCAGCTGCGGGGACGGAGGGCAGCTAGTTTCTTGTAAGAAGCCAGGCTGCCCCAAAGTGTACCATGCCGACTGCCTCAACCTGACCAAGAGGCCCGCAGGTCAGTGTGCTGCGGCGCGGCTGGGCCCTGCCCGGGGCGCAGGGGAGGGCGCAGGGTCCCAGGCACTGCTCTCCTCACAGCATCTGCAAATGGGAGAGATCTTTCTCGCTTTAACAGGCTTTGCGGCCCACGCGGCACGGCCCTGGTTTGTGCCCCACTGTGACTGCAGACAGATGTGTTAATTGCTGGATGGGGAGCTGGTCCTCGCCTAAGAAATGGTGCTTGCCAGGCCCCAAGGATGGGTCAGATTGCAGAGGGCAGTCCCAGCAAGAGTAGATACTGGCTGGTGTTCCGAAGCTGCAGACAACTGAGTGGAAAGAGTTATGAGGAGAAGCACGGGTGGAAAATGGCAGTTAAAGAAGAATGTGCTACATGTATTAATTAGCTATGAGTCCTTTGTTAAGGAAGAAAACAGAATCAAAGAATCTCCTAGTTCGTGGTGAAATGAGGGCAAAAAAATGAAGTACAAAGACAAAAATATCCCCAAAGTACTTCTGGTTGTGTGTAGAGAAAGACTTCCTGTGTGAGTGATAAAACAGTTTTTCATTTGTTAGTAGCTCAGGAGTAAAATAACATCTATTAGAGGAAAAGGATTAAATTGCATTTAAGTCTTAAAGGAGTTGGTTGAGGGGAGCGTTTCCTCTGTTTCGATACTTCTTGTTTATGGCAGAAGTTCATGGGACCCTCAATGAGTATTTAGATTTAACTGATACTCAGAAAGGGAAAAGTCTGACCTGAGTCTTGGTAGGCCAGTTAGCCTGACTTCTGGCAGGCCACGAGGATGGAAAAGCTGATACGGGATCAAGTTACCATATTATTAAATGGTAGGAATATAAGCAATACTAGATACATTTTAAAGTAGAATAACTCAGCAAAACACTAAATTAGGTTTGATGAGATTATAAATTCAGTTAATAAAGGCAATTGTATTGAAGTAATTGGTTTAGGGAGTTGTAACTCTTTTGATTTAATACTGTAAGCATCGTCATTATTAGAAATTCTCTGTGCAGCTCTGTACGATATTCTCTGAACACGCCTGAGGCAGGCTGGGAAGCGTGTAAGCAGGAGGTCTCCGAAGCTCACTGTCAGGAGAGTTGCTGGGTCAGAACGGGGCATTCAACACCTTTAGCTGTGACTTGGCAGAACGTATACAAGTGCTAGCAGCATATTTTGTAGATGGCAGAAAGAGTGTGTGTTAGTGTGTGTGTTAAGTTTTGGGGAGAATGGTGTATTTATACGGAATAGCTTGGATTGCTCATTGAACAAATGCCATGTAAAAGCCAGCAAGGAGCGCATGTCATTTCTGTGCAAACATAATCGTTGAGGGTGAGGGAGTCCTGAATACCACCCTTCTATTCCCATTTTTGTGTGCTAAGACAGGACATTGGAACATCCTGTCAGGTTTTCCCATGCTTTAAAATCTCTAATAACGGAGAACTCAACATTTAGCCTGTTTCCCTGGCTTTCCATTTGAAAAGCTTCTTCTAGCAGCCTGTCTTGAAAAACCAACGGGTTGCCACCTCTCCGATATCCATTCTTTTACATGCTGAAGGACTGTTATCTCCTAAGTGCTTTTCCAGATGAAACAAACAGCCTTTCCTTGCAGCTCTTATTTTTCTAAAATTATTATTCTTGGTCTGTTCTGGAATGTGTCCCATATGCCTACATATTTTTTAAACTGTGGTAACGCGTATTTTTAACGGTATTGCAACTGAGACCGTGCTAAACCAACAGAACAGAATAATAATATTTTGTGTTTTACATAAAACTTGTCAGGAAATGAGATCTGACTTGTTTTGCAAAAATAACTTTTATTTGTATTCAGTTTGTGATTTGCCCTATCTTCCTTGAGTCCTCTTGTCTTGATCTTCTTCACACAGTTATTTTATTTCTTCCTCCTACAGTCCTTTGCCCTGTCTTGCTTTATTTAATTGCACCTTGTTGGTACAGGAGCATTTGTCCAGTTTATCAGTACCATTATGAATTCTGAGCCTATCTAACCAGATTTTTGCAGTTCTTCACAGAACTGTGCAGATAACCACAAGGCTGTAAGAGTACTTGATATTCTCCATCCAGAAATTAGAATTAAAATACAGACTAAAATAGACTCCTGAAGGACCTAATTTGAAAAGCCCCCTCACTTTGCCAGAAGACCATTAATAGCTGGTTTTTGAGAATGGCTACAGCAGGCTGAAAATCATTTTACCATTTTTATAAGTAGGCTGTTATTTTCATAACTCGCTCCTTAGAATATCATGCAGGACATCAAAGGTTCACCTCTTTTTACTTCAAATATTTCTTCTGTCATGGGCATTGCTGTTAAGTAATTGGAATTTCCTGCTTGTTTGCATGTCACTAATGGTGCGATCCTGCTTCTGAGAGCTCCTCAGCTCTGGGCTGTCTCTGGAGAGACAGCTTATTCATTAGCCTTTTTATCCCATCAAAGACCATTAGAGTGGTTTGATATGATTTATCCTTCCTAAAACATACCGGCACTTTTTGACTGACTTTATTTTCCGTCTGTACAAGTGATCTCTTTGCTAATAGTCCCAGAATCTTTCCGCTGGTCACAGTGACTGTTCCAAGCGGCCGCCCTCTGCTCAACAGCAGCGCACCAGGAGAGCTCACCACGCGCTGCGGTGGGAAGGGGCTCGGTGCAGGGTTGCACACTGCCGGGGGGAGCAGTGAGAACCTGTGCTGCAGCACAGTTTTAAACAAGTTTTAGTTTTAAACAAGCCTGTCCTGAAAATGATGTCAAGAAATTGGTAAAGGCACAGAAAATCTGTGTACATATTTGAAGACCAGAACAGAAGCCTTGGACTGGCTTCAAAGGAGGGGAAAAACTTATTGCATGTTCCCTTCAGCCCAGGGGGAAAAGCAACATGCGAGGGGGGAGTGGAAAGCTGATGTTGCACAACAGCATCGAGAAATGACCACAGCTGCTCAGTGCAGTGCTGCAGTCTTCCAGCCTTTCTGGAAAAGAGCTGGTAGTCAAAAACACAGATGTGTGGGCTTGGTTCAGGGAGTGTGGGAAGTGCTGCGGCCCAGCTGGCGCCCACAGCTGCCCTCCGTCATTGCTTGTGCAGATGCCTGGGGCTCTGCTCGAGGTGCCCGGGGGGGGGCTGCTATGCAAAGAGCTGCCCTTTGCAGTGGGATGAGGAGCCATGGGGGCCCTGGGAGCATGGGGCACCGAGGGGAGCACAGGGGCAGAAGGTGTCTTCGGAAAGGCAGCCACGCTGATCCTGTGCTGACAGGTCAGAGCCTCTGCATCATGTACCCTGGATACAAGTGGTTCCTTGTGGCCTTAAAGCTGGTACGTGTGAGCTGGTGAGAAGCTTTTGGCAGACAGCAGCAGCCTTGGCTGAGGGGAGCAGGGAGCCGGACCAGTGAGATCCATCTTCAAGTGAAAAAACAAGCTTTGTGTACTGTCATGTTGACTTCTTTATTTTTCTTTTTTCTCCATGATGGTGTTGATACTGGTGGTGAATAGATTCAGCATAGGCACTGAGCTCCTCAGGGCGCAGCGTGGCTTTATTAGGAGCGTTTTTATCATGTCTATGCACAGGTTTAAAGAAGATGCCTTTGGTTATGGAGACGAGAGAAACTTAATCCCTGATGTCCACTGCTCTCTGACTAGTACTTTCTGATAAACAGGAAGGGAGGATGTTGGCCCAGAATTAACAGAGACTTCAGATGAACCTGAAACATCAACTTAAAAAATCTATTGGGTGTATTCTGCACAGATGCTGTTGTTCTTGTCTGGAAATAGGATACGCAGAGAAGTGCAAGTTGAGGATGCCTGCTTTTTTCTAGGGACCTGTACTGGTTAGTGTCAGACTGGAGCCAGATGGACTTTTGGTCTGACCTGGAATGGCTTATGTTTATTGCAGTTATGATTTCCCTTGTTGCTTCCAAGGATGCAGGTTCTGTTAACTGCCCTTCAAGCCTGGGAGCTATGGCAGAAACTGAGAAGAACATGTAGAATTGCATGAGAGTATTACCTGGGTGTTCCCTCTCACCCTTGAACTCATAGCAGCAGGCCTTGTTATCTTCCCTTTATACCACTCCTAAGTTAAGTCTTTTCTCCTATGTTTGTGCTGCAGGAAAATGGGAGTGCCCGTGGCATCAGTGTGATATGTGTGGTAAGGAAGCAGCTTCCTTCTGCGAGATGTGCCCCAGATCCTTCTGCAAGCAGCACCGGGAAGGCATGCTCTTCATCTCCAAGCTGGATGGACGTTTATGCTGCACAGAGCATGATCCCTGCGGCCCTAACCCTCTAGAGCCAGGAGAAATTCGTGAGTATGTGCCTCCCATGGGAGCACTGACTAACGGCGATGACACCCAGCCACCAGAGCAGCCGCCTGCAGACACAGACCTGAGTGTTCAGCCTTTGGACAGGCTGCCTCAGTCTATGGCCTTCAAACTGCAGTCACCAGAAAAGCCCCCCGCTACCCTAGCGCTGAGGCTGCCGCCGTCAGACAAACCCCCCACGACCCTAGCCCTGAGGTTGCAGCCATCAAACAAGCCCCCCACCACCCTGGCCCTGAGGCTGCCTCCACCGGACAAACCACCCGCTGCCCTGGCACTGAGACTGCCACCGTCAAATAAACCCCCCACTACCTTGTCACTGAGGCTGAAGCCGTCCAACAAACCCCCCACCACCCTGTCGCTCCGGCTGCAGCCTTCGGACAAACCTCCCACCACCCTGTCACTCCGCCTGCAGCCGTCAGACAGGCCGCAGGCTGCCCTGTCCCTAAGGCTGCAGTCAGAGAAGCAGCCCATCATTGTAGCGCTGAAGCCTCAGCAGCCTGACAGACCTCCCACCAACGCGGTGCTGTGGCCACTGGACGAGTCTTCCAGTGATGCCTCGCAGCCTCATCTGCCGAGCAAATCTCCAGAAACTCCGCAGTCATCGGACGAGTCGCTTGATCCTGCTGGTGCCCTGCAGCTCCAGCTGTCGGACGAGCCTCCTGCCGCTGCTGGGGTTTTGGAGTTATCGGACAAGTCTCTCGTTGACACCAGGACCCAGCAGCCAGAGCTGCTGGATGAGTTTCCAACAAAATGCCTGCATCCTCAACTGTCGGACAGACTTCTCGCCACGGCAGGGACCCTGCAGTCCCAGCCAGTGGATGAGCCTCCTGTGGCCGATCAGCCTCAGCTGCTGAGCAAAGCTGCTGCCCAGAGCCTGCAGCCTCAGCCTGTGGAAAAGGCTCCCAGCTCTGCGGTGTCCCATGTCCCAGCATCAGAGGAGGCTCCCAGCCCTGGGTTGCTGTGGCCTCTGTCCATTGAAAATGTCCCCAGCTCCCCAGTCTCACGGATCCTGTCCACAGACAAGGCTTCTGGATTGGGTGTGCCGCGGCCCCCACCTCCGGAGAAGCCTTCCTTCTCCGGGGCAGCACGGGTCTTGGCCACGGAGAAGGCTCCCAGCTCTGGGGCACCCCATCCCCTGCCTCCAGAGAAGGCTCCTGTCTCGGGGATGCCACGGATCCTGCACACAGACAAGGCTCCCAGCTTAGGGGTGCCACGTCCACTGCCTCTGGAGAAGGCCCATGGCTCCCGGTCAGCCCACGTCCTGCCCGCGGAGAAGGCTCTTGGCTCGGGGGCCCTGCGAATCCCACTCACGCAGAAGGCTTTCACCCCCGGGGTGCTGCGGCCCCTGCCTCCAGAGAAGGCTGCCGATGCCGGGGCCCTGCGGGTCTTGCCTCCAGAGAAGGCTCTCGGCTCCGGGGTGGTTCGGCCTCAGCTCTTGGAGAGGCCCCTGGCTCTTACAGCCCCGTGGCCTCAGGTGTCAGACAAGCTGGCTGCTGCTGTGGCTCCTCGGCCTCAAGTCTTGGACAAGCCCCCAGCTGCATCAGCCCCGAGGCTGTTGCTGTCTGAGAAGGCGCTGCGGCCCGTTGACCAGAACGCCCAGCCGAAGGAGAGGGGAGCCCCCGCTGCGGAGCTGAACCCCCAGCAGAAGGAGAGGACCATGTTAGCTGGCGAGCAAATCTCTTGGTCTGTTGGGAAGGCAGTGATGCATGTCGGACAGTTACCTTGGCCCACGGAGAAACTACAGACACACGAGCAAACCCACTGGCCCACTGCAAAAGCCCTGACACCTGCAGAGCAGTCTCCCCGGACAGCAGAGAAGCTGCCAGAGCCAACTCTTCAGCCTGGCTGGGAAGTGGCCTCGGCCCCCGCGGAGCAAACCCCTTGGACATCAGAGAGATTGTGTGCGTTCGAGCAGACCCCGCGGCCTGCCAGGGAAGCACCCGTGCCCCCGGAGCAGACGCAGTGGCTTGTCACAAACATTCAGACTCTTGACCAGATTTCTTGGCTGGCTGGAAAAGTACAGACTCCTCGGGGGCAGGACCCTTTGCCTGAACAAAACACAGCGCTAGCCCGTAACCAGGATTCTGTCTGTCATGAATTGGCCGACTCAGAGCCAAAGTGAGGTTGGTGAACATGGGAGGCAGGTTTCAGTCTTTTAATGTTTAGGGAGGGGGATGTTCTTTGTTTCGTTTTCTTTATTCACTTCCCTGAGCCCAGCCCCTAACCCATGCACATCCCATCCATATTCTCTTGTGACATGAGCAAGGACATTCACTTAAGTCTGAGTGTGGCCCAGCCAGAGGGAGAGAGCATCTGTGACCTTTTCCTCTTCCTTTTACAAATGGTAAAGCTGAAATAAAGAGTCCACTCTGGGTAAAATCTCAAATTCCACTGAAATGGTCACATTACTGATCCAGCGTGTTCAAGCTCCAGGTCCGATTCATAGGCAGGTTCCCAAGTACAGCGAGGGGCCTCGCTCTTGTTAACTGTATTTAGAGGAAGCAGATCAGTTGGCTGCCCTGGGATTGGAGATGTTTCAGGGATCGGATGGTGAGCAGTCAGGCGTACTCTCTTGCCGAACTCTGTAGAAGCAGGGAAGGGGTTTCTGCTGTCTACCCTGCAGGGTTCTGCTTTGCAAGGTTTGTCCCTGTGTTCACTGGGATGTGCTGCGTGCACGGTGCACTGAAGGACAGGCATTGCGTCCAGCTGAGTTAGGAGAGGAGCCTGCTGTACGCGGTCGGTGCAGTTTTCTCCAGCAATAGGCAGTATCCATGTAGGCTCCTTTATACAAAGCTGCAACTGCCCAGGCCAAGAAACAGGGAATCTGAAGGAGGTCAGGGAAAAGAAAGATCTGAAGAAGAAGCCATCTGGCAGTTTTTTCCTTCTTGTGTCTTAATCCTTTAGCACAGGACACGCAGAGTGTTTCCTGCACAAAACATCGTGACCTGTAAAGCAGCAATAGCAGAGGCAGGCAGAGTGAATTTCCCCACGGTGCTTGCACCGCCCGCGCAGGGTGTCGGTGCTCCCTTTGAAATTTCCATCTAGTCTCTTCGTGACTTCTGTCGTCACCGTGAGCCAGCAGCCTGCGCAGTCTTTTCTCCCCTTGCCTCAGACGTGTTCGGGACGTGCTCGCATCACACCAGGTCTTCCCAGCAGCGTGATGCACTGCAGAGCTGCGAGCGAAGCCTGTGGTGTTAACTCTGCAGCGCAGAGGCAAGGGTGCTGTGTCTGTACCGGGACCCATCTCAACGCCTTCCCCTTGGGTAGCTTCTGGCTTCTCATCTACAACCAAAGGAGACTTGAATTAACTGGACTATGTTGGTGTGCGTGTGTGTGTGTGCGCGCGTGTCCTCCCAACCAAATAGTAGTTCTCACACTGGAACACAGTGGGCTCTAGCAGCTGGCTGGCTTTCTTCTTTCCTCTTCTCCCTTGTCCGGTTGAGGAGCTGTTTCGTCACCTGGTGGGTGTCCAGACTAGACCTGCTGAAGGCAGTTTACTCCAGCGCTGAGGCAGAAGTTTGCTCGCCCGAGGTATTCACGGGGCGAGTCCCGGGGGGCTGTGAGCGGTGTCTTGCCAGGAGTGCCGCCTGTGCAGTCAGGAGGAGGACATGCGGCCCTGGGCAGCACTGCCTGGGCCCGGTGGGGTTCAGCATCCTGCCGAGGAAGCGTTGCTGACCTGTGCGTTCTCCCGCTCTCACAACGCCTTACCTCTGGTTTGCCTGAGCTCGCTGATCCGGCTACCGCAGCCTCGGATCTCTGTGCCCGCCACCAGGCATTGGCACGGCTCCGGTGAACCCCCCTCGTTCGGGGCAGACCTGCAGGACCCTCCCCAGACAGGGGGGTTCGGCTCCAGGCAGACCCTTTCCCTCTGACTTGGGAGCAGGTCCTTGTTCGCACTTGGCTTGCAGGTGCTCGCTGCTCCTCGAGCAGGTGGTCACGAGCTTTGCAGTTTTCTATGAAGGGGGGCAGACACTTGTACCAAGACAAATCCTGATCCATTCTCCTTTCCTTACGTATGCACCCCAAGACAACGTCCTGCTGTAAGGGCCAGGTGTGCTGGGCACAAGGGGACGTTACCAGTGCTGTGGTGCATCTCTTCTCTAGTCCGAATCATTTCAGATCCTCTGTAGAATAGCTAGCGACTTCGAAAAGCTTTATGGCTTATGGAAACTTACTGTTTAATGATGTTTTTCCGGGAAGACTGGCAGGTCAATTCCTGCTTGCTGCTGAAACTGGGGAAATGCAAGCAGCTTGTGTTTCTGCGTGACTCCTGCACAAAGGGAATCAGGACAACTCCTCAGAGCCATTGAGAGAGAAGGTAATCTAAGGGCATTTAACTTTTTTAAAACAAAATAAAAATGGTAATGAGTTTCAGTATATTAAGTATTTATCATGTGTGAGAAGGAAAATAAATCTTGAATTCACATTTATAGGCCTTCCCCTGAGCTGGACGTAGTCATGTAGATTGTGTAAGTAGGGTTACCTCCGTGCCAGCACCCAGCCAGCTACAGCTGTAACCAGAAGGGTATCTGCGCTGCTCTGTCCAACTCCGCTTTGCATTGTCACGTGTTAACTAGTTATTTGTTTCCTGAAAAATAAACTGTGAATATTTTTGGTGCAGGCTTTTTTAAATCTGTAAAATGGAGAAGTTCTCAGTGAATTCTCGTAAGTGCAGGTTTGAAAAATCACTTCTATAAATCATGTGCTCAAATAATAGGGTGAGGTTCACAGCAGTGGAAGCCTTTCACACAGCAAGCGGTTATCTAAAAGCTTGTTTTGAGCAGTGAACGTAGATTGAATTGTTGCATGGCATTTCAAACCCACAGCATTATACCTCGCATCTGACTGTACCCCACCTCTCTTCTCTCCCTTCATGCCTTTTCCACAAGGATCCAGGTTTCCAGCTTTGGAAAGTTGACTTCAGCAAGCTGCAGTTCCCTCCCAGCCCTTGCAGGTCATTCTCTGTCAGGTCAGGAGGGCTTCTGAGATGTACACAGGGCTCTGTACACTCCTGCTTTTGGGAATGACTCTGTGCTGAGTCACCCCAGTAAAATGGCCTGACCAGGCGGGGAGGTAGGATGGCAGCAGCAGGGCTTGAGGGACCTGCCTGTACCTGGAGGTGAATATCACCTGGGGGTGGTAGCCAGCTTCAGGCAACAACACCCCCGCAAAGAAAACCTGGGCTTCTTCAGCACGCGAGGTGGCTGTTGGTGGCAGCTGGTAGCACAGCCTGGGAGGAGGAGAGGTGCGTACCGAAGCATTCGGTTCGTTTTCTGCAGCTTTTTGCTGCCTCGCGGAGTTTAGCCACTTTGAATCGCAGGATTTTGTTGGTGTAGGGGAGGGCCCTGGTACCCTGCTCACGTGAGAGAAGCTGCTGAGGGTCTGCTCCGGCTCCCAGAGCCCCGGCGCGGTGCTGGAGGTGGCCGAGGACAGCCAGCTTCGCTGCAGCTCCCCTGCTGAGGCCATGGTGCTTTTTTGCTGCGTTAGAGGGATCCGATCAGCGGGGGAATCAAGGGCACTTGTTACTCCCGGTCAGAGCAGCGTCCCTTTCCCTGGCAGCACAGGGAGGCTCGTGGCAACTTCCAGTAGCAGTCTGCTCGTAGGAACGGCTCTCGCTTCCCACTGGAGAAGGGGCTGGAAGCGTTTGCAGCCGCGCTCGTGCTTTGCCTGCCAGCGTGCTTGCTGGTGGGGCAGGCTGCCCCTGCTCCGAGCAGTGGGTTGGGGTCACCGGCTGCGGCCTCGGTCCCACAGTGCAGCCCAGCTCGGCGCCCCACAGTGAGCAGGAGAGTCCCAGCTCACCTTTGCTGGTGGAGGAGCTCTTGTGGTGGGTAACGGCATGGTGATGGACCTCACGTGGGCAAGATCTGCCTGCTGGAGGTGCTGGAGGGTTGCGGAGGAGGAACCACTGCAGGTTGTGCAGAGGGAGCAGGCACCGGCCACCCTTTGCTTGGCTCGTCCCATGCACATCAGGTCGTGGGGCTGGCTCCTGCTGTCCAGAGCTCTGGTGAAGCTAGCAGGAAAGCAACCACTGTAAGGGATAATCCCTTATCCCATGTATCTTCAGATGCTAATTAGCTCACGGTAGCTTTATTGCTGTTCTCAAGTTAAAACTTTTTTTTCCTGTTAAAAACAAAACCAGGTTCACTTCCATGCACAAACTCCAGATAGTACTGCGGGTGCATGCGTTATAATTCGGGGTTAAACCCACCCCCCTACAGGCACAGGGCTATAAAGGTGTGGCTGGTGTTAAAATTCGGATCAGATATATGGCTAAATCTAAAGAACAGTAATGTATTTAGGTGAGGAGATGTGGGTTTAGGGTGCTAGAAGAGCTTCAGGCGTCTTTCACAGGAAAAAGAATGAAAAAGCAGATCTAACCCTAATGCATTGCCAGCTGCTTCAACCTGAGCATGCCGTTGATGTATGTTGCTCGTACCTGGATGCCGTAGCCAGTGTTAGAGCAGGGCAGAGGCAAGTTTGTTTGAGAAACCTCAGACCTCCAATACCTTCTGTTTATTTTTAATTTCAGCCTTAACTTCTGATTTTGCTTGATGTTTGGAATAACCGTAATTGTAACCTGCTTGTAATGTGCTTTGCCCTAAATTACTGATGAGTCTTTTCAGCCTTTGCCAGCGAGTGAATGTTAAAGCAAAGTGGCAAAACGTGCAGCTACTCCGAAAGGAAGCGACAGAGGCAGCTGCCCGGGTCCGGCGAGGGCTCGTGCCGTGGTTTGATCACCCGGGCTCTGTGCTAATTACTCCCTGCAATAGTGGTAACGCCAACGCAGGCACTTGCAGCCGAGGTCTGGCTGGTGGGGGCTCGGGGCTCCCGGGGGCTGGGAGATGGGGCACGGGGTTCGGGGCCCGCTCTGCCGCATGCCTGGCTTTAGCAGGCACCTGGGCGGCGTGGTGGCAGCGCCCTCGGTCAGCACAGGTGGGGAAACGCCTCCAGAAGCGATCCGAGCCGTTCCAGCGAGGCAGCAGGACGGCGTGCGCGAGCTTTGGGCTAGGGAAGTGGCGGTGACGGACAGTCCCTACAGCACTGAATCTACCTCCTAGGGAAATCTGAGAAATGGGTGTTGCTATGTCCTATTTCAAGGTAAAGTTTTAATCAGTTTGCCCTTGGCTAAGCTCTTGGGCTATCGTGGTGCTATTGTAAAACGTTCGGCAGCTTAGCACAGTAGGGCTGAACTCACGGCTCCCGGCCCGTGGGCTGGAGTTTTGTCCGCTGAACCCCGTCCCCGCATAGCTGGGGCTGGGCTTTGGTGCGTGCAACCGGAACAGGACAAGGCACGTCTCCTGCGCCTGGGGAGACTGCGTTCCTTTGATTTATGATGGTTTTGAGACCCAAACCAGCGTGCCAGTGGGCCCTGTGAGCGTAGAGAGCGAGTGGAGCCACGTGAAGCAAGCCAGGTGTCCGCTAACTGCATGTTCTTTGTGTCCGTTTGGTACTGAGCTGGTTTCAGTTTTTGTTTTTCTGATGTTTCCGAGTTGTTGACTTCAAGGAACTGGGTTTTGTGTNTTTTTTTTTTAGACACTGGGAACTTGTTAAAAGGAGAAGCAGCAGCACCGGGAGGCTCGAGGCGAAGCCTGGCTGGAGCTGAGGGTGGCCCCGGCCGCTGCGTGGGGAGGAGGGCGGTTGTGTCGGCAGCGGCTCGTGCTGGGACACGGGGAGCGGGGTGCTGGGGGCACGCTCCCCACCGCGGCCCCTCTCCCTGCCAAGGGCACATTGAGCCCTGCTATAACCCACGGTGCCGCGCTCACCGCCCCGCCAGCCCCGCTCGCCTCCGAGACACCGAACGTGCGCGGGATCCCTGGTTTTGAACATCTGCCATCCTCCGGGGAGGGTGGCCCCATCCCAGCCCCAAGGGGACGTACCTGGGCGTGCAGGGGGGGCTGCTGGGGAAGGGGACGCCCTGGCTGCCCACTCTCCCTCCCTCGCTGCCGGGGAGGGGACAGGGGGGACACCCCGAGGCTGGGACACCCCAAGGCCAGGACACCGCGCTGTTTCACCCACTGAGCTCTGCTGCCCATGGGGTGTTGGCGGAGGGGTGTCCCATGCAGGGTCCCCCCCTCGGGCTTCGCTGAAGGAAATCGTGGCTGGAGTGGGGGTGCCCAGCCCAGGTCAGTGCTGGGGGTGGGTGGGGGCTCCGGGGGGGGGGACATGTGGTCACTCAGAGCTGTCCAGGTCTCGTCTGTTGGTTCTAAGCGGGAGTGCCAGAGCGGGTGAGAGAAACCTACATATTTCCAGCATGTATATTATTTTTAGAAGAGGGAGAGGGGAGAGTCTTGGACCATTGATTACTTTCATTTTGCTCCCCTTAGACTGTTGGCTGTGTATGTGAAACTTATAATGAAAAGAGGGTTGCCCTGCCCAGGTGCTCCCAGAACATGTACTGTAATTCTTTGTATATAGAAGAAAAATTACTGTAAAGTAAAGTTTAACTTTACTCTCGATGTCCTCTTGTGTTTTGTCTTGCTGAGCGTGGGCAGCTGCTAGCGGGGCAGCAGGCGAGCGTGCAAATGGACGCAGCGCAGGGGGGTCCCGGCTGTGCCCAGCCCTGCTGCGGTGCCAACCACGGCCACCGGCCACCCCGGGCAGGGACGGGAGAGCCCCGTGACCAAGGTGGCGCTGGCCTGGAGGAGGGCGGGAGGTGCCTTGTGCTCCCCCAGGGGCAGAAACCCTTGCGCAGAAGCAACCCTGTGCTGCGCAGAAGGGACGGGGCAAGCCCGGGGCACGTCAGGACAAAGCTGTGGGACTCTGCCTCCCTGTCCATGCCCGCAGTGGGCTGGTGACCCAGGGCAGGCTGCAGAGCTGGTGCAGCAAGTCAGGCAGGCCCCGGGAGCAGCTCGGGACCGCAGAGGGCATGGGAGCTTCCTTGGCCCTCGCAGAGGCACGTGTCGGTGTCACATCTGTGAGCCCGTTCTCAGACCACAATGCATTTTATTTACATTGTACACCTTGACAGAAGACGCTTAAATAATTGCAAAGAATCAGGCGCTGTCTCAAAGAGAATAAGTTAAGGGCTGCTGCTGGGCCACAGCTGTGACCCAGGGAAGCAGCTCCTGCAGACACGGGCGGCAGGGACACCCTCCGCAGGGCGAGGGGCCCAAGGCGCGGTGGCCCGCAGCTCCTCACATCGCAGGCGACTTCCAGCACCGCACAGCTCCGCATGCAGAGTCCAGCAAAGAGAGCAGTTGGCAGCGCCATGCTCCCTTTCCGCGCCGCGACAGCTCGTACAGCTAAAATACAGCAGGTAAAAAACAGGAGTCCAGAGCGCGCCGGCTGGTCTGCTCGCAGCAGCGCTTCCCTTTTGGCAGGAGGTCTCAGTGGTGGCAGCAGCTGTAGAAGTAGGTACTGCTCTTCTGGCCCAGGTCGACGCCTTTCTCCTCTGGAAGAGAGCGGACGAGGAGGCTGCTGCTGCTGCCCACACCACGATGCCAAACGGAGCCCCAGAGCTCACAGCCCCCCTAAAGCCCCAGAGGGTCCCAAGGGGGGTCTGTGCCCCTGCAGGGAACGGGCAGGACTCGGGGCTGGGGCACCTCGCAGGGTGGGAGGTGCAGCTGGGCTGAGCCTGCGGGGACAGCTGGGGACAGGCCTGGGCTGAAGGAGCCGGGCATGTGGCTGGGGGGCTCCTGACTGCCCCCCGCCTGAGGCTGGGCGGGCACAGGGACACCACGCACAGGGACCGTCCTCCCTAGCAGCATGGGACGATCCCAGTCCAGAGCCCCCAGGGAGGGCTGGGGGAAGAAGGGCCCCGTGAACCCCTGCAGTATTTGTCCCCCGCACCCTCCCCGTGGGACCTCCGGTGCCGGGTGCTCAGCGGGGTCCTGCCTGCTCACCTGTCATCACCTGGAAGGCGGTGAAGTGGACGTAGTCCTCGGCCACCTTCTGGAACAACTCATCTGCGGGAGGGGAGAGGGGGCAGCGTGGTGCCAGCAGCGCCCCACGCCACGCGCAGCCGCCCGCCAGCCCTGTACGAGGGGCACCGCCACGGCACGGGGGCTACTCACCCACGCTCTGGCCCGTCTTGCTGGAGGTTTCGAAGAGCTCTGCCTTGACCTCTGAGACAAGGACCCGGGTTAGTGCCTGCAGTGCAGGATGTGCCCCCCAGGTCACCCCTCAGCCGTGGCTGCTGACAGCGAGCTGGCCGGGGCCCAGGGCACGGCTCCGCGCTGCTCCCGTCCCTGCCGCCCAGCTGGCACCAGCCCCGGGCCACCCGTAGGAACATGCCGTGCTCGGGGAGGCTCCTGGCACAGCCGAGGCCTCACCGCGCAGGGAGCCCCGGCACCGGAGCCGCTGATCTGCTGCCGCCGGGGCAGGGGGCAGAGCCCCAGCTGCTGCAGCCTGGCCCAGCCGGAGCCAGGAAGGGCGGGGGTCCGGGCAGCGGGGAGGCAGCGCCCGGCCGTACCGTCAGCGTAGTCCTGCACGTCGTGGAAGTCGACCCCTCGTTTCCTCCGGTCCTCCTCCAGCAGGTCGCTCTTGGTGCCGCACAGGTAGATCCGGCAGCCCTGGGGCGGCAGAGGGGCCGGTGAGCACCGGGCACGGCCACCGCTCCCCGTTCCCTCCACGAAGCCTCCCGAGCCCTCAGTGCCCTCCCGTCCGAAAAAAAAACCCACCCCGAAGCGGAGCCCTTGCCCGTATTTACCTCCTCGCAGTTCTGCAGCTCGTTCACCCAGAACTTGGCTCGCTGGAAACTGCTGCTGTTGGTGAGGTCTGCGAGAGAGGGGTCAGGCCCTGCCCCGGGCCCCCGCGTCCCCCCCGCCGCAGCACCCGAGCCACCGGCACCAGCTGCCATCACCGAAACCTCGGCCCGCCGGCTCCTTCCTCTTCTTGCGCCCTTACCGTAGCAGACGACGGCGGCCCGCGCCCCGCGGTAGTAGATGCGGCTCATGGCCTCGTAGCGCTCCGAGCCGGCCGTGTCCTGCGGGGGGACAGCAAAGCGGTCACCGGGGGGTGGGGGGTGCGGTCCCGGGGACCGGGGGTGGCACCGCGGTG
>VXAA01003868.1:88881-112420 GCA_013399115.1 Anseranas semipalmata | reverse complement strand
ATATATATATAAATTAATTTAAACTGGAACGTTCTCCAGCCGTGAAAATAGCCATTTAAAAATTTTCAAACTAGAACACAAAACATATCAGGTACTTCGGATGCATGGGGCTATACATACAGACTCCATGATACAGTATTTCACATAAATGGATTACTATATAACCTCCTTGCTGAGAAGGAGATCCCAAATGCTATTGTAGCAAACCTCCCTCAGCATTAGAGCTGAGCTGAAAACTACTGGACACCACAAAGATGCATCATCTCTCAATAACCTAGCTGAGACTTCTCCACTAAGATGGCTGCGGCGAGCTGCTGAGCGTCAGTCACGTGAGGGTTTTTCTTCATCACGATCCTCACCAGATCGGGGGGGAAGATGTTGCACAGGTTTATGTAAACCTTCTCCCTGGTGTCTTGGTGCCTCGGGGGGTCCGGAGGGATTCCGCAGTAAGGGACGCGCCAGGTCTGGTCCTGCTGCTCGGGTAAGCTTTGGAAGGCAAACTGCTCATAGCACGGCTGCGTGGGGTTGCTGGGCAAAGAGTAGGTCTGGCGGAAGCCGTAGGCATCCATCCCGTAACTCTGCCTGTCCCAGCCTCCAAGCCCATCTTGGCCAGAAAAAGGCTTCCTATGTCTCAACGGAGAATTATCATACAAACGCGAGTCTGAAATGCTGTCTATTCTCGTGGACACGAGGGCTCTCCCCAGGTGCATGGTCTTTGAATGTGGCGAACTCTGAGACGTGGAGTAGTCATTTGGGCAACTAGAACGAGCACCAACTGTTGGATGCTGTAGATGCACAGCCATGTACGGAATCGGAGGTTTGTGGTGATGCTTTGGTTCTTCATGACTATAATTTTGCACGCGTGTTAGAGGCTCGTGGTAGCTCTGTAAGAAGGGCTGAGAGTTAAGGCGGCCGTGGGGGTGCATGTGTTGGCACTTTAAGTTCTCCTCCAGCTGTGGGTCAGGTGAACTCATGTAAGAGCGATCGCTGTAACCCACATAGGAATCACTACTGCCACAACTAACGCTCCCTTCACTGCTGCAGTCAGAAGCTACAGAGCTAATCCTGTAATCTGTGTCCAAGGAGAAGCGCCTTTCAGGACTACGTGGACCAGATATACTTAGATTTGAATACGCATTCAGCATCGAGTAATAGCCTACGTCCACAGGAGACTCACATTTTGGATACTGGTCGTAAGGCATTGGTGTTCCATGATTTTTGGTTGCCATCATCACTGTGGGATACTGTCCCTGTGGTCTTTGATCCTGAGGTGGGAAGTGAACTCCAGATGGAAGGCCGTTAGTTAAAGGTGCAGTACTTTGGGGTTTTGCAGCAGAGGAACTTGGTATACTAACTAAGGAAGGTACAGACCTGGTTTCCAATTTGTTTTTGGTGGGAAGCTTTTCCTCCAAGTCTTGGTAGACTTGAGTCCTTATACTAGGATCCGATTGCCTCTTCGGAGCGGCACGCTTAAGCTCAGAAGTGCCATCATTCTTAGTACTACAGGGAACACTATTGCTTTTTACCAGTCCTCCTTCACTTGTAGTTTTGGCAGCTGTGCTTCTAGACATGGCACGAAGCTCATCAGCTACAGATCGCTGAGGCTGATTTCCTCTTTCTGGATGATAGTATTTGCACTTGTGTCCATAGGTACATTTCTTCCCTGTTAATACAAACATAATGAGATTAAAAAAAAAACACGAACTAAAATCTGTTAATCATTAAACAATAGAAATGCATCTCATTTAAAGTTTTACTGACAATTTGAAAGACTAATCAGAGGGCAGGAGCACCTCTCCTGTGAAGACAGGCTGAGGGAGTTGGGGTTGTTCAGCCTGGAGAAGAGAAGGCTCCGGGGAGATCATATAGCAGTCTTCCAGTACCTAAAGGGGGCCTACAGGAAAGCTGGGGAGGGACTCTTTGTCAGGGAGTGTAGTGATAGGACAAGGGGTAATGGCTTTAAACTAGAAGAGGGCAGATTTAGATTAGATATTCAGATGAAATTCTTGACTCTGAGGGTGGTGAGGCACTGGAGCAGGTTGCCCAGAGAAGCTGTGGATGCCCCATCCCTGGCAGTGCCCAAGGCCAGGCTGGATGGGGCTTTGGGCAACCTGGTCTAGTGGGAGGTGTCCCTGCCCATGGCAGTGGGGTTGGAATTAGATGATCTTTAAGGCCCCTTCCAACCCAAATCATTCTATGATTCTAAAAAGATCTTGCAAATGATTTTGTGTGACACAGGGTGAGATCTAGGGTCTCCTTTCTTGTACTGTGGGTAAAAGAAGCAGTGGTAATGTGCTGCAGCAACTGCTCTAGGAACACAGACCAACACTACCAGCCACATTTTGATCTGAACATGGTGCCATCAGTGTGTACACACACACTTGCTGTATTGTGCTAACGAGATATACAAGTGGGAAACTTAATGTGAAAGTCATAGAGTCATAAGAGCAGCAAATGTTCAGCTCAGTCAAGATGGTGGTGAGCCTGCAGGGATGGTCAGTAGCTAAACTTCAGGCAGCTCAATCCATTTTCTGACGGAAAACTTAGATGTGCAATGGCCAAAGCACATTACAAAAAGGCTTTCTGGAGCCTGAAGAATTTAGGTGCTGTTTTGGATGTCTTCCTACCAATGATTAATGAAGTTGCTCCTGTAGTTCAACTGGTAGGCAGAAATGTTCTTTAACTAGCACATGAAAAAAATCACTTCAGTTTCCACTAACTCCAGCGCTCAGCATTTCAAACATTCTCAGGCTAAGACAACAATGTAAAAAACTCTGTTTAAAAGTTTTACTTTTGTCAGCGTTAAAATAAAGCAGGAGTTCAATCTCCAGTCCCAGCAGTACAGAAAGCTCACAAGTAGAAAAACAAATTACCATATGGACATGGTTGCTTCTTATGTTCTGGCACAATAGGCTTCTTCCTAAGAAAATTATCCAGACTTGGGCCATGGCGGCCAAGAGGATCATCAGGAGGCATAAATCTATAAAGCAACAAAAAGGTATTACGGAAACAAACGCCTTTTCATATTCCTCATGCAATGACCAAGAACCTCACAACCGCGTCCCACACCATGAGCTGCCATGCTAACAATTTTAAGCCTGAGTACTTTGAGAGTTGCTTTGAAAACAGCTGCAGCTCTTGACGTCAGTGTCCTGCAGCTATGCAAGACCACCCTTCTGCTGCAGGCACCTCTAGTCTAGCCCAGCTGCCTGCTCTGCCGCAGAGCAGGGCTGCACACAACCCATTCCTACACCAGCGTAAGGGCAGCAATACAGGCAGCAATTTCGTAAAATACCACAACTAGATTCGCAGAACTGTGCTGATTGTCAAAGTCTTTTTCATCAGTATTGAGGCACTCAAATACAAGTGACTGCTTGGCAGAGTACTGAGTCCTTCCCACCACAAGAAGCCACCAGTAGTAACTGCACTTGACTCTTATGCCAGGGGTATGAATTTACCACAGATGGATCTAAGAAGACAGTTGAACTAGAGACCTCCCGAGGTCCATTCCAACTTGGGTTGTTCTATGACTTTATGATTTAGGAGTCTAACCATAGGGACTCAAAAATGCTGGCTCAGTATGTCAAGAAAATTGAAATACCATCCTGTAGCATACATACAATATAGCATACACATAGGCATACACCAAAAGAGGCAAACAATTTTACAATAAAAAGATATAAACATATTGCTATAAAAAGCTCTGGCAAAAAAACGAGTTCAAGTACTTTTAGTCAGAATACCAAATCTATGGTCAACTATTCCTTCTATTTTCCTGCATGTACTTAATGATTTGGGTGGAAGATAACAAATCCATGCATGTCTTCAAACTGTCCTTTCCTCAGCTATTTTACAAATAAGGACAGGATGACTTACTTGTCATTAACAAATGAATACATCAGCAAGCGTTCATCTATGAACTTCTTCCATTCAGGCTTTTCATTAGCTAGATCCCTGTAGTTATCATTAGAAACAATGATGCCATCTGATTCATAGGCCAACTTCACTATAAATCGGTCATCGTAGCACACCACCCTTCTCCCTTGCACTCGGCGGGATGGCGTGAATACAAGAATCTTCTCTTTTTCTAATTTACGCAAGATTTCTTGATCTACAAGGAATAAGAATCAAAAGTTAAAAAATAAAAAGAAAGAAAAGACAAAGATGCTTGTTTCATCTCTGAAGACATTAGATTTTAGGAAGAAAACCCAAGCATTTAGGACTAACCATGTCTTAGAAGGTTACAGTCCAGCAGCAAATGCCTGACATGTGATACTTGAAGTTACAGTCAGCAGTCAATTGGCAATACTTTCAAAAACAAAACAAATCAAAACCTTCCACTACACTGCATTTCTCTAGACCAACATAGGGGACCTTGTTTACTTTGCTGTGGTTAAAAGAAACACTACTTACCAAAACTCCTGTGGAAAACCCCTTTGCTTGAGAAAGGGGAAAAAAGTCTTAAATCTTACTCAATGTCAGTGATTAGGAGGGCTACACCCAGCTACAGCCAAAGGTTTTCCATAACTGAGCTCCTTGGTGAAGATACACCTCTTCCGTCCCTTTGTGGCACCCAGCAAGAAACATCTTTTGAAATAACTTCAGCAGCTTACATTAATGGAACTGCCTCATTAAAGTCTCTCCTCATCACAAGAAGGGTACTACTAGTACCCATAAGGACTAGAAAACCTATGTTCTGTACAAACTCTCAGGCTCTTCACAAATTTTAATAACATCTGCTAAAAAGACTTCTGATGTCATCTTGCAGCCAAATTTAAAAAAAAACAAAACAGAAAATGTTTTTTTTTTTACTGCCAGTATGGGTTCAGAACATACCTTTCCTTGAATGGTTTTCAATTTTATGTATAAAGTCTTTCCAAATCCAAAAAGGTTTCTCTTCATCCTGCTAAGTGTGTTTAACATTTTATGTAATTCCTTCTTGTCTTACACAGTCCTTCTATCACCCATCCTAAAGCATTCTCTCTTTCTCTGTGTTGAACCGGAGATCCTGAGGAGCTCAGACTACCAAGGAGGGTGACCTGGACTAAGACTCTAGATGTAGCACCAGTGCACCTAGCACTGGGGCATCCCCACCTTGTGTCGCTTCTACTAGCTATCACTCTCCTCAGAGCACACAAGCTATAGAAGAAAAATAAACAGAAAGCTAGGCAACACCTACAACTGCAGAAGACACTTGCACTGAATATGAGTCATGGCTCTTAATAATGGTTTAGATCTCAAATAGCTCAGCTGTTTTGTAGCACAAGAAACTTGACAGGGAACATGTTAAATCCAGCAAAAAAAAAAAAAAAAAAGACTCCAACAGGAAGAACTACAGCATTAATATTACAAATAAGCAATATATTTCATACAAACATTTATCTGCTTACTAGAAAAAACACAAGATTAGAAATGATGTCCAGCCTCTTTGTAGTCATTTTTCCCCCCATGTAGTAAATGATGAATAAGAGTCTGAAGGAAGGTGATTTTTCCCCATTAAGAAAGAACAAAAAATCTGTTGTGTCTAGATGAATGACAGGTAGTAATAAGAAAGATGCAGCTGTTACTTAGTGCAAGAAGTTTCTCATAAATGTTGACAGTCTAGAACCATCCTCACGTTAGTCATTTGAGACTTTTTCAAAATTCCAGGTGGTATTTCAGATACATATCTCTGGAAATGGAGTGTCAGCACAATGTATTTCACAAGACTGGTGGCAAACAGGCTCCCTGCATCCTGATAAGAAAACTAAAGACCTTCTGTATTACAGAAGACACAATAAATTGCTTTGATTTTTCTCCCATTTTCAGCATCTATGACGACACATGGCAAATTAATTTTTCAATGGTAGACAACTGGTCAACTCTAAGACTTCTTGAAACTTCTTTTTGGGCTTCTAGCCCTATCCACAGCTCCAGCAGATGTTACATTTCAATTCTAGATAGCCAAATCTTTATTACTTAGTCGATGCTCTTTTCTCATGCCTCGAACACTAGTATGTGAAACAACTTGACCAAGACCAGCTCTTATGACAGGCTAATACAACTTCTTTCTTTGGGTATGGTTTTCTTCACTGTCTTTGCAACAGTCTATAGCAAACATTTACCTGAGTACCTTCAAGAGGAAGGCTCCACACTGCCTGTGTGGAGGGGATAACAATAGCTTTCTAAATATTTTCTTGCGTTAACATTGCATGTTCTAGTAGCAATCAAGCAGATGAAATGAAGTGTTGTAAAGACCTTCCCAGATCTTCACAAATGCAGGTGGAAATCAAAACATGCTTCCATATTCTTTTAGAAGTCATAACTACTATTCTCATAAGCTTCCCTTCTTTTAAAGGCACTCATGTTTAAAAAAGGAAAAAAAAAAGCCCTAATTCTCCTCTGCTTCAACTTTAGGGCAGAAGGAGGACAACTCTCCAGACTTCATACAGAATGACGAAGCTGGATAAAGAAATAAATGCTTCTTCATCAATTTTTGGGGGGATAAACACATTTAAAATAAAAATTTTCAAAAGCTTTCTCACTTGTTAACAATAATGTTTGAGAGGGGAACTGTTCCCTTTCTGCCAGGATCACTCCCAGCACCGGGCAGTGACTCACTGCGGGCGACTGGCAGACAGGCCAGGCTGGCAGACTGCTCACCACAGGAACGATCGCTTGGTGAATCACTACCTTCAAACCTTGCTGCCAACGCTACACAGGCGTAACAGATTTGAAAAACGGCAATTACGTTCTTGAAGAAATAAATAGCAATATTAAGAGAAAATTTATAAGGCGAGCAGAGGAGGAGGACTTGGAGAGGGCATAACTTTACCTTTTTCCTTCCTGAAGATTGCAATGAAGTTGCTACACCACAGTTACTTTCTCTTACAGTCTTTCATTTCTAACGATCTGTTCATTTGTGCAGCAGCACTCACGTTGTACAAAGCACCAAACAAACCAGCAAAGGCAGAACAGAGCTTACCTGTGATGAGAGCATCAGGTCTTGACTGTTCTTTCCTCCATGCTGGCACAAATACTGTAACATCCTTGTGGCCTCTTTCCAAAAACCAGTCTACTGCCAATTTGATTCCTCGACAAGAAAACACTTCTTTGTTCCCGTGGCTGCAACACACATTAAAATTCCTTATTACATGACTTTGCTTTTCTCTGAGTGCACAAGGAACATAGTGAAACACAGATCTTCCCATCCAAAGTCATGCTATCCACTTGCTCCAGGGTTTCTAAAGGCAGTTGGGGGTCAGTCTGAGCCTTTGCCATCACTTGCAAAATGGTATGGGAGAGGGACGCTGAATCTGCTGAATATTTTTAGCATCTCTACGCAGACTTGACAAATGAGGAAAAATATAAGCAGAGAGCGTTAAAAATCCTCACAGCCCAACAAAAATCTGTATAACAGACGCCATGGAGACTTGATAAGGGAAGGTTGAAATACCACCATGGAAGAGTGCAACTTTTTTAGGAAATGCCGGCAATGAACACTGAGCCCTGGCGTGCATGGCGGGAGGGAAGGGACAGCAGAGCCCCAGAACCGCAGCGCTGCAAGCTCCCGCCTAAGCAGAGGAAGAGGAGAAGGACTCCTGGCCCCAGGCGCTCTGCAGGGCAGATTAGGCAAACTGGAGAGACTGTCTAAAGTTGACATGAGAAAACTAAGAATTTGCTTAGTACTGCACTTAGGAAGGTGAAATTAATTGTGTATTAAAAAAAACAGGGAGAGACACAAGTTCAGCAGAATATGATCAGACACAAGCAAAACAGAAGGTGTGAGCCCATTGTGCAATAACTGTCTGAGGTAAGGCAAAAGATGCAATTATTTCATTTTCTAAAGGCAGATGAGTCCTCGGCTAACTTCCACATCCAATTTCAGGCACTGCATATTATGAAAGCCACGGATAAACTGGAAAGAATCCAAAAGAAAGCAAAATGAGACCTATGGGGAAAGGTTGAAGGAACTTCATGTAGTTCATCTGGGAAAAAAACAGGCAGCCTATGGAGGAACAAAACTGTCTTCAGCGCATTGGATGTAATTGAAACAGAGGACAGCGACCAACCACTGGGCCTCCATGGGAAAGTTCTGGTCCCTGGGAGGCTGCAGGGGTGGCCTCTATGAGGAGAGGTCAGAGGCTGCCCCGTGCTGGATACAGCGGGTTCCAGCTTGCTGCCCAAGGGCCCCACCGGAGAGCCTGGCGGTACCTCTGTGAAAATACACTTAAGGAAGGGCAAAAGCACTGCACAGTCAGAGGAGAAGGTAATGAGGGAGCACCAAGGCCGGAGGAGGAGGAGGTGCTCTGTGGGGAGCAGGTACATCCCTCATGGGGCCTGTGGAGGGCCTATGCTAGAGCGCAGGAAGAAAAGCAGGAGCAGGAAGGAGCGGCACCAGGAGACAGCCGCGTCCTGACCCCAGCCCCTGCACCGGCCACGGCCTCACGGGAGGGACTGAGCACAGACCCTCCTGGAGCGAGGAGTGGGGATAAGGAGGCAGGGAGGAGAGGTGTTTGAAGTGCAGCGAGGCTGGAAAAAGGAAAGGATAGACATTTTTCCCTCAAGCATTTTAATGTTTGTCTTTTTTGTTTTCCAATATCTGAATCGGTAATTAGATATTTGTTAACTGGTTACAAATTCCCCAAGTCGAGTCTTTTTTGCCTGCAACAGTACTTAGTAAGCGATTTCCCTGTCATTACTTTGAGTTTTCTCGCTCCTGTTCCTCCTGCTTTCTCCCCTGTCCTGCTGTGGGGTGGTGCTGAGCAGGCAGCTGGGTGGGTGCTGGGCTGCCAGCCGGGGCCAACCCATCCCCGTCCCACGGGGTAGGGACAGAACAGTCAGCATAGCACGCGTAAGGAACAGTTGAGCAATACGCCAGAAAAAGCTCTCCAACCATTTAATGGGACAGTCTGCCTACGGATGTTTTGGGATCTCCTCACTGGACACTTTTAAGAACAAATCAGATGGCTCCTCGGGGGCTGGTTCGGGTTTGTCCCCGTGCACACAAGGAGGCCGGCAATTTTTCTGAGGTCTCTCCCAGCCCACAGGCCTGCGTAGCAGCAGAGGCACGACAGCGAGCCGTTAGCTCTCGCCCGACTGGCTTCCATGTACATCGCCTGCGTTTCCAAAAAGCCAAGAGACAATTCATTCACTGAGGAGCGATTTGTGAAAGGGACAATATGATGACAACTAAACAGCTACAAGTTCTTCCTACTTTCAAGTTGCTCAGTAAATAAAAGCACTAGAAAGTTATTTAAAAACTTTTGTTTCTTTTTCTTTTTTTTTTTTGTAAAACCATTCTAAAGTACCTGCTGCTTCTACCTTCCTAAAACACAGCACTGCCATATGTTCCTTGACAGTTTGAGGGAGCTTGAGTAACTGTGCAATAGATGATGTGCCACAGAAATAGTGAGGAAAAAAATCAGAAACTATGTTCAGATTCCAGAAGCCTGCACAGGACGTGGCCTACACCTTCAGACGTGCCTAGGGGTTGAGAGATGGTGAATCGTGGCTAACACCTCTCACAAAGCATCATCCTCAGCAGAGGCTGTGTTGAAGGTCACAGGCCCCAGAAAAAAAGACCAAAAACAAAGAAGAAGAAAAAAGAACCCACTACCACTTTCCTGATTTAATCAAGTAATTGCATTATTTCCTCTCCGATGATGCTGGAGACAGGACCTGGAAACATAAGTCATATACCAAGATATTGCAATTGCTGCAAACTATAACAATAAAGTTTGTGGGTTTCAGCTGGCACAAGGTACTCTCTAAGCATAGTTTAAGTCCATCTTCTTGCCTACAGGGCTATACTAGGAAGACTGTAAGGTGCAAGAGATCTATGTACCTTAATACCCTGTTTAGCTGTGGGTAGAGACCTCTGCAATAGTACATTCCTTGTTTTGTACAGTAATATAACGTAATACACTATTACCTTGTAGTAACACTGTAATAAACTACATAGCAGTATTTTTTTCTAGGTATTGCTTTATATTATACAATTATTCTTGCATTTGCTGGCTGAAAGAGTAGTATCTCTGTATTTTGTAACTTCCCAGGAATGGGAAACCAAACCACGCACAGATATATCACATTTAAAATGCACATATGCATACGCGCAGAAAAAAATGGCCAAGAGTACTTCCAGCCACGGCGAGTCTCATTACATCTCCCCGTGATAACACACGAGCAGGACGCCTGGGCGCGTTCAGCGGGCAGGCCAAGCACCACACTCATCTCTGCCGAGTGCTGCGAGGTTTCCTCCCCGTGTGCATCAGCCTCCCTCGCCGTCAGGCCTCCCTTGTGGAGCCCGATACAAGAAGTTACCGCTCACGCTATCAGAGGATCATGTGCAACCATGCACATACTGCAATCCATTTCAAAACAGTTGGGAAGGGTTTGTTCCAGCTACTAAATTCCAGTGAAATCACTGTACTGTTATTACTCTAAACAATCTCCATGGTTTCAAATGGATAAAACCACTTTTCACTCCTTATAGTGAACAAGCGTTTTGTTAGACTGCATTTTAGTAACAGTATGAACAGTATGTTTCTTCCCATAAATCTGAGAAATCATTTCTGGAATGAAGTCCTGGCCTCTCTGAAAGAACCGAAAATTCTTTCCTGTTGCTTTCCATTGGGTGGAATTCAAGCCACGCTGTTCAAAGCAGAGCACGGATCAGGCAGTTCAGCTCCCCAGTTTTCTCTTGCCTAACACTGACCATCAAAATATCCTCACTCAGAACATAAATTTGAAATATACTTAAACTCTACATAACAGAAATGGGAAATACATTACAATACATACAAGGTTTTTGGCATTGCTGAGCAAGTGGATTTACAGTTTACATAAATCTTCACTTTTTTTCTGTTCCTTTTCAGAGGCATGCCTAAGCTAGTGTCTAAATTGATACAAATTCCAAGAAATTTAAATTATTAGGGAGAGACTGTAAAAGATGCGATTAAAATTTGTTCTTTTCTTCTGCTTTGTGGTCATGCAGATTTGATGCTCTCCTTTTTGTGATCTTTGTGCTTCATCAGCTTTATGATACATCATACGATGAAAAGACTGAAATCATGCTTCTTCCTCTGACTTCCTTCTGATTAGTTGTAAAGAAGAGGAGAAATATTTGTACTTCTTTGTCGAGGATTGTCATTTTTTTTTAAAAAAATCTCTTCCAAATATTACAAGTATATGGAAGCTCAGAGCAGTCTGGATGACAGCAGTAGCACATTACTGTATTCTGCTTTGTTTCTGTTTGCCGACTGTATTTAAACTCCTGCTCCAAGTTAAAGGAAGATAAAGAATATTCCTTAAGAAGCATCTATTACTCTTCCATACCATGCATGAATGATTTTTTTTTTTTATTACTACCTTTATATTTGGTTTGTTGATAGATGTGGCTTTATTTTTAAAAGAACAGAAGTAGTAGTACTGCACTGAACACTTCCTGAGCAAAATCAGTCAAGCATTTTCTAGGCTAGCAAAGTTACTAGAAAAGTGGTAAAATATCTGATGAGAACATTTTCATTTTGTCTGCTACCTTCCTAGCCTCCAGATTAGATTTTCAAGTGATTAAGTCATTGAAAAGAGTTATGGTATACTCCTAAAACACTGACTACTAACAACAGTTGCAAGACTTCTGGCATGCTCTAATCTAATATTCAAACCAACATTTGGCTCTCAGATTTTGAAAGCTGCAGAATACATACTAATGACATTAGAGCTGAAAGCTATAATAATGTCTGTTGCAATTCATATACAGGCTTTTATCTAAGTGAAGTCTGGACACAACAAGATACTCCACAGGTAAAAGCATATTTCTTAAAAACCAAGACCAACAGAACTAAAATGCAGATCAGTCTAGTAAATTTAGAGGGTTAGCAAATTTTCTTCCATCATGTCATAGGAAGAAAATAGTCCACAACAGAGATAAGAATTTCCACCCTGGATGAGTGACTCATTAGCCTGGCAGGCTGGTTTTATCACTAACCTCATCCCCTCCAACGCCCCTTTTATTTTATTTTTTTAAATTTCTTTATAAAGCTCCACCGATTTCCTGACTACAGTAATAATTTGTCCCAAAGACTTCTCAGTAACCTGGACCTTCTATCAGTCCTGCATTTGCTCCTTGTCTATACATTTTGATGCAGATGTAAAGTGGATAAAAACAGTTCCCAATTTTTTTTTTTTTTTCCATTAGCCCAAACGACGAATGACTCCACTGCTTTGAGGTCTTTGAAGGAAAATAGCCTTGAAAGCTGCATCAAAACACCATTTCAGCTGCAGGGCTTCCAGCGCTGGGGCATGGCAAGCGTTGTCACCAGCCAGACGCGCACGCGGGTGCCTGACCAAGCCAGTCACGCACTCGGCAGTCAGAGTTCAGAACGGGCAAAGAGAAGTTACACTCGGAGCTGCCAGTAACAAGCTCCTATCCACATGATCATTACTTGTTGGAAAAATATTTTTATCTATTGCTTAAAGAGACTTCTCAAAATAATCTAAGACCCAAGTCAAACCACGAAGAAAATGCTGCTTTAGGCTGCCGGTGCCACTGAGAGACGAATGTCTCAATCAATGTTCTTGTGTCTACCGAGCTCAGCAACAGTCTGAGAAGAGGCTAATGCAGCTAAATTGTTGGTTAAATTATTATAATACATATGCAATTTAATTGCTAGATGGAAGCTCCATCTGGTATAGAGGAGACAAATCAAATCATCCTTTGGTTGACACTGCATGGAGTAATTTGCAGTTGTGGAAAAACTATGTAGACTGGATATCAGCGAACCTTTTACTCCGGCCAAATGACCTGCGTCATGATTAACAGAAGGGGACAAGACTTGGATAGCTAAACAGAAATGTCCAGTGCTGGCTGAGCAGAATAAGATTCATCAATTTCAACCAGCAAACCCAGATGGCATGTGATGTGATCAAAACTTCAGTTCTTCTTGCTATGTAATTCTGAAAGTGGTTGAATAAAAATTCTAATACAGCCAATTATTTGCTTATCAGCATTGTCTTCATGTTGCTTTCACTGTAAGCACAGCAACAAGGTTCAGACTTTCTTGTCTGTATGTTTTCAGCACGAAGTTTTATGTACATTTACATAAACCCTGAAACTCATTCTTCTCCCTGTTAGCAAAGAAAGTGAAGGCACCCTGAGTCGCCATGTAAAGGTAACAAATATGGGACAGAAGCACGTGAATAACATAGTGAAAATTTTCCAATTGTCTTTGTAACTAACAACACCGTTCCTTATTCCGTACTGTTGGTGATAAAAGCCTGACTTTGATTCCAGCAAAGCAAAGCGTCACAGCAGTAACTAATTTCAGGCAATTTTCAGAGTCCCAACCTTATCCTAGAAAAGGACAAGCAAAGGAAAAGGACTGTATCAAATATGCCACAGCATATTTCTCTCTTCAGAAGGAACTCTCTGAACCTCAGCAGTAAAGTCTTAAAATGAAGGGGCAAAAAAGAAACTCAAAGCCTTGTGGAGAACCAGGACCTTCTCCCCGCCATTCCAGACTTCCATTTCCAGACGTTCAGATGATGCAGCCCGGGATGCACAATGAGCGGGTCCAGGAATATGCTCGAGAACAGACAGCAGGTGAAGAGCTGATGATCTCTAGTTGCTAGATGGGCAAAGATCACCTTCTTTTGCCTACCTCAGTTATGTAAATGGAAAACTTAGGTTAGCTTGAAGTTCAAATGGGGATACAGAACTACTATGGACTGAAATGTGTTATCTGTCTAGTATCTATGCTGTGCAGTTTGCACTAAATAAGGCGCTGAGGGCATTTTTATGTCAGTTGACAAATGCTTTTCTTACTCTCATGGACTAACGCTCTAAATTATGATTTTGCATTACAACTTCATCTACATGCAAAAAGAACACTGTTCTGTAGCAGAATTAGATCTACACAGTCCTCTGCAATGCCAGCGTACATCACTGCACAGGTACGGTACGAATGAGTCCCAGGTCTCTACCCCGCAGTCCAGCTTCACTCTCTGTTGCAGTAAATGCACATCAAGAGCTCTACAGCTGCTCTAGGGGATTAGATAATCTATTCTTCAGCTCTTATTTTAAATTTAGATACACGTGCACACAAACCAGTCTCATCTGTAAGACTGTTCTAACAAAAGACTGTGTGTGTGTTAGGCTTAAGTGCACAGTCAACTTTCCTCTTCTGGAAGAGGATTAGGTCAACAATGTAAAAGCAAGAATAATGAAAGAAGAGCAGATTTGAAGCATCCAAAATAAAAATTTGTCAAGTCACAGCCTGCAAAAGACACCTTTCTGCTGTTCAGTTGAAAGAAGGGGTTTGCTTTGTTTTTACACTTTAACCAATTCATATTCTTTAGCCAATATTGGAGCATTAAAATATGAAATACACAAGATGCATCTGATCAACTGTTCTTGGTTTAAGGCACGAATGACAAGCAATGCCACCTCAAAGTATAAGAAAGATTTTCCAAGCATTAGTGAATGGCAGAAAGCCCACTACAGTAACAGAGGTTTAGCAAGCTTGCTAAAGCTCGTCTGGAACAGCAGTCACCAGACTAGACCAGTATCTAGGCTGGCCAGAGTAAGTTATTCTGACCTAAGCCTGGATCTATGCTGCCCTTTATCCTCAAGGAACTCACAAATCCACCCACCATCACTTGACTTTATGCAACCAGTAACATACATATGAACATCCAGTCACATAATCAGACAAGTCTTCCCTCCTTTGTTTCAGACATCTATCTGGCTTCATTTACAGGTCTAATGGAAAAATAATCCAAATTTAGAAGAAAAAAAAATCAGAAGGGAAGCTGAATCAACTCAGCTTGCAGCTATGCTGTCACTAGATAAGATGCAGGTAGGGAAGCATCGCTTTCAGCCTCACCTCTGTCTCATTGACAGGAAGTCACCCTGTGTCACTCAGTGGATGTTTTGTGAAAGCACATCCTCAGTCATGCAACAGAGAGACATTCATGGAGAAACAGCATACAGTCTGACACTTCCAGAAGAAGACAGCTGTCTCACCCCACTTGTATCATTGGACATCACTCACCTCAACCTTCACCAGAATACCTCCCAGCCCCATGCAGCAAATAGATTCTTTGAATGAAAATTAGCAGTTCTTATTTAGAAAAATTATAATAGTAAATGGTATCATCAACTACATGTCTTATGACAACAGAGGGGTAAGAATATAGCTCAGTCTACCCATTCCTGTGAGAACATATGAGAAAGGTCCCAAGAAAGACTAGCTACGGTCTTGCTTTTCCTGTTAGAAGCTCCAAAGTGGCTAGTTGGCAACAGCCTGGAAAAGCAAAGAGGAAAGAGGAAAGAAAGAATAGACTGTGCCAGCTCGGAGGCGCTAGGTGTTCAGAACAGTACCCCGGACATACACAGATACAGAAATTTGAACAAGATTGTCTGAACTGCAGGTGAATTCCTGTATCTTACATGTAAAAGAACAATGTTCAAAGCAATGGGAAACAACTGAACTCCTTCCTTTTAAGTATTTAAAGTACTTATTTACTATTACTTATTTTCTTGAAGGGGAGAGGACATATCCTGCAGGTAAACAACTGGTTGCACAGCTGGTGTCAGCAACAGGCACACACTTTACAAACATGGGATCCTCTTCCATAATCAAGGATCAATCTGTAGCTAAAGATGAAATCCGCTTGACCAAGCAGAACAAACACATCTTTGCCAACTGGCTGAATGAAAGCAGAGCAAAAGTGTCTTTGCCATCAGGCTGGCCAACACTGCAAGGCATGAGCAACTCAGGAAGTTTCTAGAGTGCATTGATGATAACTTCTTGACACTGGTGACTGAGGATCCAACAAGAGAACCTTGCTGGACCTCATCTTTACGAACAAGGAAGAACTGGTCAGGGATGTGAAGGTCAGGGGCAGCCTTGGCTGCAGTGACCTGAGTGGTGGAGTTCAGTATCCCGCGAAGAAGGAGCAATGGAAAAAGCAGGATCACAACCCTGGACTTCAGGAGAGCAGACTCTACCCTGTTTAGAAGAATCCCATGGGATACGGCCCTGGAGAGAAGAGACAGGGTACCTGGTGACAAAGGATGTGAAAAAGCTGAAGGTACTCAATGCTTTCTTTGCCTTGGTCTTTACTGGTAAGATTGGTCTCAGACCTGGGATTCCTGAAGGCAAGAGGGAAAGTCTGGAGCAAGGAAGGCTTCTCCTTGGCAGAGGTTCGGGAATACTTCAACTGGACACTCCCAAGCCACTGGATCCTGACTGGATGCACTCAGGAGTGCTGAGGGAGCTGGCTGATGACATTGTGAGGCCACTCTTGGTAACCTCTGAAAGGTCCAGGTGAGCGTGGATGTTCCCAAGGACTGGTACAGAAATGGGCCAACAGGAACCTCAGCAAGTTCAACACACGGAAATGCCAGTCCTGCAGCTGGGGAGGAATAACCCCAGACATCAGTACAGACTGGGGGCCAACCAACTGGAAAGCAGCTCTGAAGGGAATGACCTGGGGGTTCTGGTGTACACCAAGCTGACCATGAGCCAGCAATGTGCATTTGCAGCATGGCCCCCTGGGATGAATTAGTAAAAGTGTTGCCAGCAGGTCAAGGGAGGTGATCCTTCCCCTCTGCTCAGTCCTGGTGAGACACAGCTGGTGTGCTGGGTTCCCCAGTATAAGACAGACATGGACAAACTGGAGCAAGCCCAGCAAATGGCAACAAAGATAATTAAGGGACTGGAGCATCTGTCATACCAGGAGAGGCTGAGAGAGCTGGGACTGGAGAAGAGAAGGCTCAGGGGGATCTTATCTGTATATATAAATACCTTATAGGGAGGGAATAAAGAGAACTAGAACAGACTTCTCAGTAGTGTCCAGTGACAGGACAAGAGACAACGAACACTAAGAAAAATACAAGAAATTTTGTTGAAACAGAGAAAAAAAAAACTTCTCCTATAGCAAAGGCATTCAAACACTGGCCCAGAGATTCCACAGAGAATATGTGGAATCTCCATCCTTAAAAACATTTGAAATCCAGCTGGACATGGCCTTGAATTGACACTGCTCTGTGGAGGGGGACTAAACTAGAAGACCTCAAGAAGTCCCTCCCAAACTCAATGATTCTATCATTTAAAGTGGATGAAAAAGAAGTAAAGACCTGTTAATTCTTGGATATAGTCTAAATCAGTTAATATAAAAGTTCTTCTGTTTTAAGGCCCTGTAGCATGCATAGCATGAATTCACATTTGGCCCATTTTATGTAGGCAATCAAGGAAGTAATTGAGAATAGGAAGTCATATCCTTATCACTTAAGCTAATAGCTGAATAAACATCAAGGAAAAGTGACTGATCTGGAGCTACTTCTGGAATCTGTTTGGTGCAGCAGTTAGCGGGAGAAATTGCACATAAGGTCAGGCATCACATCTGAGCTGTGCGAACTAGCTAACACACAAGTGTTTTGGATTTCTGTAAAATGCAGTTCAAATCCATTTTAGCATCAGAATAATGTTTGTTCAACCGGACATAACTATTTTACAACTCAAGTTGAACAAAAAGATTAGGAATGACTCATCAGGTAGAAAAACTCATAGGAATACCCCATTTAGGAAGAAGCACTACAGAATCATAGAATATCCTGAACTGGAAGGGACCACAAGGATCATCGAGTCCAACTCCTGGCTCCACACAGGACCACCCAAAAATCAAACCACATGTCTGAGAGCCTTGTCCAGATGCTTCTTCAACTCCGGCAGGCTCGGTGCTGTGACCACTTCCCTGGGGAGCCTGTTCCAGTGCCCGACCACCCTCTCGCTGAAGAACCTTTTCCTAACACCCAGCCTGACCCTCCCCTGTCACAGCTCCATGCCGTTCCCTCGGGTCCTGTCGCTGTCACCAGAGAGCAGAGATCAGCGCCTGCCCCTCCGCTCCCCTCGTGAGGAAGCTGCAGGCCGCCATGAGGCCTCCCCTCAGTCTCCTCTTCTCTGGGCTGAACAAACCAAGTGACCTCAGCCACTCCTCATACGTCTTCCCCTCTAGACCCTTCACCATCTTTGCAGCCCTCCTTTGGACACTCTCTAATAGTTTTATGTCCTTATACTTTGGAGCCCCAAACTGCACACAGTACTCAAGGTGAGGCCGCACCATCGCAGAGCAGAGCGGGACAGTCACTTCCCTCGACCGGCTAGCAGTGCTGTGCCTGATGCACCCCAGGTAGGTCCTTTTGGCTGCCAGGGCACACTGTTGACTCATTCAACTTGCCATCGACCACAACACCCAGATCTCTTTCCCTGCTCTCCAGCCTCTCATCCCCCAGTCTGTACATATATCCAGGGTTGCCTCATCCCAGGTGCAGAATCCAGCACTTGCTCTTGTTAAACTTCATGTTGTTGGTGGTTGCCCAGCCCTCTAATTTGTCAAGATCTCTCTGCAAGGCCTCTCTACCCTCAACAGAATCAACAGCTCCTCCCAATTTAGTATCATCTGCAAACTTACTCAGTACACATTCAAGTCCTACATCCAAGTCATTTATGAAAACATTAAAAACAACTGGCCTTAAAATGGAGCCCTGGGGAACCCCACTAGTGACCTACGGCCTTTAGCCCAGAAGTGTCTTGCACCAACTTTTATTACTGTGCTCATATAACCACATCAATTCATTAGGGGACTAAAAATGTCCTTCTAAACTGTGGTGCCAGTAATCAGACAACCCTTATGAGTTACCTAATCAGTTACTAATCAATTTGTCACTTAATGATTTATATTTATATAGCCATAAGAACCATCTCTGAGCAGCTCCCTGCCATTTCCTTCTTTCTAATCACTGAGGAAGCCTGAACCTCCTGCCTCCCCATAGACAAGTTTCTTGCTATGCAGCCAGATGACTGCGGTCAGAATGAGTGAATGCTGCAGGTAGATGTGTCACCTGTGGGCATGTAAGTGGAAGTCTAAAGGTGCAGTAATCTCAGGAATACAGCAGTAAAGTCTAGCTCCAAATCTGATAACCAACACTCAAATTTTACAGATAGATTACTTATCATAGAACAACCTACCAAGGAAAAGAAGTGGCTTAAGGGATACTAAGTCACTTACTGTTTTATAATCTTAAGGAATCTTTGCTTTGACCTCTTGTATGTAACTGGATTCAGCAATTACTCATAGCAATGGTGCCTAATAAAGCTTTGTTAAGTATACCAGAAGTTAAATTAACTATTAGACTGGCAGTAGGAAGAAGAGATTTGATAACTGCATACACAGGGGGATTGACGTAATTAACCTATGGTTATTTTAACAGTGAGTACAAACCACTGAACTCTTACAGACCTCTAACCTGATTACAAGATTTGCATACCGTGTGGTTGAGGAAGAAGCTTGCAAGAGAACCTGCACACAGTTTTCGGCAATTATACAGAACATCAGTGCTTGAACTGGACAAGGTAATTCCGTTTCCATTTAAATACAAAAGCAAAAGCTTCATGGTCACATACCTCATTGCAACATTGCTGCCATCAATAACTATTGGCCTCAGGTTGTCACCATCCTCCGTCACATCCTCCTGCAGTGGAGATTCTGACCTCTGAGACTCTATGGAAGACGCTTCACGCATTACACTAGTGTTAGCATTAGTTACAGACTGATCAGTCTCAGTTTTATTCCCAAGTTTGACAAGTTCTCCCAAAATATCGTTTATTAAAGCATCAGTACCAAGTTTATTTAGTACAAGTTGAACCTGCTCTTCAGAGTAACCCAACTTAAGTGCAAACTCCAGTTTGGTTTGATATTCTTTCACCACATCAGGGGGCTTTTTGACTTCCTTCGGTACTATCTGAGCCTCTTCTATCCTAAAGTCTTGCAAGATTTCATTTCTTTTTAGAATATGAGGCTCTAAGCAAGGAGATCGGCACAGCTGTCGGTGAGTCTTAGGCAATAAATGTGATTCTGATGCAGAATTGTTCAGTTTCTCTGAATCATTATCAGAATTTGTGCTTTCTTCAGAGTCACAACTGGAGCTTCCTGAAGTCTCTTCAGATGCCTCCTTGTCTACATCTTCTTTCCTAGAATTAACCTTATCCATTGTTGGCTTCTCCGCCATTGACCAAGGTACAATTGCATTTATTTGTGTGCCAGTGCTCCCCACATAAAGATGGCCTAAGTCATGCCCCAGATGATCCTTCAAGCCCATGAAGCTGCTGCATGTACTTGACTCCACTTTGCTGTTTTTCTTGTATTCCTGAATATAAAGTGTTCCGTATTCCTGAAGAGAGAACAAAAATGTTGCAACTGGTTACACATCTTACTTGTTTTGTATTTTCTTGCTGCTTCCTTGGAACTGCACTTATTTTCTCCCAGCAAAGAAATATGACTTTTTTTTTTTAAACATGGAAAACTTTTTTGGGGAAAAAAAAACAAAAACTTTTCATAAGGAACATACATAGCTAAGCTGATTAACAACTAATTACCTGTTTTCTGAATGTATGAAATGCTTTTACTTAATCATTTCTAGAAATAGGTTTATGAAAGAATAGGAAACCAAACATTACAAGTTTGTTTACCGTAACTCAGAACTCTTGTGAAGACCTAAAGGTACCCAGGTATTTCTTCTAACTTTAGACAATATTGCAACAATAAAAGAAAAATGCAGCTATAAAATACAAGTACTAGAAAAATCTTTTAACCTAACTAGCTTAGACTCTCTGTTGAATAGAAATTAGCATAACACTAGATTAACTGGCTCATAAGGCAAATATAAGATGCTATCATAAACAAAAGTAAATAGTAATGTAAAACAAATAAAAACTTATTGGCCCTAAAAGACACTATCAGTTAAACTGAATACACTCAAAGTATTTCTGAATTCCCTTATAAAATGATAGTTAAGTGAAGAAAGACTAATTGCTCTCAGAGTGCTGCATTACTAACACATACAGAATGTAGAGGCATGGATTGATCTAACAGCCAATAAAGCCAATGGAAGTCCATGCATTGATGGCAACAGGCTATCAAGCCAATAAGGCAACAAAATTAAATGTTAATTACAACTCTTGGACTTGTGCAAGCCTTTTGCTAGATCAAACTAAATATATAGAAAGAAGTCATGTAGGAAGAATGGAAAAAGAAAAGTTGCAGGTTTTTGGACCTTGTACACGCTGCACCAGACTTTCTGGAGGAATTTTGCATAATGGCAGTTACACAGAAGTTAGCTACCCATTTCATTACACGGATCACTTCCACAATCTACACTTGTAAGGACAGCTTGATACCTCTTTCCCTTATTTTGTTCTTTTAGATAGGAATTTTTACTAACTGCTTCAATTAAAACAGTAAAAGATTTCTCATAGACAAAAACGGACAATAGGAAGCAATTGTACTGCAAGGTTACCATGAAAAAAAGAAAAAAGCACTAAGGGAATACTATGAGAAACAAAGAGTTGCTTCACACTTCCATCTAACAAGGCAGAATATAAAAGTAAGATAAAGATGCAAAGGATTTCATTTGAACTTGACAAATACAGTACAGACATAAACTTCATCAAGGTTATACTGAGAAAAACCATCACACCAAGCAGAATCCCTTGGTCCACACTAATACAGGTTACAGGTATGTCCCACGAAGAGCCAACACCTCTGGCAGTAAGTACATTAACTCTCCCATTCCCTTACAGGAGAGCATTTAAGAATAACACAGTATTTTTAAAATCTGGTGTACATTCCTCTTCTAGGGATAAAGACCTGGGTGCACACGAGTAATTCGTCCAGGCTGATCTTAAGACTACAGGGAATCAAGCAAGAATTCCGGTCCCTGATTTAATAACAGAGCATTCAATAGGCACTGAATACTAAGATATCACCTCTGGGGTGGAGACTTTTGGTTATCAAACACACAAAAAAACTAGTTTATCTCAGAATTCTTAGTTAAAAAAATAATAAAAATAAAAATCCATCACCATCTTTTTCTATATCCAATGCCATAATCCAGTTAAGACTGACCACTAAAGAAAATATTCTACTTTAAAGTTATATTTAGATCTGACCTTATTAGAAAGGAGTAAGGCTATAACATTCTCTCAAGCAGCATATCAAGGAATATTACAGTCACTTAACTTGAAGTTTTAGGATTTCAAACCACACCACAGATTAAACACAACAAGAATTTAGGAAACAAACCTTTTCACACAGTGATTTACTAACTAATGTAATGCACTTGATAGCACAGTGCTAGTAACCAATCACAACAATATCCCAACAAAAGGATACAGTTAAAAAACCAACACTGTGGCCTTCATAGAACTGACACCCCCCCAAAAAAAACAAAAACAAAACAAACAAAAAATAACCCCCAAAAATCAAACAAGAAGCAGCTATTGGAAGCAAGGCTGCTTAGCAACAAGCCCTCAGTTGCTAGGATGCACTCCTTTAACATACCATCATGAATACTAGCACGGCAAAAGAATAATTTGGGATGAACAAAAGCCCATGAAAAAGAGTGGGACTTAAGTGCGTCTGGTTTCCCCTCTGAGAACAATGCAGCTGCCAAACCAATCTGGAAGGCCCGACATCATTGTTCCCCAGCCCGCAATCTGCTCCGACTCGAGGAAGTCCAGTTAATGGGCAACACTTTTAAGCTGGACTGAAAAGTTGAGCTGGCTCATGTACCGCTGCCGCAGAATGCGCCGAGATAATGGGTCACTGCCTAAACCCGTGTACTGTGAAATGTCATTTTAGCATTGAACTACAAGTAGAGAGAGGCTGGGTTTTGTTTCTCTTTTTTTTTTTTTTTTTCCCTCCCCTTGGAAGTGGGGAGGATGAGGTTGGATATTAACAGCATAAAGAAATCTTGAAGTGCCTAGATCACAAGGAGGATTTTGTTTGGTTAGTGTTAAAATAATACTTAACTCATTTTCCAATTGCTTCTTCACTGAAATTTAAGTGCCTCACAGCAACTACAGTCATAACACCCTCCAGTGTGATTAAAAAACCTCATTGGCATATGAATATATCTGAAGATCAGACCTGATACGAGCATACTTTAGATGATTTGCACATCAACTGCATACAAAAAGTGAGCACAAGTTGAGCTTTGTGCATTGTTGGGAATGTATACATCACCAGCCTTGCATGCATCTGCTTTAAGTCTCGTCAGTCTCTCAAGGGTAGTTAAAATGATGCGTCTACTGTAGATCCAAAACTAAAGATTTCTGAAATAGTTTTGCATAAGCAGTATGCTATTCCTGGCATTTGGCCTATACCCTGCATGCAAACTGTACTTATTTTCAGACAAATTTTTGTAACATCTGTGAACTCTGCACACCGTATTTGTGGTCAGCAGCCTCTCAGAAATGCTAGACTTGGGAGCTCCCAACAAGATGTCCTTTATGAGATTCATTGATTAGAACCATGAAAATCAGACGTCACTGGTAAACACTGCTGGAGTTGATTATTTCATCTTGATCTGGTTAGTGAAGAGCAATATGCCAGACAGTCTATTTGAATGATTTTGTGTTCCAAATAAACACTAGTGGACCTATATATAGGACAATGAAGGTCACACACACACACAAAAAAAAAAAAAAAAAAA
>VXAA01003868.1:71537-88862 GCA_013399115.1 Anseranas semipalmata | reverse complement strand
AAAAAAAAAAAAAACACAGAAAAGGTAACATTTATTCAAGGAGTAACATCAGATAATGAAGAACTCTTTGCATTCTTTATTTACAAGGAACTCGCATTATGCACATAAGGTTTTGAACTATGCTTACTGATACAATGCAGTACAGATAACAAAAATATCCACTACGAGTTCTGACTCAACTGAGAGCCAAACAAGCAAACAAAATCAGCCAAAAAATTCTTGTCAAGAAAAGCCTGCAACTTTTGGTTATGCTCACAGTTGAGGAACGCAAGTTGCTTTTAGGAAAAAAAAGTCCAAGTTGGGAGTTACCAATTTCATTATACTTATAACAATGTAACTTTTAAGAACAAACTATGGCCTGTTTGAAACTACAGTATCTCATACTAGGTTCACTGATACAGGCCTAAAATACTGCATTATTGAGTTAAAGACATTTATCAAGTATTAATGTAATACTTTGGATGAGCACTGTGCTACTACATCGTAGAACTGCATTCCTTCTTCATTTAAGTCACCACTATTCTCCACTAACCATTAACAATAATCAACTCAGCAATTCACACAAAATATTTCTGCTTCTCATAGGAATGTGGGCAAAGAGATCAGCTAATCTTTTAATGCATATTCTGAATATTATCCACTTACAACTGAACATAAGAAAAGTAGTTTAATGCAAATTTTGGTCGTGGAAGAAAACAACAAGGAGTAAATAGTGTGGCAAAAAAATCTTGTGGCAAAGTAACAGAAACTGTGTATTCTCAAAAGACCTTCAAGAGTTTCTGAAGAGGCATTCTACAGTGAAATAGTTCATCTCGTTTTCACACAGGAAGTCTTTTTCTAAGTCTTCTAAAAATAAAATGGGAAATATTGAAATCACAGTTTGTTGAACCACTGTAATCGCTTGTCACAAAAAGAAGCGCATAGCTGATCAGAAAAGAAAAAATGAATGTATGTTACTCACATCGTAAAGATACTGCAACAATGCAAATAAAATAATGAATATGTAATAAATACCTACTGCTGTAGTTTCTATGTATTTAATTACCATTGTATTTCAGCGAGTGCTGTTGTCTGCATCATTCTATCCAACAAAGGAAGGATGTCCCATTGAACAGATTGGTTAATGCTCTGGGGCAACAGATGTCTACTGGAACTGCAGGAGACCAGCAACTGGTGGCCTGCCCATCTTCTGAAAACTTTCAATAGACTCATGCATATGTTCACACAATAGGGCATGTGGTAGAAATTCAAACCTCTTTTTAACCCTTTTATATGCTCTCTTTCCCTCTCAACTGATATATGAAGGTCTTTGTGTTTTTTTTTTTTTCTTTACAGGATCCTTGGAACACAGGCTCATGGAGTATATAGTGCTTGTTCTTCAGCCTAACATCTGAACTCAAAACATAAGACAAAACAGATTAGAAACTTTATAAAAATAACTGTGCTAGATCTGACACACTTATGAATATCTTTCAAAGCACAAAAGCTTTGAATGGAACATGTTCCCACCTGAGAATATCCTAATGCTCTAACACTACAGTATCTTTACATAGCCCACAGTGGAGCTCTTCCTATTTTCACAGACAAATTTACCCATTGTATGGTACAACAGAAAAGCTTTTTTTTCTTTAAAAAGCTTTTTCTACCACTCAGAAGTTAAAATAAATAATAGCTTACTTGCAAAAGAAAAAAACACGTCAATACCCATAACTCGAAGTTGAAACTTCCCTTCCCCTCAAGGGGCTAGAAGAAAATTTGTTCTATTGATGGGTACTGCCTACCTTTTCTAAGTTCTTGGAAATGCACCCTTTCTAATGCTTTTAAAAGTTCCTTAATAGAATGCACCGAGCTAGAAGATCACTCTTTAATATATTAGTCTTCAGATATAAATGTTTTTTTTTCCTTTTTTTTTTTTTTTTAAAGAGACACCCAAAGTGTACACATCTCAGCTGACACATACGCTAGCTATGTTGTCAGAACGCAACCTGACCTGCTGAAACACCAGAAAGGTGAAACGTCCCATTTCCGCAGAGAGAAGCCCCTATACTTACGTTCGCTGGAAAACACACAGACATTGGTTTCTTGTAGCTGTTCCAGAAGCAAATCCTTAACACGATTTCAGCTGCAGACTTCAGGCAAGCAAGCAGAACAATGAATGGATGAACAGATGGACCCGCAATGTCTTTGCTTAACCTATTACTGAGCGGAAGAGGAGCCAATCACAACCCGCAGAGCTCACAATTAGTTGGCCAGGCAGATGCAAGGCAACCTCCCCACCCTGCATCAGGTTTGGAGGTTTCTAAGATAAGCAAGTTGATGTCATTCGCAGGGTCTGCCCCGGGCAGCATGTGTATTAACGAGGGGTATGCAGCAACAATAGGCCATACAAAAGAGACTAGCAGGCAGCTGCTGTATGAGAGCCAGAGTCATTAGGGAGCAGGCTGCCAACAAGAAACACCTGGCTTGGGCAGACTTCGGCTTCTCCTCATTGTTTCTAATTCATGAAACAAAGAAAGGAATTATTTTTAAGTAGTAAAAGTTGTGAGTTCCTATAAAAAAAAAATCAGTCCTGGGGAATATAATCTCTTCTATCGTGGAAACTAAAAGTTCTTTTTAAGGAAAAATACCAAAGATAAATAAATCCGTCAGCAGCTATTTGCGTTCCCCTTCTCTTGTTAGCAAAATTAATCATATTGGTACATTGTGCAAGGAGGTATGAAAGGAGCCCACACTAAGCATTGAAATGTATTCAGAAACCGCTTTCTGAATTTCCTGACACTTTTGTACATCAGTCAATAAGTGTAATAAATTTGCATTTATACACAGCCCTAACAGCACTTGTGGGTATATTTCAGTTTCAGCGGAAGGCAAAACTGATTAAACTAAACTCACGTAATATTAATACATGCAATAACCTGTATTTTTATGCAATGGCATTGAAACATTAGGGCTCTTGATAGAAAGGCAACAAGAAGCAGCCTTTTGTTCTGGAGCCACTCGTGTTTGTTTGTAACAGAACTTCTTTCCCTCTCATTTCACGGGCCTGTTCTAGATGTCAAGATCTTCCTGCTTCTTTGCAATGATGAAATATTTGAACAAAAGTCGGGAGCTAGGCCATTGCCAGCTTCTTCTGTTTTTATTTTTATTGCGGTAAGCCACACAGAAACCCAAACTCCAGTCCTGCCCCCTGCACTGCCCAACATTTCCGATACAACAGGCCCCGCAGCACACGTTTCGCGATGTAACAGCAGCAAGGTTTGATGTCTGATTAAAAACAGCAAAGTCATATGGCCTGGCCTTTCAAATAAGAAGTTGCCAGGGCTGGTAACTGCTGGTAAAGTGAAAACAGCTCGGTGCAGAGAAGCACGCAACTTTGAGGAGATTCTACATTTGCAAATGTTCACCTGAACGACTGTTAGAAAAGTGAATTTCCTGACCTTCAGCATCAGTACACGGCCGAAAGCACTACTGAGAACCACAGGGGCAGCTGTCCTCCTCTGCCTGGGAGGACAGGTGATCTGCTGGGAAACATCACCGTGATTCAGACGGAGCAACGAACGTGTATAGGTTTGTTAGACCTCTCTGGATAACTTCCCAGAGCTTTATGTGGATATTAAAGTGATTCAAGATAGTAAATGAAACCACATGCCATCATGCTATTACACTGATGACTTTACCACATGCCCAGATAGAAAACTGCAAATCAGGAACCCAAAGTTTAGTTTCTCTGCACTGTCCATTAACCACTCCTAAGAACAGCAGCCAACGCCACTACTTTGGAGCTTTTAAGCCAGTGGCAGGAGGAGACTCCTCACTAATTTCTGCCACTGCGAACACAAAGACTGAGGGAAAGCTACCCACGAGCACAGTGGGAAGCCTGATCTCCAGCACTGGATTAAGCCTCTTTGCAAACAGTGAATAAAAGCAGTGATCTGAAAAAGCTAATCAGTCCCTGCTGTGGTATTTAGACTACCTCAGTTGCTGGTATTGGATAACGTTAAGCATATTAAAACTTCTGTAGGCAAAATAAGAAGCCAGTCCAGTTCGCCTATGCCCAAGAACTGCCCTTAAATGCAAGCAGGATCACTTGGCTAGTCGTAAGTTTAGTATCTCCCCAGTTAGAGCCAGGTGCTTCTTCCGCAATACGAGAGATGCTTGTTTTGGCAGAGGGAACGTAAGGCACCATTTACATACATCTGTAACAAACTGAGAACTTCACAGCGCAGAAGTGGTGTACTTATGGCTCCACATGCACAGTTAGGGCAAGAATGAGATCTGGCTTGAAAATCTACCTTAAAAATAAGGGTGTAAGTTTTGCAAGCTTACTCACAAAGACAGGTCCCCTCAATGTCTTCTACAGTAACAGTAAGTATAATAATAAACAAAAAAACACACCAAAACAAAAGAAAACCCTACACCGCAAAACAACTTTCCATACTCCAACTGCATGTCCTCTGGGAACCAGGTCTGAACGTCGGCTGCTGATAAATCTTCATGCTAATGCCATGCTGCGGCACTGACTGCGACCAAGCTCGGAACAATCTGAAGACTTGCTTTATATTGTTTAATTTACATAAAATATTCTAACAAGCTGTAGTTGCATGAATTAAGAAAACATTCTCTAATTCTACTTTCTGCATAATGTCAGTTACTTAAAACAGCTGCCAGTACTTGAAGAATTTTCTCAGCTTGTCCCTAAAAGAAGTTGTGCTGTCGAAGGTTTACAAGATGTCAGATCATCCTATTAAATCATGTTTGCAATGACAGCGAAGCATTCATATTAAGGTTTTAACCAGTACACTAGGCTTCCTACTGGGAATGAGGAGGTCAACAAAGAAACCTTAGTAAGAAACAATGTGGATCTCCTGTCACATCTGTGACAGACTACAATAGCATCACTAGAAAGTACACAGTGCAAACAAACAAAGAGAGCTCTACTTCTTTGCTAAAACCTGCAAATCCAATGACTTGACTAGCTCAGCAATCTCCTATTACCACATTTAAAATACAACGAGTCAGTAAATTCAATCCAGTCACCAAAATACAGCATATGGCAGCTCTTCAAATCTCTGATCTTCCAAGATCGGGAAGCTCCAAACACCTGCTTTTGTGGCTCCCAAAGATCCGACGTTGCGTACAGCGCTCACGGGGTCCCCACCGCCATTTGGTCGAGCGGCAGGCCAACACAAGATGGGGAATCGGCTGGAGGCGGTGGGATGACTCGGGCTCGGCGGCAGAAGGAGGCGTGAGGAGGACGCAGAGCAAGGTGCCGGGCTGCTGCTGGGGTGAGACGAGGGTGAGCCTCTCGGCTGGGCGAGGGGTGGAAAGGAAAGAGTCCCCTCCTGGCCACCACCGCCCAGCCTGGTAGGAAAGGCATGCCCGCGAGGATCCCAGGGACCAAACAAGAGAGAGCTGGAACTGCTGGGAAACTCGGACAGCCTAGGCTGAAGAGATTGGGGAAGCACTACTGTGAGGGAAATTAGGGGGGAAAAAAGAAAAATTTAAAAAAGAGCTGCTACTTCCAGACAACTCTTGTCATTTCAAACATGACAACAGAGTGTTTAAAAAGAAATGATCTTACGCAAGCATACAGAATGGTCATTCTGTAACTCAAGGGGTACTGTTGCAGCAATTAGATAGATGACTTTTCCTATTAAAGTATTTCATTATCTTTTATTGTAGAACTTTATGCTAAGTCTCCAGTAATAAATGATGTATTTGCAAGAATAGACTGTACAAGCTGAATCAATCACATACCACTGCATTTACGAAACAGAGACAAAGGTTGCATACTAAGACAAAGCTCACTGCTGTGCCATTGCAAAATATCCTACATTTACTATTGTACTTGGAAGCTGCAAAGGAAATGCTTATATTCCAAACGATGAGGTGGAACCATAACAGAAATTCCTCTTTACCAGTTAGTACCTCGAGCGATGCCAACTATCTCGAGCATAACACTTTGAAAGAAGTCTGCTTAGTTTTGCAAAATGGTAAGTGGTACTCTAAACTGTATCCACACATGGTCACAAAACCACACAAAAAAAACCCACCACCACCCTCTACAGCCATGCAGAGGAGTGAATTAAATGACCAGCAAAAACTCCCTAGAATTCAGAATAACAACTGATGTTATGATAAAGATGAGTAATGCTTTGCCTAGAGAAAATATCTAGCCTTTAAAAAGTATTTTAAAAGTATCAATTGCATTTTAAAATGCAGTGTGATTTCTCCACAGAAAAATATATAAAACCACTTTCTAATGCATAAAACAAAGCGGCAAAGAGTTGTTTCACTTTTGGAAAGAAGACTCAGGTGCCTGTAGTTATCCTTAACATTTAACAAAGCAGAGATGCATTTACCACCAGGCCATCATCTTAACAGGCTTAGAAGGTCTACAGGTTCTAATACAAGCCTGTTAGATCATCAGTATTGACTGCATGCAAGACTTGAGCAAAGTGTTGCAACATTCATCACAACATCCTCTAACATGTTTTAAAGAGAAGAGGAAAAACACTTAATTTTTTTTTTCCATGAGTAGCAATTGCTTCTTTGCTGACCACGCATATAAACAGCTGCAGTCTTTCCTCATCTGTGGGCAGACCAAGGCCGTGACCATGAGCTGTTTGCCCTGAGATGACATGGTGCCCACACGCAGCTGCACGGTCTGCCTGCTTCAGGAGGCCAGCGGGCTGGGGCCACAGCAGCCGGCTGTGCAGCAAGCGCAGAGCACAAACGCTGCCATCACCCTTCGGCATCACACTAAGCAGCTCCCGGAATGAAATACATTTTTCTCAGGCAAAGAGTTCCATTCTGACAGCGAATAGTTTTCACGATGTGAGAAAACAAAAAACAAACAAACAAACAAACCATTGTGCTTAACTAAAAGGATAATGAAAAGGTAGTTGCCTCAGCACCCCACAACTTCAGATATCCATTGCAGGCATGGATCCATAAGCAATGCTTCTTCCACAGAATCACAGCATCACAGAATTGAAAGGTTGGCAGGGACCTCTGGAGGCCATCTGGCCCAACCCCTGCTCAAGCAGGGACACCCAGAGCAGGTTGCCCAGGACCACGTCCAGGCGGCTGTTGAAGATCTCCAAGGAGGAGACCCCACAGCCTCTCTGGGCAACCTGTGCCAGGGCTCAGCCACCCGCACAGCACAGAAGTGCTGCCTGGGGTTCAGAGGGAGCCTCCTGGGTGCCACTTTGTGCCCATTGCCTCTTGTCCTGGCACTGAGCACCACTGAGAAGAGCCTGGCTCCGTCCTCTTTGCACCCTCCCTTCAGGGATTTACAGACATGGATGAGATCCCCCTGAGCCTCCTCTTCTCCAGGCTGAGCAGTCCCAGCTCTCCCAGCCTCTCCTCACAGCAGAGGTGCTCCAGGCCCTTCATCACCTTCATGGTCCTTCATTGGACTCTCTCCAGTAAATCCACGTCTCTGGTACTGGGAAGCCCAGAACTGGACCCAGCACTCCAGGTGTGACCTCACCAGTGCTTAGCAGAGGGGAAGGATCACCGGATCACCTCCCTTGACCTGCTGGCAACACTCCCTGATGCAACCAAGAATACCATCAGCCTTCTTTGCAGCAAGGGCACATGGCTGGCTCAAGGATTTTCCCATGTTTAAGTGGATGCTCCAGCTGAAGCATGGTTACAACCAGGCACAAACAACCGAATTACACATGAACACACCTGCACGAATAAACCAGTGCACGCACACACACACAGCACAGCCACAGAAGTCCTGCGTCCAAGGGGAGTAAGTCAAGGCGACCAGGAATTCTTGGTGTTTTGGGGGAAACAGACATGCAAAAGCACTCCACCACACTGTTTCAGGGAAAGGTTCTTCTTTACTGGATTCATACGTAATTTCACCATTCCCACTGTTTGGCCAGGCAAGGTTTAATCTTGCAACTATGTCTATAGAGGTAGATCCTTTCACTCCCTGCTCACATACAGCCATGAATAGGACCCACCCAACCCCGTGGATCTTCCTTTAGGATTGTTCCCTCAGTTACAGTCTCCTGAGGGGGGGATTTTTTTTTTCCCTCTTAAAAATGCAAATATAATGGAAAAATACAACAGCTGCCACTAGTACTGAGGGTAAGTTCAGTAGTTTTGTTAGTTTTCTTTAGAAATGCACTATAATCCAATATCTTGTATTTATTTCTGCCCTTTTGAGTGATGCAAGAGCCTAAAATATTTTAAGTTATTAAGGAAGTTAACCAGATTAAAAAATCCTTAAAAAAAAAAAAAAAAAGAGAAAAATCACCTTCCACTGGTTATCAAATTCCAGTCTGTAGACACTGAAGGGTCTATCTTACTTTTACACAGCTTGCCAAAGAAAACCAAGAAAAGCTACTTCCAATCTGGGCCTTCCAGCTCTACCAGAAAGTTCTTCAGGGGTCTGCAACCAGAAGATGTGGAAAGCCCCTGCCATGCACGAGGATGGCTGTTGAACAACTGTTCTCATCGACACCAGGGCAGCGTGGATCACGCTTGCAGATTTCTGCCGCAAACCAGAGGAGGACAATTAGTTTAAGATCATTGCCAGAGGGCATTCTGTTTAACTACTTTCTTATTTTCTTTTTTTTTTATTTATTTATGAATTGAAGCAGGGACACCCGAGATACAAATCACTCTAGAGATTAGAGAAAAAGAGTTTCCGTCGATACACGTTGGATTTGATCTCTTCCCTCTTCCAGAATGAGTCACACTGTCTGGGTGCTTTCTGAACATGAAAATCTGAACTGTCTAATTAACTTTCTTGTGACAATATTGGGCGGCCAGACAATGCCTACAACTGTACAAAGTGTACGCCGTCATGCTTAGCAAAGTACTTTTATTCAAATTTGTTCTGTCAGAAGAAAATCCTCTAACAAAACTAACATGGTTAAGCGGGGGGGAAAAAAAAGTATTCTCTTCATTTAAATACGAATTTAAGAGACTTCACTAGTCAACCTAACATCTTTTATCTGTGCCATGCTATTATTAAGAGTTTGAAAGGAGTGTCAGAGGAAAATAGGCTTCTCAAACTGTCTAGCGACACGGGCAGGTTGTGTTTCAGGTCATGCTGCTGGCAACAGAGCTCCTTAATCTCCGGGGTTCCTGGACAGAGTTCAAGGTGTTGGTTGGACTCTGTGTAGCCCTAAATGGCTTCACAGGGCTATGCTTATTTGAGAGACAATTCCTGTGCCTGTACCACACTGCTGCAGTTGTCATTTTGGACCGGAGCCTTCTCTGAGGGAGCTGCCAGCAGCGGATTTTCTGCAAGACTTTAAACTCTACAATTTACTCTCTACTGGGATGAAAAAGCCAAAAAGATATGTTAAGGTCCAAATTTTTACCCAGATTTTTAAAGTTAAGAATTAGAAAGATAGAGATGTGGTTTGTTGAGACATACTTCGTATATAATTCTTTCCTACTTTCTGGGGAAGCTTTTAATAGAACTGACAAGTAGTAACAATAGCCAGATCATATAGTAAGTAGGTTGCTGTAGCTGCAAATCCAAGTTCAGAAATAAAGAAAGAGAAAATAGCTACACAGAAGTCTAATTGACTACCTGTCATATAGGGGCGGATTTTCTCCAGATCGCTGTATCCTAGAACTCAGGAGAACCCACCAGGAAGTCCACACACTAAGCTATGCATACCAGTCTTCGAAATCCTAGTATTTCACATATTAAGAAAACAGCTTGCCCACTTCTGTCTAATAACCTAATATATCAAAAAGAGACAAACCATCTGGTAGTGATTTTAAATAATCTTTGTAGGTCTTCAGAGTTGCAGAGTCACCTCATTCTAAGCTCAGAAGGTTGCAACTTTTAAATTAGAAATGAACATTGCAGACCAGATTTCCTCTATGTTTAGTCCCCACTTTATGAGTTTACTTTTAAAGTTGGAAAGCAAACTAAAGTTTTGTCCCATGAATGAATACCTGTACAGATTCCTTCATTAAGGTTAATATATTCCAAGTCTTTTTGGCCCCCATTTTTGCCTCACATTTTCCTTTTCTGAGTTCCCCCTTGCCACACTCTTACACCGAGTGATGCTACTAACATTCAGAACCAAATAATTTAGTTTGGAAGGGATCTCCAGAGGTCAACTAGTTCAATAAATCCCAAGGAACTCAAAGCAAGGGCTACCACAGTAGGTTGCTCAGTGCCTTTTCCAGTCAAGCTTCCAGTCAACATCCAGCGCTGGAGATTCCACAGCTTCCCTAGGCACCTGCCCCAGCGTTTAAATACCCTCATGGGGAGAACATTTTTCTTTATGTCCAGCAAGAATTTCTTCACTGTAACTTGCAACTGCTGGCTGTCGTCCTTTTGGTGCATGCCTCTAAACAGAGCATTCCTGCCTTCTCTGCACCCTCATATCATGTAGCTGAAGAGAGCAATAAGATGCCCCCGAGCCTTCTCTCACCAAGGCCGAACAGAGTGAGGTTTCCCAGCCTCCCCCTGTATGTGATGTCCTTCAGCCCCCTGCCCGTCCTGGGAGCCGCCCTCGGGATTTGCCCCAGTAAGTCCATGTCTTCTGTCCTTCAGAGACCAAACGTGGGCACAGCGCTCCAAGGGCGATCTCCTAAGTGCCAAAAAGAGGCAAATAATCACCCTGTGCGATCTGCTGGCTGCACTCTCACTAATGCAGCATATTTGGCCTTATTACCTATTTCTGCAACATCATCTTGCACTTACCAGGCAATGAGGCTTTACTTTCCACAAAAGCATTCCACGTCAGCAGATGAACTAAACTCTACTCACAATGCCCACCGGAGGCATCTGTTGTCAGTGTGCCCGCTGCGAACATTTTCCTTCCAGTGCTCTCACAGGCACACCGATGAGCTTGTCCAAGCTGCAAAGGAACAATTCAAACTGCTTTCTGTACGTAGAGTACGCAAAGATCGCTCTTAAGCTGATGACATTTGTTCTCACACTAATGAGTCTGCTTATCTGAGGTAACCGATTTGTAACATGCTACTGTCTGAACCCTAGCAAGGTGTTCTCATCAGCAGAGAAACAAAGCCAAAGCCACTTCTGTGTACCTGTACCACCTTGATGGAATTCAAAGAACTACAGATTTCGGTGTTTCATGCAGTTCCATGTGAGCCACAGACTGCTATCACGGCCTCACAAACTTCAGAGCTGCCAGTTTTATGAAACGAATCAGGTAGAGGCCCATCACCAACCACTGAACAAAACCTTATGGAGAGGCCACACGTGGAACCAACATAATTAAACTTATTAAAGTCAAAGTGCAATTATTCCGAGTCTTGGAGAAAGGCTGGCTGCGTAACTCCACTACGCAAACACATGCTAAATTACTGTGAGGAACTGTAGCTTAATTTCTCATAATTTATCAGGCATGGGAAGTTTACCAAGTTCCACTCATAACACAAGGGACAGTGCATTCAGAAAAGAACGCAGAGAGTTCAGAAGAAACAAAGTCTAAATTTTGAATGAATTTTGGTAATAAGGTCAAACTCCAGCTAGTGGGCACCACGTTCACGAGCCACAGCCTTTTGCTGGAACCAGATGAAAGCTTTACCAATGCATGCACAATATCAGACGTTACTTTCTTCCATGCAGCAGCTACCATAAAAAGCTATTAACAGACAAATGATCAAGCGGCTGGGAAAACAACAGCTGAAGCTGAAAACTCTGATTTTAATCTTTCAGCAGTAAGCACAGGCTGTAGCTCAGCAACAACTTCAAGAAGCCCAGACTGTAATCCAACTGCGACAGCTCCAGAAACAGTAATGAGTCCAACTTCCAGCTCAGTTGGCAGCCCAGCAGGGATAGCAGCAACAATCCCGGAGCGGCTGCTATAGAGGCTTGTGAGCCCAGGTGCACTGCCCTGGGCATTCGTAAATCACAGCCCTTCCCCAGCCAGAAGAAACCATTTCCAGAGGTGCATCTGGCAAGACAAACCGTATGTATGGGAATTATTGCAGAAGGAGAAATTATCCGAGCTTTTCAAATCAGTTGAACATTTTAAGCTGGGAGGGCCTTAGGGGATGTGCTACAACCCATGAGGCCCTCAGACCCTCCTCTTCGATAAAGTGGAGATCTCCATGAAACCACTGATGGCACTTGGAGGATTTGAGAGATCTATCAGAGGTGGGGTACCAATTATAATGATGACTAGGAAAGCACGGAGACAAGGGTTTACAGATACCAGCTACTTATATTAATATAAGTTTACAGAACAAAAGGAAACGAGGAAAGTAGCTTCCATTAACGGAATTGCAATCTGTCCCTTCTCCAGCCAAAACCACCACATTTCATTAGTCCCAAGATAAAAGGTCTAAGTCACAGCAAAAAAGAAATTTTCAACTCATCGCAAAATTGCAAAGTTTTATGGCTTTTTACTTCAAGAACTGATTCATTGATTTCTCAACTTAACACATCACTTTTTATAGCTCACAGGGGAGGATGGCTCACAGAAATGTCTTTTAGGAACTATCATGACAGTTTTTGTCAATTACTAAAGCACTCAAGGATTTCAGACTCTTGCCAGCCTCTGAGCTTTAGCTAGTCGCAGCAAGCAGGCTGCTTTTCGGGTGTTTGCAGTAACCTGTGTCACATTTACTGTTGAACACCTCCAGCTTCACTAACTTCCCAATCCTTGGCACTACTCTGTAACTTTCAACCACCTCCTAAGACATTCCTTTCATACCTAAAGAAATTACTGTATTTCTTCCACTAGGAGGATTACTAATGACCATTAAACTCTCCTTCACTCCTGACTACTTAATATCTTGCTTCGTCTCTTCCTCACTTTTCCCCACTTTTCTCAAAATGCCAACTTCCACTTAAGTAAAATCCCTCCTCCTGAACATAAGTTTTAGTTTTCTTTCTATCCACACTCAAGAAAACTATTTTATGAGAATGCATTTTAACAGTTTGTACAATCTTGCAGAAGCTTTACGCATATTTATCCTAAGAGAACTCAGACCCAAATCACTTTGGGCTAAAATAGAGGTATTGAGAGCTAGATTTCCTGAGCACACATGATGTTTCTACATTTAAAGGACAACAAACCCTGGGAATGGTCTAGCATTCTGTTCTGCATCTATATCTATATGCACACACATGAATACATAAACAGCCATCTCCTCACCCAGGGAGGAGGTTGATGTATGTGAAATTTTAAAGTGTTACACTGGTATCACAGATGAAGAAAAAACAACCTTAAACCAGCCAGGCAGTCAGCAGAGGTAGTGTGGAGCGGCGAGCCTGGCAGAAGGAATCTCGCAGTTGCAGAGGGCGAGCTGCTTTTCTCCCTGCGGCAAACTTCGGAAAGGTCTTGTCTGGACCTCTCCAGTTGGGACTACAGATGTACAAGTCTGAAACTTAAAGTACTCTGTTTCGAAACATTCTCATTCTGCAGCTGTGATTCAAGAATGAACGGAGCTGGAGTTTACCAAAAAGCTAAAACAATTCCTTAACTAGGGAGCACAATATCCTTGCAGAACGGCAAAGTGTCAAGTCCAGCACTTCATACTAAGCAAAATACAGTCTGAATTTTTGGTAGTGCAAGCTCAGCCTTTTACACAAGAAATGTGATATAGACTGAAGTAATCAATCCCGAAACAGGTAAAAAGGGAAATGCCTAGTTCATCTAAGCAGAAAGCCCCAAGGTTATGAAAACCTTCATCAATTTCTGCTCATCAATAAGCAACATGGCACAGAACATGCTTTTTGACAGAGCCTCAAGCTGCTATATAACAATATTTAAAGATGCAGAGCTTTAGAGGGGAAAACCTCTGTATGGTATTTTTCACCGTCTAACTCTGCAGAGCTGCCTAGTCCACAAGATGTGTAGAGGAAAAACATGGAGAGAGAGGGAGAAAAAATTAAAAGAGGAGATAAGGAGGAGGGGGGAAGAGAAGGAAAATTTGAGAGAGAGAGAGAGAGAGATGCCTCATAATTCTACCAGGAAGGCAATTATGAGCAGATTACAATTGATTTTCTATCTGCGTGCTAACTGGAAATGACCAGGAGGTAAGAAAAATGACTGCACTTCTTGTTACACCATCTTACCTCTGCTTTTGTTATACACTACTTTTAACATACAATTTAGTAACTAAAAAGAAGTAAGTGTCAATTCTTTCAAGCATAAAAAACAGGCTTGTTCAATTAATGGGTTACTCACTTCAAACATATGGCAGTGGTAGTACATTCACTGTAAATATTTAGCATGCTTGAAGACAGGAGGCATTCTAAACATAACTATGCAGTACATAGTAAGAAATATAACGCATAACCATACAATAACTTCAGTCCAAGGACAGAAGCATTTTAGTCTTTTCACAAAAACAACTCACTACAGTCTACGCACAACATCTGCTTCTTCTGGTACCCGGGATATAGTTTCCAGTATTACCAGACCCAAAAAGAAGTGTAACCCCCTTCATCCCTAGTAGGGCCGCTGACTAGCTGCCATGGCAACAAACACTACGGAAATGAGTGAACAAGGAAATCTCTCTTGAATAACTTCAGAAAAAAAAAACAACAACCCTATCCACTACTTCCTAGCTACATGTGGGACACTGCTTCACACAAAAGCAGCAGAATAATATTTACAGAACAGGAAAAAGGTAGGTTTTATGCCATAACCTTACATATCCCGTTTTCCAACCTTCACTTTGATTACTGTAACCCTGTACCCCCACCCTTTCACTACTGTCATTCTCTTTCAAGTGTTTCAGCTTTTAAGAATTAATTAAAATACAGGCTAAGAAGAGATGCATGGTTGGAAGCTGAGGCTACAAATATTCAGATTAGGATCTGTTATAATTAAAAAGAAAAGAAAAAAAGCATAATCCGTGAAAAATCTACACGGACTTAAAGTATTGAAGGGTAGATTTTTTTTATTTTTATTTTTTTTTGAAGTACTGGCTCAAGCCAGAAGTTACAGATCTGATGCAGAAAGTACTGAACAAGATTTTATGGCTTCAGTAACATAAGAAATCAACCTAAATGACACGTATCCTTTCTACCAAGCACGGGGTTGCTTATCCGTAGCTATTTGTGAATACACCAAAAACTGACCTGAGCCAAGCAAGTTCCTCATTTCACTTCAAGTTGACTTTGAACTGTCTTGTTTCAGCTCGCTTAAAGAGCATTTTCAGCTGCTTGTAGGATATGTAAGATGTCAGTAAAGAAAATCTTGTAAGGTTTTTAACTTACCTATGTAAAATTAAACAGCAAATGGTTTCATCAAATATTGAGCTGAGTCTCCAACCTTTTCAAGTCCCATCAACTGCTAGCCTAGTTTCCTTCAAAGAAATAAACAGCTCTGGAATACCAATAACATTTTAAGAAGTTGGTACAATCCAGAAAAGAGAGCAGTGAAACCACTCCAGTGGACTGTTACTCAGCTCAACGTTCAGCCTAAAATGCACAATCTACACAGATGAGTCAAGTCTAGATAATCCCTTCATGCTCTGTCTGGTTGAGTGCATATGGTTTGTTTTTAAATTGCATACCTTAAATAAACTCCACTTCTCTTTGCATTTACATCATAAGACCACATTTCTTTAAAGCTTTTTGAGTTGGAGATGCCTAAAAATATTTGTTGTGGAGCTCTGTCTACCAGGACCTCATAAATAATAACTACTTTTCTAAAAGGATCAAAAATGGTAATGTTAATTATAAGACCACTGAGTAACTGCCGCCCTATAGGTGTCTACTGCAGTAATAAGAGTGGAACAGGCATACTGGACTGAAACCAAAAACACGGCAAGGTTTGTAAGGAGATGAGATACCTTGAACTGGTTCAACCATCTCCATTAGAAAAAAGAAACAGTTTTTGATTTCTCAACACTAATCGTTCTAATTAATAAAAAAGAAGGGGAGGGAAGAAAGAAAGAGAAAACACAAGAACATTTACCTATAAAAGTAACATAAGCGTACTAAAACAGCAGTGAACTAGTTGTGTACTGAGATAACAAATTCTCTCTAAAATGACAGCACGCTTGAATTTTGATCTGCTCACTACATTATACTTTGTTGGAGTGGAATGTCACCTCAGAGCATCCCCAGACAGAAAAAACAGTTCATGAAGATTTATCTAATACTGTCCAGAAGTGATTAAGATTTATCTAATACTGTAAGAAGTGTTACAGTAAACTCACTGGACTGCCCTATGGGCAAATGCTAGGTGGCAAAGAGACAGTGGAAGAGGAAGCATCCTGCCACTTTGCAAACCGAGACATACTTGAATGGTTTATTTTCTTTCCAGATCAAAAGATTATGCCATACACCTAGCACTTTCTTAAGTATGTTGTTAATTGCGTAACTCTGGGATCCCCAATTACGAACTACGGCTCCACTTTGCAAACACAGTCCAAGAGGACAGGACACGGCATTTTAACACATCTCCTGTTAAAGAAATGCGACCTGCCGTTTAGCGGGATGGGTTTACTGGCTGAAGCCAACTTTCAGCAGCAACATCCCGTACGGGCTACTCGGCCCTACCAAAGCTACCAAGCCGCAGCCGAGCACAGGAGTGCCAGACAGGACCGGCTGCAGTCGGTCTGCACAAACACAGCAGCAGAGTTTCCTCCCCCGAGGGCATTATAAAATAACGTCACAGTTCCACAAATGCAACTGTACATGCCCGACGTTACTCATACCTGTCTGCAGAATGAAGTCCAAAACACACAGGTGAGTGGAAATTAATTTTTTAAGAGAAATTGCAACTTAAAGGGTTCAGCTGGACCTGAAAATGACTCAGGCGGTGCTTTTAGAGGTTTCTGCCTATCGCGGGTCGCAGTTTGGTTACCCAGCACAAGCCTCCTCACGCAGCCGGTTCTCTCAGCCCTGCACAGCTCTCAACCACAAGCGTGGGGTAAAGACCCCTACCGTCCTCACGGAATTATTAAAATACTAAAAAAAAAAGCTACAAGCAAGGGAACGGCAGGAGAAGCAGAGTACCTGAACCAACTTTCACATTCCTTCCCAAGTTCTCGGCACTTGCACCTCCGAGTGCCCCCTGACACGGCCGCCAGGCAGGGCGGGGGCAGTCCCCGGCCACCAGGGCAGCCCGGGCGCCTCCCGCTGCGGCCGGTACCGACGAGGAGGAGGAGGAGGAGGAGGAAAACTTTCCGCAGGGACGGGGCCCGACCCCGGGGGGGGGCTGCGCGGGGCCTGCCAGGGCAGGGCAGGGCAGCCGCGGCCGGCCCGCGCTGCGGGGCCGAGGGAAGGGGCCGTCTCCTACCTCCGCTGGAAGCACCGAGCGGCAGCAGCGGCTCCTCCTCCGTGCCGCGGCCTCCGCCGCCCGGGCGACCTCCTCCAGCCGACCTCGGGGAGGCGCC